>JALJCO010009678.1:400000-920000 GCA_023101725.1 Atherinomorus stipes
CAGTAAGAACAGGAAACAGGAAGAAGTTTGGGACGACCAGAAGTCTTCCTAGACATACAGTTTGCCAAAAACACATGAAGGACTCCCAGACTGTGAGAAATAAGATTCTCTGGTCTGATGAGACCAAGATTGAACTTTTTGGAGCAGCATGTGTGGAGAAAACCAGGCACTGCTCATCACCTGCCCAATACCATCCCGACAGTGAAACATGGTGGTGGCAGCATCATGCTGTGGGGTTGTTTTTCAGCTGGAGGGACAGGACGACCGGTTGCAGTTGAAGGAAAGATGAATGCGACCAAGTACAGAGATCCTGGAAGAAAAGCTCTTCCAGAGTTCAGGAGCTCAGACTGGGCCGAAGGTTCACCTTCCAACAAGACAATGACCCTCAGCACACAGCTGAAATAACAAAGGAGCGGATCAGAACAACTCTGGACCGGCCCAGCCAGAACCCTGACCTAAACCCAACTGAGCATCTCTGAGACCTGAAAATGGCTGAACACCACCGTTCACCATCCAACCTGACAGAACTGGAGAGGATCTGCAAGAAGAACCAGAAGATCCCAAATCCAGGTGTGGAACACGTGTTGCATCATTCCCAAGAAGACTCATGGCTGTACCAGCTCAGAAGTACTTCTACTCAGTACTGAGCAAAGTACTGAATACTTATGACCATGTGATATTTCAGTTTTTCTTTTTTAATAAATTTGCAAAAATTTCTACATTTCTGTTTTTTTTTCTGTCAAGATGTGTTGCTGAGTGACATTCATGAGAAATAAAATGAACTTTTTTGATTTTGGCAAATGGCTGCACTGAAACAAAGAGTGAAACATTTAAAGGGGTCTGAATACTTTCTGTACTTACTGAAACTTTCTGTACTTACTGAAGATGTAGAATCAAAATAAATACACTGACTGAGAACTTGCACACATACCAAAATTTTGAATTTCTTACCTTTTGGTGATGACATCCGACTGGCAGACTTGGATAACTTTCCTGAATGGGAAAAAAAGCAGGTGTCCTCCAGGGTTCCTGGGGAACCACTCCGCTCCGCTGGAGTCCAAATGCTTCTGAAAGCCACATTCAATTCAATTATTTTTCACCAACTTCTCATTTTCAGTCATAAACATCATGGTCATCATCAACGGCAGCGACTGCCATCGTGATTCTCCAGCTAATTTATTTGGCCCCATTAAAACATGGGCCGACGGACTGGTGTGGCACGTACCTGAGGAGGACAGCTGGCATGTTGCAGCCGGGGCCCCTGTGCTTTGCTGGAAACCGTTGTGGAAGTGGCAGGTTGGAAATGAGAATGAACTGGTGGTTATTTATAAAAACATAACAATGAAAATGGAAATATTTATCCTCATTGACATTCTTGTACAGAAATCAGCACTTCAGGCTGCAAACATGTAAAAACTGAGTTTGAGACTTCAAAACAAGCTGAAATAAAATCAGTACAACTCTATAACAAGCATTGATTAAGTTAAACTCGTGCATATTCACCGTGCAGATGTTACACTAACAACAATCTCTAAAAGTATACATGAAGAAATTTATTCAAATTCTAAATACAACTTCAGGGTAGGGCTGGACAATTAATCGAATTTTAATCGTGATTTCAATTTTGCCTTTTCACAATTACAAAAACACTGTAATCGTAGAAAAACAATTAAGCCTAAAGTGAACAGACTGGTGGAGTTATAGGAAGCAAACTGCAGGGAGTATCGAACAGGAATGCATGTAGATTTAGTTTTCATTTTTATTGCTATTATTATTTTAAATAATATTCTTATTTTACTCCTTTACTTGTTTCTAATTTATTTCCGGTTTTTTTTTTTTTTTAAGTTTTGGTGGTTCACTAAACACTTTATAAAATCAATGAATAATCGTGTATATTAATCGTGATTTCAATATCAGTCAAAATAATCGTGATTATAATTTTTTCTATAATCGTCCAGCCCTACTTCAGGGTATTTATAACCAACATACACGTTAAAGTGATATAAAAGCTGAAGCCAGCCTCTCTTCCACTAAACTCTACTTCATCTTTCTGTTTTTAATCAAATTTACATGCTTCAAAGAACCCAAGACATGCTTCCAATAGTTTCTGGCTCGTCCACAGAATCAAAACAATTCATTGTAAACTTAAACATCACCCAAAGGCAGAAAGAAAAAAATGATGCACGTTATATATTCCATTTACTATAATTTCCCTTTGATATTTAAGTATTTTTTTATTTCATATCAGCAAAAGTAAAACCTTAAAGTATAGTCTTGCATTTCAGCTGTAGCATGCACGTTATCCACAGCAACCATTTAAAAAAGGATTTTTTTGCAAGAAAAAACTGTGGCGGTGTACAGGAATTAAGTATGGGTGAAAACAACATTTTTCTTGTTGATACAAGTAGTTTAGGGTAGTTTTTCATTGATATCAATACTGATACTTTTTGTCCCTTAAAAGAAAACCACAATTGTACAATTGGCATTAATATCTTGAATGCAAGGGCAGTATTAGATATGAGTAAAACTTGAGAACAGAAGTACTGGAAAGAAATGCTTTTAAAACAATAAGAAATTATATTGCTTAGTAAATGAAATCATTACATAATTAAAAAAAAAAATCATCAAATAATTTAACTAGAGTTTAAGATAATTTAAATCTATTCAGTGGGAAATGTTCAAACATAAAATGTAATAATAATATACATTAACCAAAACATAATGTGCAATAACCTGCATTATTACAGTGAAAAAGTTTTAATTTTGCATCATCTCAGTTCGACTGGGATCATCCAGTATAAAATATCAACTTTACAAAAACCAAAATCTCAAGGAGGACTAGATGATATCGCCTGTCAAGTCAGTTAAAATACTTAAAACGCCGGCTTACTGCTTCACATCTGGAGTCACATTGGTTAGAAGCTGAGCAAGTATTATGTAAGGAAATAAAACTCACAGATCTTCCATTTATCCGTCAAACAGTTAACATGACATCAAAATGTCTCCATAACCTCAGCTCTGACAGTTTGTTGTGCTGCTGATCTTCTGATTCTGGCTGGAACATGGTTCACTGGAGTTCAGCTGATTTCATTCTCACAAACTTAGTGCATGTCCCACATATATGTACACTATACTGCCAAAAGTATCGTCTCAGCTACCTTGACTCACATATGAGCTTCAGTAACATCCCATTCCTGATCCATAGGGTTCAGTATGACGTTGGTCCACCTTTGCAGCTAGAAAAGCTTCAACTCTTCTGGCTGTCCACGTTGTTTAGGAGTGTTTCTGGGAATCTTTGACCATTCTTCCAGAAGCACATTTGTGAGGTCACACTGATGTTGGACCAGAAGGTCTGGCTCTCAGTCTCCGCTCTAATTCATCCCAAAGGTGTTCTATGGGGTTGAGGTCAGGACTCTGTGCAGGCCAGTCCAGTTCCTCCACACCAAACTCTGCATCCAGGTCTTTCTGGACCTGCTTTGTGCGCTGGTGCACGGTCATGTTGGAAGAGGAAGGGGCAGGCTCCAAACTGGTCCCACAAAGTTGGGAGCATTGAATTGTCCAGAATGTCTCGGTATGCTGAAGTATTCAGAGTTCCTTTCACTGGAACTAAGGGGCCAAGCCCAGCTCCAGAAGAACAACCCCCACACCATAATCCTCCCTCCACCAAACTTTACACTTGGCACAATGCAGTCAGACAAGTACCGTTGTCCTGACAACCGGCAAACCCAGACCCCTCCATCAGATTGCCAGATGGAGAAGTGTGATTCATCACTCCAGAGAACTACTCCACTGCTCTAGAGTCCAGTGGCGGCTGCTTTCCACCACTGCATCCCACAATTTCACACTTGGTGATATATGGAAAGATGCAGCTGTTCGCCATGGAAACCCATTCCACAAAGCGCTCTGTTCTTGAGCTGATCTGAAGGCCACATGAAGTTTGAAGGTCTGTAGTGATTGACTCTGCAGAAAGTTGGTGACCTCTTCGGACTATGCGCATCAGCATCTGCTGACCCGCTCCGTCAGTTTACGTGGCCGACCACTTCATGGCTGAGCTGCTGTCGTTCCCAAACACTTCCATTTTCTCATAATACAGCTGACAGTTGACTGTGGAATATTTAGGAGTGAGGAAATTTCACCACTGGATTTGTTGCACAGGTGGCATCCTATCACAGTTCCACGCTGGAATTCACTGAGCTCCTGAGAGCGACACGTTCTTTCACACGTTTGTAGAAACCGTCTGCATGCCGAGCTGCTTCATTTATACACCTGTGGACATGGAAGTGATGGAACACCTGATTCCCATAACACAAGAAAGAGTGACTAAATTTGTTCTTAACTTTCAAGAGATGATAAATTGTGAAAAACTTTGTGAGCCTGCAGGTGATGTCAGGCTGACCGATTCCTTTCCTCCAGATGCCTGGCAGCTGTTGAGTCGAGCACGTCCTCCGAGGCTCTCGTCTCGATGCTGCAGACCGTGTTCACTGCCTGAATCACGTGCACCTTGTTGACCTCCCTCCTCTTCCCCGAGCAGCTGAGCACCCTCCTGAAGTCCTTGCGGAAGTGTTTGGAGACGAGGGCGTAGACGAAGGGATTGAGGCAGGAGTTGGCGTAGGCCACCAGGTGGGACAGGATGCGGAGGACGTAGGAGGTGTAGGTGAGGGGGAAGCGTCCGATCCACATGCAGAGGATGACCAGGTGATGAGGAAGCCAGCAGAGGCAGAAGAGCGCAGCTACGATGAGGATCATTTTGGTGACTCTCTGCTTGGCCCGCCTGGACTCAGACCGGTCCTTCACCGGGTCCACGCTGGTCCACAGGTAGTGGATGGTGCGAGCGTACGTGAGGCCTAGAACCAGGACAGGGATTAGGTAGCCAAAGATGAAGGTGCAGACGTCCATGATGAGACGAGGTCTGGACTCCCAGGTGGGAATACACACCACGGTACCGGCCAGATCCATCTGTGAGAAGTAGCTGAGGTACGGTCCTGAGAAAAGCAGAGCCAAGGCCCAAACCAAGCAGATCGAGATGCGGGCATTCTTTGGTGTCCTCGTCTCTCTGGAGCGGAGCGGGTAGCAAATGGCAAAATACCTACAGAGAGACACCACCCACATGTTCAGCTGAGGCACGGACTGATGGGCCAAGGCTGCGAGGCACCGAAGGTGCGTTTACGCTGGTGATGGAGGAACCTTGTGTTATGAAGTGTGCACAGTACTTGCAAAATACCTTCCTGAGTTTGTAAGAACAAAGCAAGAAATTCTGCTTCAGCTGTGTTTGTGGAGTTTCTGATTCCAAATCCAATAATAATTTGAAAAATGAGAAGAAAAAAAAGAAAGATTATTCATTTGAATCCCCAAATTATGAGGAAAAGTGCATACTTTTGTTCTGTTCATTATAATATCGCCTACCGATATTATCGGCCAATAATGGCATTAAAATGTGATATTTTAAAATATCGGTATCAGTATTTTAGACCGGTATTTTTAAAAACTAAATCTCTCTAGATTTCATTAGTAAAATCTCGCAGGATTTGAGAGGGACCCAGCTGCAGTCATGATGGCCGACAAGGGAGTCGCCATATATCCAATCCACGCCGGAAGTCCCAAGCAGAAGTTTCTTCTTCATGTAATTTATTAAAATCTTAATTTTGATTAATTCTGACGTGATCGTGTCCAAAATTTGCTGTGAATTTAAACTTAGAGTTAGTCTTTCTGTGGAAGTGAACAGGACTTTTATTCATTTATTCTGATGACTTCGCCATTTTATCTATTAACAGTGACCCACTGTCTGTTTATGGGGACTTTTTTTTTTTCTTGGAAACTACTTACTGTAATGAGATAAAACTTATCAGTTTTATCTAGAATGGAATTATCCTTTAACTCTTTTCAATCATGGAAAAATTGCAGAAGAAAAAAAAAAATCAAGCTGGGTCTCATATCTTCTTGTCTGATGCCTGAACAGGATGCGTCCAATCACGCTGGATCTGTCCCTGATGCTGTGGGCGTGCTGGGACGCATTCCAGGACACAAGCTGAGCATGACCACCAGAGGAAGGGATGTTTGTTTGTTTGTTTGTGTGTATTTATGTGTGTAATAGTCTGACTTTCATTCTTATTCATGCTCATTCAGCTCGCATTTTCTCATCTCATATCCATCCATGCTAAACCCCAAATTACTTCCCTCAATTTAAACAGACTCCAACGTTAAAAGTTTGCCCTCAACTTCTTAAATAAGTCGTACCTGTCCAGAGAAACCGCCGTCAGGGTGAAGATGCTGGCGTACATGGTGAGGAAGATGAAGAAGTGCACGACCTTACAGACCACCGGGCCGAACAGCCACTGATCCAGAGTGTAGATGGTGGCCTGGAACGGCACGCAGAAGACGATGAAGCAGAGATCCGCCACCCCCAGGTTGAAGATGAACATGCTGGTGGTCTTGCTGCTCATCTGGCCGTTGTGACACAGAACCGCGAGGACCAGGGAGTTCCCGGCGGTGCCGAGGAGGAAGATGAGAGAAAAGCCGGCAGAGATCACCACCGACTCCGCTTTCCACGAGGAGGAGTTGAGCGTGGAGACGTTCATCTTCGTGTTTTATCATTCATCGTTCACGCAGAGTCCCGCAGCGGCTCCTGGAGTCGCGCGCTTGCTCTCCATCCAGACGCAGCGGCACGTGGCGGACACACCAGTCATCCTGCTGGAAACCACTCATCACACCAGCAGCAGAAAACCATGGAAACTAAACGGAAACAGCGGGAATTATGATAGAATATCACTTAATGTCACTGAGGACTGAACTGCAGCAGAAGCAGAGAAGAAAACGACCTGCTGGTGACCTGTTGCTTCACCAGCATCAGGGTTGTGGGATCAAACCAGTACGCCCCCCAGTGGTCAGACTGGACACTCCACAGATGCTGGAAATGCACCTACAAAAAGAAAATACATCTTCCACCTCTAATGTTTTATAAATCAAGATATAATAAATAAAATATTTATTTCTTATTAGGGATGGGTGATACCAAATTTTTTCCTGTCCATACGATACCAGTAGTTCATGGTATTTTTTCATCAATACCAACACCGATACTTTTTGTCCCCTAAAAGAAAACGCCATGGAGTTCATTTTTAATGCAAAGGCAATATGACATTTAAGTAAAACTTGAGAACAGAAATACAGGAAAGAAATGCTTTTTAAATAACAGTAAATTATACTGATGAGTAAATTAAACAAAAATTAGATTAAAACTGATTTAAATAATCAAATAATTTAACTATAGGTTAAGATTATTTAAATTTATTCTAGAGATGCACCGATCTGATACCCAGATCGGATATCGGCTCCAATATTGACAAATTAGCTGGATCGGATATCGGATGAATGAGGCCGATCCAGCATTACGAGCCAGACATTTCTGTTTTTATTGATATCATAATAAATGTACACTTTATTTGTTAAAAGATAAAATTAAGTAAATTTCTATCTATGTTCATTTGTTGCCTTTCTTTAAACGAGGATAAATGTTTATGTCAAGCTTGATGCCTTCATTTACACGGCAAGGGATGCAGTTTATTTATTCAAAAGTAGTATCGGCTCGGTATCTGGTATCTGCCAATATGCTCAGCCCTGGTATCGGTATCAGATTGGACTGGAAAAAATTGAATTGGTGCATCTCTAATTCAGTGGAAAATGTTCAAATATAAAATTTAATAGTAATATTAGAAATTCATCAGAATAAAATGTGCAAGAACCTGCATGAAAGTACTGAAAGATACTATAATATCGTCATCCTCACTAACAGTAGCGGCAGCATCATGGCATCTGATTGGCTACCACCATCATGTGAGACAGGAGCTAGAATCTGGCTGCTTTTACATCATTTCATTGTTTAAAACTCTCAGGTTTCAGGTTAGTGAAATCATGTTTTACATCACAGTGGATTCTCGATATTCAAAAAAGTATCAATTCCAATGTTTTGTCTTGCTGGTATCAAAGTAGGGACTCAAGGGTATCGATTTGCCCATCCTTAATTCTTATAGAATTTTAAAATAATAATCACCAAACTGTTTATTTAACAAAAAACACCAAACAGCAGAAGTATTGTGGGAAAACTGAGTATAAAGCATCATTCCATTGCTTTTGGAAAATTGAATAATTTTGAGTACGACTGTATGTTAAAGTATATAACCAGAAAGACTGTGGGATGATATCATTCTGTCATCAACTATTATGAGTGTTACACATTACTGAAATGTTTTTTTTTTTTGGACTTTTATTTATTATTTTTATTATCATTTACAATATATTCAAAATAAATTAATGCCACATTTATGTGGTTAAAACTAGGGATGCACAATATAATCGGCCCCCTATCGGTATTGGCCTATATCGGCCTTAAAACTGAGAATCAGACATTGGCCACCCCACCGATATTTAACCAATTAGGCTGCTGTTTCTAAAGTCTAAAAAAAAACATCTTCAAAAACGTCTATTTTACAGACTTTAAAACTTCTAAAAACCAAGGGTGGGAAAAAAATATCGATAGACTGAAATATTGCAATATTTTCATACGCTGATATCATACTGACATTTAAAAACACAGCATCAATCTATTTTACAAACAAAATCTCGCGACATTTCATTGTTTTGTTACAAAATCTCACAAGAATTCAGAAAAATGTTGCGATATTTTCACATGCTCATATATTGACGTTTAAAAACGCTGTATCCATCTATTTTACTAATGAAATCTCGTGATATTTCATTGTTCTGTTACAAAATCTCGCGGGAATTCACAAAATATAGTGAGATTTTTTAACAGAATGATGAAATCTCGTGAGATTTTGTACGTAAGATAGATTAATGCTGGGTTTTTAAATATCGATTAGATATCGGTATATGAAAATGTCACAATATTTCAGTGTATCAATATTTTTTCCACCCCTATTTTTTAAAGTGTCGGAAACGGATAACAAAACTGCTATTTGCAATGACAATTTTTTTCAGCTTTGATATTGGTATCGATATTGGTTATTGGCCACATGAGTTTTAAAATATCGGCATAACGGATATCGGTCAAAATTCCAGTATTGTGCATCTCTAGTTAAAACATCTCGATGATTTGATCTTGTGACGTGGATCAGGAAGCTGTTATGAGTCATTCTCAGCAGCTGGTTGGACTTTACTGAAGTGTTTCCATCCAAAGACCCTCAATGACCTCATTCTCATACATAAACACACACACACACACACCTACAGACGAGGGTCATGACCTCCTCCAGCAGCTGCACGAAAGCCTCTCTTGACTAAATTTACCGGGTATCTTTTTTTATCCAGGAGTATCCAGGAGGAAGTGCCCGCCTCGCTGCCCGGGTTTCCTCCTCGGGGAGTCGGGATGAGGCTGCCATCAAACATCCTGGAGGTCTGATGAAGATCAGCAGAGCTCGCTGTTAAAACTTTGTTTTCAGTGCTGAAAGATCCCATAAACACTTGTTTTTTGGAGTTTACTTTGACCAGATATGAAAAGAAAACACATTTCCTGATTTTTCTTGTTGGTATTGTTGTGGATGAGACAGGACAGACACATCAGGCTCTCCTGTAACAGATCAATCAGCACATTTACTGTATAAATGTGCAAAAATGATGTCACTTTGCAAATCTGCAGGTGTTTTGTGATGAAGCATCCTGTTCCCGTTTGATTTTGTCACGCTGTGATGATTACAACTGTTATTGTCTGAAGGGTTTATTTTAATCTTGGCTTTGTTTTTCTGCAGTTTTATTTCCTCCTGTGATGTTTTCTGTTTCTCTGATATCAGTCCCTTTTATTCATAGCAACTTATAAAAACGCAGCTGCAAATGTGCTGCACAGATAGAACAGAAATGTGGAACATATAGAGACACTAGGGATAGACAGATGCAAATTTTTTCAGGGCCGATATTTTCTCAACTGCCTCAGCTGATGGCCGATACAACCTGCCGATATTTGGGGTCAATAAGGCATTTGACTGCCAATTTGGTAGAATAAAAGGATACAATGAAAAGTAATTTTATAACTCTTAATATAAAACTGAACAAAGCACTTCAAATAAACATGTAAAAAAGAAACAGTGCACTTGTAAACACATTAATTAGAAACATTAAACTTGGAATAAATATACATATATACTGTAAAAGTCTCTAAACAAAATAAACAAAATGCAAATATCGGCCTAAAATATCGGCTGGACAATGTATCGGTCTAAACCTTAAGAGACATAACGACTCTGCACTCCGCAAGACATTAAAATACAAACTATACATACATGTCTGAAATATACTAAAGACGTCCAAAAACTAAAATACACTAAAGGAACTTATTTTTACACATAAACGTTTGGTTTAGAAAAGGAAAATTTGTAGCTTTTGAGACATTAATGTTAAAAGATGATGTCTAAAGTCAGCGTGTGATCAGTTTTTCTCATGTTGAACTGAAGCATTCTGCATAAACATGGAGAAACTGCAGCTCTGATGAACATCCAGCTGAATGCCTCCCACCTACTCCCACACTGGTGGGAGTTTTAGCTTCTTAAGGATGATCTTATTTACATGGTTTTCTACACTAAAGAAGGCACAGCTGAACGTTATACTGCTTTTCTGTCAGAGATCATTGAGCTCTGATTCATTACTCACAGCAACACTTACAAATTCAGCAGTTTGACAAACCTGAGAGAAAATGTGGCCATTTAAACTCAGCTGTGGACATGCACACACGTTTTTCTATGACAGAAAAACATCCTGGTAAATAGATCAGGTGGAAGAGATGCAAGAGTTTAAATGTGTAGTGATTTAAAAAACAATAAAGAATAATAAAAAAGCAAATATACACTAGATTATTAGGATTAAATATGTCCAGTTGTTTGAAAGTTTTTGCCCCTTCCTGATTTCTTATTTTTTTGCATGTTTGTCACACTTATATGTTTCAGATCATCAAACAAATTCAAATGTGAGACAAAGATAAGACAAGTAAACAGAAAATGCAGTTTTTAAATCAAGATTTTTAATTTTTATTAGTAAGGGGGGGGGGGGGGGGGGGGGGGGGATCCAAACTTACCCTGTGTGAAAAAGTGATTGCCCCCTCTGTTAAAACATAAATTAACTGTGGTTTATGAAATGAAAAATACTTTATTCATCCCCGGGGGGATTATCACATCTTTAGAAAGCTGAGTTCAATTTCTCTAGCCACACCCAGGCCGGATTACTGCCACACCTGTTCTCAATCAAGAAATCACTTAAATAGGACCTGCCTGATGAAGTTAAGTAGACCAAAAGATCCTCAAAAGCTAGACATCATATTGCGATCCAAAGAAATTCAGGAAAAAAATGAGAAAAAGTCATTGAGATCTATCAGTCTGGAAAAGGTTCCAAAGCCATTTCTAAAGCTTTGGGACTCCAGAGAACCACAGTGAGAACCATTATCCACAAATGGTGAAAACATGGAACAGTGGTGAACCTTCCCAGGAGTGACCGACCGACCAAAATGACCCCAAGAGCACAGTGACGACTCATCCAAGTGGTCACAAAAGACCCCAGAACAACATCCAAGAACTGCAGGCCTCACTTGCCTCAATTAAGGTCAGTGTTCATGACTCCCCCATCAGAAAGAGACTGGGGGGCAAAAATGGCTGCATGGCAGAGTTCCAAGACCAAAACCACTGCTGAGCAAAAAGAACATAAAGGCTCGTCTCAGTTTAGCCAGAAAGCATCTTGATGATCCCCAAGACTTTTGGGAAAATACTCTGTGGACTGACGAGACAAAAGTTGAACTTTTTCGAAGGTGTAGGTCCCATTACATCTGGCATAAAAGTAACACGGCATTTCAGAAAAGTAACATCATAGCAAAAGTAAAATATGGTGGTGGTAGTGTGATGGTCTGGGGCTGTTTTGCTGCTTCAGGACTTGGAAGACTTGCTGTGGTAAATGGAACCATGAATTCTGCTTCTACCAAAAAATCCTAAAGGAGAACGTCCGGCCATCTGTTGGTGACCTCAAGCTGAAGCTCACTTGGGTTCTGCAGCAGAACAATGATCCAGAACACACCAGCAAGTCCACCTCTGAATGGCTTAGAACAACAAAATGAAGACTTTGGAGTGGCCTAGTCAAAGTCCCCACCTGAATCCCATTGAGATGCTGTGGTATGACCTTAAAAGGCGGTTCATGCTGGAAAAGCCTCCAATGTGGCTGAATTACAACAATTCTGCAAAGATGAGTGGAACAAAATTACTCCACAGCGCTGTAGAAGACTCACTGCCAGTTATCACAAACGCTTGATTGCAGTTGTTGCTGCTAAGGGTGGAACAACCAGTTATTAGATTTAGGGGGCAATCACTTTTTCATGCAGGGCCATTTAAGTTTGGATTTTTCCCCCCTTAAAAATAAAAATCTTCATTTAAAACTGCATTTTCTGTTTACTTGTGTTATCTTTGTCTCACATTTAAATTTGTTTGATGATCAGAAACATTTAAGTGTGACAAACATGCAAAAAAATAAACACTTTAACACAACTTTACACGAAGGCTGCACATGTGCCCTTTTTTTTAGCCGTGCATCTGAGCTATAGTTAAAGTGACAGCCTGTGATGAAAGCAGAAAACTGCCTCAGCAGGGCACAGATGTGAAAGTGGAGCGACATTAAGGCTAAATCAGCACGGAAACTTTAGGTTAGTATAAATGAAACTTCTTCTTAACTAAAAGGGTCAGCCTCTGATAATTTTAGTAAATGTTCCACATTCTAGCTGCTGCAACACTGACTGCAGTAATAAACGCTGCAATGGCTCCTGATGCAGGTTGGGAACACATTAATGTCTCAATTATTGCATAAATAATTAAGTTTTTACAAATACCATGTTAAAAACCTGAATCGCATCATCTCAGTGAGAGAAGCTCATTTTGGGCATGTAGGTGTCACCAGAAATCATTGATTCTCCTTATTTATTAAGTTTCTGATAGTTTTTTAAGCCTTACATGCAGGAACTAATACTATTCAGATAAAATTTCACCCTTATTTTTTGGCTATATTTTATGTTTATTTTCTATTAGCTTTTTATTTATATTTTGTTTCATTCAGTTTTATTTTCCTGTTTTTTTTAAAGTCTGTTTTAATGTATTTGTCATTTCAATTTTATTTAGCCTCCCCCTTTTTTAGTTTGTAGGATGTGGAAAAAGAAATTTGGAAGGACTTTTCCGTTCATGGCTGTTCATCAGCAGTGGAAAACTTTAGTTATTCACCGTTTTACAGATTTCAATTTGAGTTGATCAGCATTCGGCATAAAACTGCAGGTGAATGTACAAAGATTTGTACAATGTAAGGGCGATATATTGCTACTATGATGGACAATAGTAATTCAAATAACTAGAAACTGAAGAAACTAATGAATAAAAATTTACAAAATTACAATCTAGTGCAAGGAATGATTGCTTTTAAATTGCGGTTGGAAATAATAATAAGAAAAAACAAATAAAGAAAACTGTCCGAGACACATAAGAGCACCTTTCCCACGAACATGGACCACAACACCTGTCAGCAGGTGTAAAAGTGTTTTTGAACATTAGAGAAAACACATGATTGCAGTGATTGCCTCAAAGTTTTGCTCAATAAAATTTTAGCTTCGAAACCCCATCATGCTTGTTAACTTGTTTTATTTTTTGTGTGTTTGTTTTTAATATTTCTTTCAAACCACAATTCAAAGTCAATGTCATAATTTTATAGAATTTTTATATCTTATTACTTTTGTCAATTTCGACTTATTGATAGACGACTTTTTTCCTTCTTTAATTAGTGGGTATGAATAATTTTGAGGATGACTGTACACGCCCAAAATCAGCTTCTCTTGCTAAGATAATACCAAATTCAGATTTCCAGTATGGTATTAGTTATAACTTAGCTATATGCAATATATAAAAAAAAAAATCAACTTGTGGATTTCACAGATAAATCTTTTTGCTATAATACATTAATTTTGATAGCCCTAAAAATCTCAGATTCATTTGATAAATACAAGCTGTATTCTTGTTTTTGTATTTGCAACAGTGATCTGATAACCCCCGAAATTAATTTGAAAACCAGTTTGAGAACAACAACTTTGAAGGCCTATTTATGCTCCTTTACGTACGTAAATACTGTAGTTATGTCCATGTATATATCTATATCTATCTATCTTTCTATATATATATATATATATATATATATATATATATATATATATATATATAACAAGTTTAATGTTTCTATTTAATATTTGTTTACAAGTGCACTTTTTCTCTTTTATATATTTATGTGAAGTGTTTCCTTCTTTTTTTAATCTTAAAAGAGTTTTCAGATTAAGTTTTCACTCTGTCCCTCATTATTTTAACTTTGGGGTCAAATGCAGTTTCGGCCCCAAATCTCGGCAGGTTGTATCATCTGCTGATAAGTAAAATTTATTTATAAAGCATTTTTCAGAGATAAAAATCACAAAGTGCTGTATATAAAAGCAGAAGTAAATGGTACCACAAAATGACACCACATATTAAAGAGAGATAATAGAAAACATAATAAAACCCAGTCAATCACAATCAAATCAATTAAAAGCTTTTCTAAATACGTATTCAGCTCCTTTTTAAAAGATTCCACACAGTCACACGGAGGGACAGAGGAAGCTCATTCCAGAGTCAATGGGCTACAGACTTGAAAGCCTAGAAAATAAGAAAATATCATCGGTATCGGCCCTAAAAAATCTGTATCGGTCAATCGCTAATACAAAGTACGGTTTCGGATCAGTAGCAGACAGAATTTTACATGGTATCAGTGTGATGCTGTAAGCAGCTGCTCAGCAGCAAGGTTATTACAGTTAACTAAAACTAACCAAAAAATGAAAACTAAAATTGAAAAAACATTTTTAACTAAAATAAAACTGAAAATGACAGTTTAAAAAAAAAAAAAAAAAGAAGATAAATAACTGAAACTGTATTGTGTCTTTATAACTTTTTTGGGGTGGGTGGAGAAAGGTGAGTGTGAGTGTGGAGGACACTTCCCCTCACACAGGGAGTAGGGGGGGGGCTGGAGGGGGGGGTAGGATCGCGGCCCCTGGGCGCTGTAAAAAAAAAAAAAAAAAAAAAGGGTCTGTTCTTGTGAAAAGTTTTTTCATTCATTTCATTCATTCATTTCATTTACAAAACTAACAAAAACTAACTGACATTATTGCAAAAACATCCTCAGTTTTAGTCTTTGTACTGTAAATTTGTTTAATACATGAGCATTTTTGGTTGATGTGAAATCTATTTCTATTTAATTCATTTACTTTGCTCTACCGGTTTTACTCAGAGGGACTTTCTGATGATTTTGAATGTCACAAATTTGTATAATTTACAATAAAAAAATCTAAAATCCACAAGAGCTAAAACTAAGACTGAAACTATTAAAAACTAAACTAAAACTAAGCATTTTCCTAAAAAAATAAAAACTAGCAAACCTGCTCAAAAAACTAACTAAAACTAAGTGAAATAAAAAACAGTCAAAACGAAATAAAAACTGAAACTAATGAAAATGCTAAACTATTCTAACCTTGCTGAGCAGCAGATGGCAGCAGCAGCTCAGTGAGGAGCGAACAGACGCTCGCTGCAGCTGCTGCACAGACTCCTGACCGGTGGATGCTGCCGACACATGTTGCTCCGTGTTTACTTCCATCCCAGCATCCACCAGCCTGTCACGCAGCAGCCGGGCCTTCTGTGATGCATTAAGTCGTTTGGCTTTTCCGTGTGTTACAACTGACAAACGCTGGCCTCGCCTTTGCACGACGCCCTCCTGAGAGCGTTTAGTCAAAGCCGATGAAGCGTAAGAAATGATGGCGGATTAAAGTCCGGAGCCGGCTGGCAGCGCGTAATTCATCAGTCTGCAATTTTCAGACTGTTGCAGGATGTGATGCTCAGCGGGGAATCAGATCAGGACGAACCTGAGTCATGTTGGAGACCCCTGAGCTGGATGACATCACTGGCTCGGTGGCTGGGCAGTGCAGGAATGTGGAGGGGAGCCTGCAGGCTGCTGGTCACCACACATGGGAATATTTCAACTTTAATTCACAGAAATCATTAGTGTGTGTGTGTGTGTGTGTGTGTGTGTGTGTGTGTGTGTGTGTGTGTGTGTGGAGCAGCAGGTGGAGGCAATGGCCTCTGACCAGGAATGAACAACGTGGACAAACTGAATGCACCATTACCTGCAGCTCCTTGGTGGAAGTGGTAATGTCATTACAGCAGAGAACAAGGCTGGTTTTATCTGCATCTGCGGGGAGTTGTCGAACTAATCATGAGGATATGAGCAGCCACGGTGTTTCCTGTGGGCCACAATCCACACATCATGACTCCCTCATTAAGTCCGACTCTAACCCACCAGTGCTGACACTTTCAGGGAGGAGATGTGGCCTCCAAACATCTGTTCTGCCCCAAAAACCCTCACGACAAACCTCCATCGTAAGAGACAGATAAACTCCTGCTAATGGTTGTTTTAGAGTCCCTACACACACATGCAGACACACACTCGCCACGCTGATAGTCCCATACTTTATTAATAGCGTGCGTTTTTAATATGCGCGTGTGTCCAGTGGATAACGTCAGCGCTTTGGAGTGTTTCATTATAAACCTGTACCATTAAAAGCTGCTGGCTGGGTCTGGAGTTTGGCTCTCACGTCCCCTCTCAAACTTTTATGAGGCCAGTTATGATTCTAAATCGATGCAGAAAACTGAGATGGAGGAGTTGGGTTTGGTGAGCGGTGCCATGACCTCTCCAATAAAAGCTAGTGCTGGTGATTGTGTGGATGTTTGCACCATCAGGTTCTGCGCCCTTTATGGGTTTATTCTGTGAGGGTCCAGGCGGCGTTTACCTTGACCTGCAGAGATGGGGACGTGTTCGGTCCAACGCAGTGGATCTGAGATGTAAAAATTATACAAATAAGACATTATTTTACATGTAACTAATATGCAAATGAAAAAAACACAGTGGACTGAAATTGGCCCCTTAAAAACGCCATTAAATCTACGAGCACTTTATTTTCTCAGGAACTGCAAACACTCAAATCTTACCAAGTTTATTTTTCTAATTTCTAATCAAAATATCTCATCACATCCAAAATAAGACAAAATTATCAAAAGAGAAACATTTCAGTGAGATATAAGAACTTGCTTTAAGGCAATGCATCTTGTTTCAAAAAATCTTATCAAGAAAATTTAGCCTGTTCAACTGGCAGAGTTTTAGTTTAGCTTATTTCAAGCAAATAAATAAATAAATAAATAAATAAATGTTTTTGTTTTGTTTTGTTTTACTCATTTTAAGAGTGGCCAAGATTTTTTTCCTTGTAACAAGCAAGAAAAAAAAAAAAGTCAATCGAACAAGTGAAATTTTCTTGACAAGATTTCTTGAAACAAGATGCATCGACTTAAAACAAGATCTTTTATCTCACTGAAATGTTTCTCTTTAGGTAATTTTGTGTTATTTTGAGTGTGATGAAATATTTTGACTTGAAATTAGAAAATATACTTGGTAAAATGTGAGATTTTGCAGTGTATAACTTGTTGGGGTAAATTGTGATGGACAGTTCACCCTTTTTGTCCGTGTTTCCCAGTTCCAGTCCTCAGGACCCACTGCTCTGCAGAACTTCTAAGCAACCCTGCTTTCACACACCTCAATCAAATGAATGGCTCGTTAACACACTGCAAAGAACTCGATGAGGAAGTTCATTCATCTGAATCAGGTGTGTTGCAGTAGGAACACATGAAAGCTGTGCAGGGCAGTGGGTCCTATTTAGCTGGATCAGAAATCGGATGAATGTTGCCGATCCAGCACTCCGATCTAGTCATTTGTTTTTATTAATATTGTAATAAATGTACACTTTTTATTTGTTAAAAGATCAAATTAAGTGCAAATATATCTATGTTTATTTGTTACGTCTCTATTGGGTGTTTTTATAAAATATGACATAAGCAATTTGCATAAATGTGCAGCACATCCCCGTGGGATACGTCAGTTCTTGTAGTGCAAAGGTTCTCCACTAGGGGGCAGAATACAAGCATCACATTGTCTTCAACATGATCTTGAGTTTTTATCATAAAATGATGCAATAGGTCTCAGAAACATACATTAGGTGTTACAGCGGGGCTATTTGATTCAGCCTCACGAGGGCTGCAGATCTGCAGGTTTTCCACATTTTCCTGATCCAACAGGAGCAGTAAAATAATGTCATAATGTCTGGATGCTGCATTTCTACATAAAAAAGAGGCAGAATAAAAATAGACTAATGGCGTTGAGTTTTAAAGGGTAGTGTTCTCAATTTCAACGCTTCTCCTTCCAGGTGGAAAGGAGGAAACAACGAAGAGACGGATCTCTGCAGAGAAACACACCAACACACACTGCAAGCGGGTTTCCTGAGTCATGAGATCAGCTTTTGTGTTGGACGAATTAAACTGATGCGTTGAATAAGAGTCAACTTCAGTCCCTTTTTCCTTATTTAGGAATATTCTGGTTAATCTTCTGTCAAGTACAATAAGTTTGAGTGAAAGGACTTTGATGTTTAACTGTAGAGAATCATCTGTAATCACAGGCTGTTTACATGCAGCATGGACCTGTTTGATGTCTGATTGCGACGTCTCCAGAGATGAGACTCAGAATCAGCTGTATTTACCAGAATGTGTTCAGATCAGACTCAGACTTCTGCTCTCTGCTTTCAGTTTCTTTAAACACAGTTTTGAGACGTAAAACATTCCAGCGAGCCAGCAAACTACCCGATGCGAACGTGAGCAAATCAGCCAGCGAGAAAACGTGGTTGTTCTGATGAGCTCATTTAGATTCTTTACTACTCGCTCTGTTGCAGGCTAGAGCTTCTGTATCTTAAAATTCCTTTAAATAATCGACATTGAATTCAGAAATAACATTGTCCAAATTCTGCTGATGTTAAGTCATCTTAATAATTTATTTTGTAGAGAAAAGAAGCTCACTTTGAATGCCTGACCAAGGAGATACTGATTAGAAGACTATTGGGTTTTTTTTTGTTTGTTTTTTAAATATTACGTCCCTTTTGGGTGCTTTTATAAAATGTGACAGATAAATAATTTGCGTACATGTGCTGCACATCCCTGTGGGATACGTCACTTATTGTATTGAAAAAATTTCTATAAGGGGGAAAATAACAATACTAACATATTGATATTAAACTCATTCCCTATATCCTATACCATAAAAAAAGAATTAAAATTAATAATGGGAAAAAAAAAAAAAAAAAAAAAAGAAGGAAGATAAAATAACAAAAAATAACAAAAAAAAAAAATAAGAAAATTTAAAAAAAAAATAAAAAAAATAAAAAAAATTAATAAACTAATAATAATTATTATATATTTTTTTTATTTTTTTTTATTTATTTATTTCATTTATTATAAAAAATAAAATTTAAAATTAAAAAAAATATATAAATAATCTTATATAAATAATATTTAAAATATTATATTTTTATTTATTATATATAAAAAAAAATAATTAATAAAAAAAAAAAAAAAAATAAAAAAATAAAAAAAAAATAAAAAACTAAAAAAAAAAAATAAAAAAAAAATACGTCGCCCTGTTACTCATCATCGTGTGATGTATCAGAGTTAATGTAGTGCCAAGGTTCTCCACTAGGAGGCAGAAGACAAGCATCTGATTGTCAACATGCACCGTAAAATGTTTAACTGAAATGAAAAGTCTTCTGCTTCACGACTAAGACAAAAACATGGGATTTGTCTGTAAATTTACATTTATGCTTCAGTCTTTTTCTACTGAACATTCAAATCTGAAACTTTACAGCCCTAACAGCCCCCCCCCCCCACACACACACACACACACACACACACACACCGTCAAAGCCTGCCTTGTCTTATTAAAGACACACTATGTAACTTTTTCACCTTAAGAATCTGTGTTTCTGACTTGTTTTGACGGCACACTGACATTCATTGTGCGCAGTTGTCGAGCCGTCGCTGCCCAGCGGCATCCTGAGGCACTGTTACTTTTCCCATCTCGGACGTGGCATGATGTTGCAGCCGAGCACTGGTTTCACACCTGATTACGCACTAGCAAACGGATATAAACACTACAGGTGTTCTGAACCATTACCGGAGGAAGAGAGGAAAAGAAAAAGTGGAAGGGACAGAACAAGAGATGAGATAAGACTGTCCTTAAGGGTGCACTCACACCAGGATAGAACGGGACCTCAGACACTGAGAAAACTGCTAAAAGTTACGTTGTTAAACTTTTAAGGGCTGCCTTAACATTTTGAGTTCAATGGAAGGATTTTTGTACATTTTTATAAAAATATACCAGAAGGTTGTTAATTTGACATAAAATAATATATTAGGACAACGAAAATGCCAAAATGCAGTTTTCAGTGTGACCTTGAACAAAGTTTTTACCACAAAATGATGCAATAGGTCCCGGAGACGTTACTGCAGGGCTATTTGATTTGGCCACATGAGGGCTGCAGACCCGCAGGTTTTCTACATTTCCCTGCTCCAACACCCCTGTTACATGTAGAACATTGGAAGAACCAATCCTGGGGGGCTTTATGCGTGACATGAGAAGAGGACATAAGCCAGAGGAGACGTTTGATGACAGTCGAGAAGCAGGTATGGAGCTGTGGCGAAGACATTGCTGTTCTGATTCTGCTACCTGCAGCCTGCCTCATGGAAGCTTTCTCCTCTTAACTCCTCTCTGGGTCGAACATTTCCATCTGCAATGGCCAAATTTTAGAAGCAGATCAGTAAACAGATCAAATCTGTTGAGATTTTAGGGCATTTATAACGATAGAGGAAAAAGAATTGATGTTTTGAAGCTCGCACCAAGTGACCACCAGTTCTGCTGGACTTCAGCTTCATTTTTCAGAGGACGTGACTATTTTTAGTGCTTCTTCATATTTTCTTGAGTAGGAGCAAAGGAAAATAGATGAAGCAGCTTATTTTGGTGATATTGTACATATAAGAGAGCTTAAACCGGATTACGCTGATGTTTGCACTGCTGAATGTTCATCTCTGCAGAGTTCAATTAGCAGCAATCAGACAATACTTGACCCCCTCTTCTGGTTGGCATACTCTCGTGCCAGCCCTCGCAGTCATTGACTGCAAAAACAAAGCGCTGGAGTTGAGCCAAACTACACCTCCATCCCTCTCCCGCTACTCTCAGACCACACAGCTCCGCTGAGATGACGTCACATCAGAGCTGGAGGGTCTGCGGCAGAGTTCAGAGGTCAGAAAGTCAACGCCTGCAGGTGCTTCAGTGAGCTGAGGGAGGAAGTGAGGAGGGAAAAGCAGAGGAGGCTGTGAGAGAACCACAATCACGCAAGCTGCGTGTGGTTTCCAGCTTCCAGCCAAGACCTCTCACTCTCTGCATCCCAGACTTTCTCCCTGAGTTATCCAATCCTCCCGTCATCTCCACTGGCCGCCCTCCCCACTCCCACTCTCGACCGCACACAAATGGTTTGAATAAGAGGTCTGCATGACTGGGCTGTGGCTAGAGACAAAATCCTGCAGAGTGATAGTTTACTTAGCCTAAATACCCCCGATTAGACAAATTGAAACATTGTTGTTATGCGGTGGAAACTCAAGGACCTATTGGCCGAGTGTGTTCACCCCGTTCCGGAAAAGGCTGTGCTATGCCGACTTTCGTCATGCGAAAACCACAAGATCTGGCACACGTAGAAAAAAACAAAACAAAACAGGAGAAGAAAAAAGCTGCAACAAAATCAACTGAAGTCATCCACCAAAACAAAAACTGTTAAACAGAAAATGAACACTGTCAAAGAGAGATGATTCACAAAGGAGGCAGGCACACGCGACTCAGGCTTCTGTAACTACTGAAAAACATGTCCAACCACAAACTGAGTTATGGTGTGCCTCATGATGTCACATTTTCCTCTCATTTTCAACGTCTCCGGGATCACAAACATGGATCACATCTACCGAACAGATCAAAAACAACCTCTCTGGAAAATAAAGGAATCAATCACTGTGCCACACTTAATGAAGAAATCATCCAAATATGATTTAAAAGACTAAACTTCCGAGTCCCACAGTGTGTGAAGTCAGCCAAATGTCATCCTATTAAAAGTTGTAATTTGCAGGGCCGCAGAGACCCTTTTCCTTTTTGCTGTTTGAATATTACAGCACACACAAGAGCACAGTCGGTAATAATACACCCAAATGATTCTAGCAGACTGGAGCTCAGCTGCAGTGGAGACTCGTAAAAAGGAGCGGTAGCTGCTTCACCCGCCGGCCGACTCCGTCTGGCCGGGCAGTCTGGTGTCAGCAGCTGGGCTCGGCACCGGCGAAATAATCTGCATCATAAACGCAGCTCCTATATCACCGACTCATTCATTCATGCATCGGGAACTTTACTGACGTCTCTGAGCAGGAAATAATGTCTCAATGAAGAATCTGAAACTGTCTCAGCTCTACAAATATGAGCTGCTGCAGTTTTATCTGACAGGTTTGGGGTGCTGCATAAATGTGAAATATTTAAAGCTTCACTACGTAACCTCAGCAGATCTTCTCACTCTAACAACGGCCGACTCAGCATCCATCTTGCATCCCGTCTCTTCTCTGAGACCTCTCCAGCCAGCAAAAGTCGGTCCGATGTTGACTCTTGTCTTCTCTCTTGCACAGCTTCTATTTCTTCCTCTAATAACAGCGTGACGTGACCATACGCCCTCTTCTACCTCTACCTTTTTTTTTAGAGTTAAAAAATGTGTCCAGTTGGAATTTCCCATCCTTAATGTGACAGTTGACGGTCCTGTCACTATGCCTCCAATTAATCATGCCCAGTGGCGACATGGCCACAGGGATATCCCTTTGATCCTGGCTCTTACTCGGGAGACTGGGGGTAGTGGGTGCCTCCCCCTCCTCATTGTCTCCGACACAAACCCCAGCAAATCTTTCCTGGTGAGAGTTAAGCTGGATTCATACGCCTGCGTCAGCGTAACCACCATAGGCTCTGTGTAGGTCCACGGAGGCTCTTCAGACCGGACATGCATCATGGCTATGTGAACGGCAGGAAGCGGAACTGCTCCCTTGTTATTGGTCAGTGTGATTTTGAGCCTCCGGATGTAAAAAAACAAAAAACTTTGCCCTGTGAAGTTTCCCGGTCAATAAAAGCCCTACTGTCTGCAAATCTGGAAAAGAAACTGCAGCACCCTACGTAATCGTAACCCTACGTACTGCACCGTATGTATCATGGCGCACCGTATCGCATCATATCGCATCGTATCATATTGCATCGCATCACATCGTACCGTATCATATCACATTGCATTGCATCGTACCGTATCGTACCGCATCGCACCGTATCATATCATACCGTAGCACATCGTACCGCATCGTATCGTACCATACTGTATCGTATTATACCGTACCATATCGTATTGTGCTATATCGTATTGTACTGTATCGTACCATCGTCTTCCACTTATCCGGGATCGGGTTGTGGGGGCAGCTGCCTAAGCAGAGAAGCCCAGACTTCCCTCTCACCGGCCATAGCTGGCAGCTCATCCGGGGGGATCACGAGGGGTTCCCAGGCCAGTTTTTACTCAAGCGTTGGGTTACTCGAGCATAACCCTACGCTTGAGTAAAAACACACCCTGCCTCTGCGTCAGCTACGTAGGCTGATGGGATGCAATGCCACACGAGTATAAATCCAACTTTATACGCACACTTTCTCTGCAGTTTTGCACAGACACCTTTGAAGACGTACAACAGAAGTTTTCAGTGACACCCCCTATCAACGGTTCAACTGGCATCTTCATCATACCTGTAACTACTGTGATTCACTAAAAGACAGTTATATTTCATCTCTTGTTCTGTTCCTTGTGTTTTCTTGCGTTTCTTTGCTGAATCCGCCACGCTGCGCATTCAAAACACCCCAAGTTGCCGTGCCCGGTCAGCTGTTCTCATGATACGTCACGTCGGAACAGCTGTCTATATAAGACACGTCACACCAGGAAACTCGACAACTTCTGATGAAGGCTGAAGTAACAGCTAAAACAATTTGTCTTAAAAAAAGAAAAAAGTCAAGAAGATTATCACACTGAAGACAAGATGTACATCCTGAATAAATGAAGTAGTGCGGTTTCTCAGGCTTGGGACATCGCTGGGCAGTGACAGCACGAGAAATGCACGTAATGAATGTTGGTGTGCCATCAAAACGAGTCAGAAACGCATATTTTTAAGATCAAAAAGTTACGTTGAGGGTCTTTAATTAGACAAGGCAGGCTTCATGTTTTGAAGTGATGTCTTTAACGGTGTGTGTGTGTGTGTGTGTGTGTGTGTGGCATGTGTTACATGTAAACCCCAGAAAAAACAGCCCATGTTTTTGTCTTGGTTGTGATGCATGAGAAGCGTCTGCATATAGATGCAGGTTCTTGGTGCTTTACTTTGTTTTTGCCTCATTTTATGTTTGCATTAAAATATATAAATAAATAAAAACCTGTAGGAGCGTTTATGCGTGATATGAAACTAACTCACAATATTCATGAAAATGGAAAAACCATAATTTCTTTGACAATAATTGTACCAAGAAAATCGATCATTGTGACATAATGCCAACATCTTTAGGTAAATGGTCATCCTCTGTACTATTCCTGCTAACAGGGAGTTTTATTCCTTCCCACCATCGCCCAGTGCTGCTCAGATTAAACAACTCTGTGTTTCTCCTTTATATAAAGTTGCTCACAATTACTTTTTGTTATTATTCAATGTATTATAAATGAAACTGAACACAGACGTTCTCATTTGCAGGATGCATAGCCATAAAATATTAGCCTATACTAACATTTGTGTATCTTAGATAATATCCTCACTGACGTCTGCTGAAAGAAATTTACTTCTTAAACCACTTTTAAGTTTTAATTGAAAGTTTTGACAAAAAATGTTCAGAAACATCCAGTTTCACTTAAACTTTGAGGAAAGTGTCTGACAGCCTCCTCGCATCAGCTAATAAATGACATAAGATGAAATCTTATGAAATATCAGCCCGTTGGGGAGGGGCTGTAAGACTCTAGACCAGGGCAACTCAATTTAGACCTACGAGGGCCGCAATCCTGCAGGTTTTCAATGTCTCCCTGCTCCAACACACCTTTCTCAAATTAAATAGATCCAACAGCAAATCAAGCTCTGCACGAGTCGTGTGTTGGAATGGGGAGATGTGGAAAACCTGCAGGATTAGGGCCCCCCCTTGTACTGAACTGAGTAGCCCTGCTCTTAGCTTAGTCTGCAGATTAGCACATTAAATCCTGCACAAACGGCTGCACGTATTTCTGTCTTGATTTCCTGGCAGGCATCTGGATAGATGTATAGTAAAAGCACACAGTGACATAGCGTGAGGAATGCAGCTTAAATCAACAAAGCCATGGGCCCCTCTTCATTTTACACACTGCTGCTGCACACAAGTTTCCCCTGCAGAGCTAAGAAAAAAACATTATGTCACTTCTTTCTTCTCCCCCGCTACACCGCAGACCTGAAGCTGGTCGTTTGCCAGCCTGGAATTACGCTGTCTTGATTTTGGAGCGATTACAACATCGGGCAATTCTGGCCAGCCCTCTCAGTGGTTAATGGGGCTTTTCAGGAAGTAAAAAGGTTGGAGGACGTCAGTGATACACTAATGTGTCACTTGGAGGAGCCTTTCCAGGTCATGATGACATGGGTGCAGGTGAGGTCTCACATCAGCGGTGTAGCAGCAGTGAGGATGTGCTGCTTCGTAGGTAAGGAGTGCAGTGTTGATGCAAGAAATACGACCAGACTGGAAACCCCAGGCTTTGCATTCTGAGTTCAAAGGACAGATTTTGGATAATTGCAGCCTCATGACCTCAGCTGGGAAGAAGATGGGCTTTTGTCCACCATGTGCAGCTGTAATAGATAAGAAGACTTCAAACAGCTTCAGGAGACAACAAGAGTTTAGATGAACTTGAACCAGGGAGGTGCTGTCATGAGGAGTGAACTCCAAATTTATTTCCAATCAGTTTCTGCAGGAAAATGAAGGGTTAATATAAGATGGCAGGTTTTCATCCTATCAGGATTGTTCCAGTTTTGTGTTGCTAGGCAGATTATGAACTGGTGGAAACTTCCATTTTACAAGTCCTCTGTTTCCTGACTGGGTGTGCTGCGTAACCAAAAGCTGTGTGACATGTTCCACCAGCTGTGGGACCAGGAATCACATCTGCAGGATTCTCACTGCACATCGTAGCTGGAATGTTCCAGAACGGAAACCAGGCCAGCGAGCTTGCTGCTAGCTGGACATCACTGCCAAGTTCATCCGAAGATGAACTTTGATGCAGAGTTTATGTGAATTACTAAAAGGAGACTCAAACTGTGCAAAAGTTGTAGAAAATAGCATCAGATTTTGAGTACTGCCATCATTAATGAATCATCATTAGTGGACGGACCGGCCACTAAAGTTCTGGGCGCACTTCGTCTGTTCCGTTGCATGATACATATGACCGTGATGAGGGATGAGAAACCTTAACTTTGTATCAGATCTGCTGGGGCATAAATTTGTCACTGTCACGATTGCGTCACACATGGTCCTTAACAAGGTCCTCCCTCATGTGCGAACGCACGCTGGAGGCGAAGGGTAGTTCTTATAACTAAACTCGGGATGTGCAGTTATAGGAACTGCGTTCTTACAACCTCTCTGTCCAAATGCACCCATACTGTTGCCACACAGAGATCGCATTTGGCATTGGCCCACAATGGCGGCCTTGTATTGGCTTGTAGCTGTAAATAATAACGACATTGTCGAACCCGTTAAAATTAATTTTATATTTATTTTCAGGCTAAATATAATTTTTCAAGGAAATGTATTTTCATTCTGCACCCCCTCCAAGCGCCTCCTGGAGACATTTTTTTTTCAAAGTATAGCTTTTAATAAAAATGTTCCACACTCAACATTTAAGTAATCAATAACTGGGGCCTTCCTGGTTCCTGGGGGGGGGGGGGGGGGCTTGGCTGGGGCATCAGGATGGGTGTCCATGGTCGGGGGCTGCCTGAGGTGGCCCGGTCCTCCTGGGTGTCCAGTGGGGGCCTTTTCTTAGGGGTGAGTAGTTGTTGGACCTGGTGGTCCTGGACTGGCCTCATACTTGGGTGGGGGCTCCTGGCAAGACCAGCAGGCAGTCTGGCCGTGGCCGTGGGAGCTTTGGCTGGAGCCCTTCTCTGCTGTCCTCTGGGTGGGTCGGTGTTCATCACTCTGGTGGTCTGGCTGGGTTTCATGCCCCATGCTAGCTGGTGTTTGCCCAGATCCTGGTCCCCCTGCTGTCTGCTTCTGGTCCTTGGAAGATTGTAGTTACATTTTCACGATCGCGCTCACTAAATCCAACTCATTCCTTATATTTTGCAGTCACACTGATTCACTAGCCCATATTCTCATACAATTACTGTTTCATCCTGCAGGTTTAATTACCAAAATAGTTATATTTTCAACATTGTTAATGTTTTTCTCAGTTTAGCTGTTTCCAGACTTGCATTGCGGAACATGAGCGGTAAAGTCCATCCGCTCTTTAACCGGACTCGTCTTTTCAAGCATGTTGCTTCCTTGAAGACTTACTGCGTCCCGGGCGCTTTCTGACATCAGGAAATGTTGCGGATAAGTCAGCACAGCCACGCTCTCCCTTCTCCGATGTGCCGCAATATTTACGTTCTTATGACATGGAGACCAGTTGGTACATGTCCGCTACATCTACGAGGTAAAAGACCGGAACGCATGTCTGAATGCAGACATTATAAAGGACAGAGTCCTGTGTGCTCCTAATCAAGTCCAATCAGTTTAATTAAACACAGCTGGGCTCCAATGAAGGAGTAGAACCATCTCAAGGGGGATCAGAAGAAATGGACAGCAAATGAGTTAAATAGTGTCACTGCAAAGGGTCTGAATACTTATGAACATGTGATATTTCAGTTTTTATTTTTTATAAATTTGCAAAAAAAATCTGCATTTCTGTTTTTTCTGTCAAGATGCACATTCATGAGAAATAAAATGATCTTTTTTTATTTTAGCAAACAGCTGCAATGAAACAAAGAGTGAAAAATTTTAAGAGGTCTGAATACTTTCTGTACCCACGGCTTATATATAATATTTTTCTCTCTCTTTCTCTGTATTATCTATCTGAGGGGTCTATCTTGCTCTGTTTTGCTTCTGATGCAAACTGCGATTGGACGTCTACATTTTTTCAATGTGTTAATTTTTGTAATTAGTTAATCATAATTAACAATGTATATATGAGATAAGAAAAATTCAACTTTGTCCTTTTGTACAAAAATATTGTGGAAAAGAACTGTTGTATTGAAAAGAAAGTATCTTTAACTTGAGGTCTTCACTAAAACTGACAAATTCTGAAAATTTATTACATTTTTACAGCATTTTTCTTTTTTTTTTTTACTTATAGTTTCTGAATAAAACTTGCACAGAACTTTATGGACTCTCCAATCTTTACACAGTACTGATTATCATTAATTCTGATATTACCTATTTTTTTATTTCTTAAAAAAGAAGGTAGCTCTACATAATGTTATTTCTCTGTTACCAAAGAGCTCTACATTGTTGTATTTTGCATCCTCTTTGCTGAGCGTTCATGATCACACCAGTGCTTTGTGGTTACTGTCATGACAAAACCCTTCCTGTGGGTGTGGGATCAGGTTTGAGGAAGTTCAGCGCAGCTACACAGAGGACAGCTGGAGTTGAAGATTTCCTCGGAGGGGGTTTCGTGTGGACTCTGCATCGTCCCTTTCGAGCACAGAAACCACAGAACCTGCAGAGAAGCAGCTCTGTTCTCTCTTGACGTCAGAGCAGCTTTGATTGAACCTCATATCGCCGAGGTGGATCGATCAGTCTCCTCATCTCATTATTACTGTCTCATGTCCGCGGGTTTATTATACACTCCAGCTCGATGATGTGCTATCAAGTGTTTGCTTGTATGCATTTATTATTGTGTCCATATGGCTCCAGATTCAGGGAAAAGACTGACCTGAGTCAAACATTTCCGCTGCTCGGACCACAAAATGCTTGTAGCCTGTGAATGCCTTAAAAACAAAATGTTTTAACAGATTTCACACACACTGAAGTGATTTGGACTTCTTCCCTTTAAGTATATCTAATCTTATGATTTCAAATGAATAATCATTTGGTCATTCACATGATAAATGAGCCTCTTTATTCTGTGAGTGTCTCTAGATATGTATGAACATGTTTGCATTCAGCAGCACATGTTGCATCATTGCTTCCTGTGGTGACTGAGGGAGGCGCACCAGCTTTGCCTTTTCACTTCATGAACACAAGTCTGCTTATTCAACCTCACTGCATAACGGTCATGCTCCGATGGAAAACTTGTCAATAATTTTTCACCACCAGGTGCCTCTGATCAACCAGTCAGGTTGAATTTGACCACATGCAACCTAAATGCAACCCAAACGCACTGGTTTCAGAGCAGATTTCACAACTGAGCGAGAATGTTGAACTTTTTAATGCAATTAACAAAAGAAAGTTAAAGATCTGTAAAAAAAAAAAAATGCATTTATAGATGTTGCAAAAGATGGCAAGTAAGCAAGTTTATTTGTATAGCACATTTCATGTACTGTACAAGACATTTCAAAGAAATTTACATGAAACGTTAAAAGCATTTACATTAGTAAATAGTGCCAATGTGAAGAACTATGCACAGCATTGTGTGGTGGGGGCTTGGGAGCAGTGACTCCATTCCTTAGTGGCACATTTACATGCAGAAGTCTTTATTTGAAGTTTATGGAAGAGGTTTGGGGCCAATGCAGAAAAAAAATCTGAAAAAAGTCAATTCTGAATTCTGAGATTTTTCATTGTTATTATTTTTTTTTTTATAATTCTGAGAAAAAAGTCAGAATTCTGAAATTAAAGTCAGAAATCCAACTTTTTTTTTCTCAAAATCCTGTCATTTTCCCAGAGCATTAACAAAAATTCAGGAAATTTTTCTTTCAATTTCTGAAAAAAAAAGCCTGAATTCTGATATTAAAGACTTTTTCCCTCCAGATCATTAAAAACAAACAAATAAAAATAAACAAATAAAAAATAAAATAAATGGGAGATTTTTTGTTATTTCTGAAAAAAAAGTCAGAATTTTGAGATTAAAGCCAGAAATCTGACTCTTTTCCTCAAAATTCTGACATTCTCCCAGAGCATTTACCAAAAAAAAGAGATTTTTCTTCCAGTTTTTGAAAAAAATTCTGAATCCCTAGATTAATGATGGTTTTCCAGATCATTAAAACAAACAAACAAAAAAAACAGGAGATTTTTTTCATTGCTATTTCTCATTACTATTCTCATTTCATTACTAATATAAGGTCAGAATTCTGACTTTTTTCTCAGAATTATATATTTTTTTTCTTCAGTGACCCCAATCCTCTTCTGCAGAGAAGAATTTCATTTCATTGCACAAATGATTTCTAAACTTTACATTTTGGGTTAGCTCAACGCTTTTTTTCCTTTTTAAACTATTTGCTAACCTACGTTTACTTGTACATTTACATAAATGTTAAGGTAACTAATTGGGGGTTTTTACATGAAAATCAAGAGCTGGGGTCTCACTGATGGTAAAATTAAATAATCCATCCCAACTCTGTGCCTAAACTCGGTTTGCTGTGCAGAAAAAGCACACTGAAGCTTTGGGCAGATATTTCCATTCATCTTTTTCTTTCTCATATTCTGAATGAAAAAGAAATGCAATGGAAACCTGGCTCATGCATTGATTTTGTGCATTTTCTTTTGACGACTGCTAATGTTTTTCCTGCTGGACTGCTATTAGTCTGCCAGATGCTTTGTTACATCTGGGGAATTGTTTGCTTGCTTTGACTGAAGAACAGTAAACACATTCAGAAGATACCTGACGAGTGGTCGGATTAATCTGTCAGTTACAGACTCATTCTGAAGAAGAAAAAACATCTGTTTCAGCAGATAGTCCAGCTCATTTAATACTCCTATTCTGATCAGTGAGCTGGTTCATGTCTTTAGAGGACTCTGGTGTTCCTCGAGTACACAAGAGAACAACTGTGACTGTTTGGTCAGAGGAAGCTTGCTCACCCTGCAGGCAGCAGGTATTTTCCTTTAATGTTGCCCACAGGAGCTCAATTATCCTCCCCACATGGCTGCCTCCCCCCATCAACGCTGCCACCCAGTATGTCCCCTCTCTCAGAGGCCATGAGAAAAAAGGGGGCCCGCTGCACCACGCGAACCGGGCAGATTTTCCACTGCTTTAACGAGAATCACAGAGAGGAAATGTGGAGGGTATTTATAGAAAAACGACAGGAATGCAAGACCCCTAATTGTGCTTAGTCTATCTCTCTGCTGCAGAGCCTGCCCACCACCGCCCCCCTTCAATTTTCTACATGGACTCAAAACATATGGAGGGAAAAAAGACGGAAACATGCTACAGTAGGAGGAAGAGAACGACGAACACAAGCGTTTATTTACAAAACCCTTCGCTGATTTTCAGTTTTCTTGTGGAAAATAGTTCAACCGCTGCAGTTTTTCCTATTTTTATCTTTGAGCTTCCTTGTAACTTTTTTTCTTGTTCCATATTTGCAGCCATGCTGTGGAATGAGGATGAGAAAACTCAGAAAAATGTGAGTAAACATCATTGTGACATGTGCATAACCAGACTTGGGTCAGCAGCATTTTTGGATCCCAGTATGTTTTCTCTGCTGTCATCCCAACCTGCACCGCTCTGCAACCTCAAGCCGATGGCACGGTCCGTGTTTTTGAGTCGAACAGAGTTTAGGAGCGTGATATTCTGGTTCTGGCCACGAATGATTAGGTTGTTATGTGCCATCTAATGGCTTTAAATCCTCCAGATGCACACAAAGTAAACAGACAAGCGCATGAACGGCAACGCTGACGTCACCGCTGCTGTAAAAAAGTAAGCTGGCAGGTTTACACTGAAACCAAACCCAACATGAACCCTAACGCAATCAAATTCATGTCTAGTTTTACATGGTAGAACAACTATTTATACAGCGTGAGTAGAAACAACCCTGAGGTCTGCTGTTAACATGAATGAATGGTTTCCTGTTTTCTTTTTCACCAAATGATTCATAACAGTAGATGAAGACAAGATGATGAAGACTTTCCTGACCTGCAGCACTACACTAGAACACCACATAGCTCATTTACACTCTAACAGAGTGAAACTACAATCAAAAATACTTTATAAATTTATAATTAAGCTTAAGTTTAGTTTTTCCACCTCCTACTATGTTACAGAAACTCAGGATTAAAGGGTGAAATCTCTTTTCTCATTGGGAGACTATTACACTATTACACTTAGAGTCATCAGTGCCAAGGAGGAAAGACATCAGAAATGTTCGTTAAGCCACTTTCAGACTTGAATTGCAGACTTGTTTGCAGTGAAGTCCATCTGCTCTTTAACTGTTTTCAATCACATTGAAATTGTAGCAGTTGTATCCACGCCACAGAACACCCGAGGAAGTCAGTTATAACCAAGACTATCTGTGTAAATGCTGCGTTAACAAAATAATGTTATAAATACGATTGTCATACATGACAGGCGAGTAGATTTCTTTTGACTTATGCTAGCATTAGCATCGGGGACCATTGGCAACAAGAATATGAGATGAAATAAGACGAAACTGTCTCCAGTGATGAGGCTCACTTGAAAATGAGGCCTTCACATTTACTGTTTAACGAGAAATTAAGAGTTTATCGACTCTTGATAGGCAAAACCTCCGCTGATTACGGTCACTGAAAAGAGCTCTAACTGTCTGATTTAATCAGCAGTCTGATAAATTGGTCTGGCTCTTATTACAGTAAGTAAAAAGTTTTAATAATACAAGTCAAATATATAAATACATATAAATATCATATGCACTATATAAAAGTAATAGTAATCCAATATAGTGTTGTTAGTACACATCCATTACTAAACTAAAATAAGGCTAAAATGCAGAATAATCAAAGATTTATTTCCTCCAAAGAAGCAGAAACATGTTTTGTAAAAAGTTTTTAACAATCAAAACTGAACAATGTTTGATTTTAAAAGAAACTGGAGCAGCTCAGTCTCCCCCCATGTCCCCCCATGTGGCCCCATATGCAATGATGGAGAATCCTTCAAAGAGTTCTTGGATCCAGACGGTGAACCGGATCAAACCCAAATTTAATCTGTTCTTACTTCTGCCATTATCAGCACTCCTTAAAACAATATAAGAGGTGTGATACGTGACTTGGCATTTTTTTTTTTTTTTATATCTTTTTTGTGTATTTTTTTTTTTTTTTTTTAAAAAATTATGCTCATGCCTTTTCATATTCTTTTAATAGCCTTTAGTGTATGTTTGAATTTTTTTATTTTATTTTACCTATGTTCTTCATATTCTTCTACATTTTTACTCTTTTTTAATATGGTTATTCTTGTTTTTTATCTTCTCTTATATTTGTAATGTACAGCACTTTGTTCAGCCTTGCTGTTGTTTTAAAAGTGCTTTATAAATAAAGCTGGGATGGTAAATCCACTCATAACTTTGTATTACTTTGCTAACTGACAGACACATTACTGTACATTACCCCTTTGGCAGAAGTAATGAGACGTCTGTGAAACTGAACATTAAGTCATGTTGATACCTATTAGCCTATAAAAAAAAATGAGGAAAAAATCTGGCAATAAACTTCAACTAAAAATACTTTTCAGAATCTGAATATCTGAATATTCTCTGGAAACAAATCTAAAATGCCAGTAAAGTATGAATCAGGCTTATATCTGACAATAATATCCGGGCAGATGTTTTATTTTTCTTCCTATTTCCTCCCCTCCTTTTCCTCCTCGTTGCCCTCCCTCCACTCATTCACTCCTCTATCTTCCTCTTCTTCCTCTCTCCTCAGTGTCCTCATCTGTCCTCTGTCACTGCTGCTAAGAAAACTGGTTCAGTCCAAACACCTGCTCAAAAAAATAACGAATAAATGATTAAAAATAAGAAAAGTACTGATCAAACTGGACATTTGAATCTCTGAGCAATGAGTTCCTTATTCTGAGATTTTCTCACGGATGGAAGTTAATCTCACGCTCTCAGCTGAACTCGTCACTGTAAACGTCGGCGAACGAAGCCTACACGTAGCCGCGGCAGCTAAATTAAATGAAAAAACCAGTATTTGACTGAATGTTCCAGTTGCATCTGCACTGAAAGCAACTCAATCAAAAATCCCTTTTAAGTTAAATCCAAACATGTTATTTCAGATAATGACTTCAGTCAGAACATATTTTTCTATTTACATTGCAAGATTTTTCCATGTTTCCCTCTTTTCTTCTCCAGAGGTAACGTTGAGGACGTTGAGGTCAGCGGAGAGGGGATCGGTCCTCCTTTTTCCGACCCAAACCACCTCTCCTTGGACCTGCCGTCTCTTTATAGGATCGATCTCATGTCATGAAGTCAGTCTCTTTCCTAATCGCCTGCAGAGCGACTTTCTGCCATTGTCACTTAAACCGCATCGTTGTTCTGCAAGGTGCACTCAGGAGAGAGCGATCCGCTTCTCCAGCAAAAAGCCACCCAACAAGAGATGCTAAGTGGAATCAGACTCATCTTAAGCCAGTCAGTAAATACATTAAACAAGCTTTCATAATGAGAAGAGCAGCATGGAAAATGAGCGTAATGTACTTGAGTGAAAAACACTCCTAAACACTGGAGTAGTGCAAGAGCATGTGCTGTCAACGTTATGTCATTTTGCATGCAACCAGGCGCTCAAGGCGCACACATCTGCGAGTACATGACTGGTGGCGTAAAAACACCCAAACATCGGGTACTTGGCTGTTTGGATTTCTCCACAATGAGCCATGATGACAGATTGAGCTAGTAAAGACTATTGACCAATGCGAGCTCTAATTTTGGGCTGTTGTTGCAGTCGTCCTGCTTTTTTCATGCTGCAGGGCCACATGGTGGTATTTACCCTCAAACAGACAGCGGAACGGGAAGGCAGAGAGATTGGATCTCAGTATTTACTAAACAGCTCAGTGATCCACCTGTTTCTGCCCTTAATCACCGTCTGACCCCGTCTTGTCCTTTTGGTCTTCCTGTTGTGTTGGATGCCATTCCTGAAGCAAGGTGGGCAGTTTCCCTCCTTACGGATGTAATCGGGACAGGAACTTATCTGCAGCTGTAATCCTGCTGCCGTCTCGAACAGGACGTCGTCTTTGATGCGTTCAGAGACTCACCAGCAGCAGCTGCAGCTTCAGCCTCGCTCAGGGCTGTGTCATCACAGCTTCAGCTTCAAAAACAGAGCCGTAATGGGACTGCAGACTGAGTTTTCGTCCTCCTTCCATTTTTGTCTCTTCGCGCCACTCAGAGGATTCACTCTGCAAATACAGGAAGTGAGAAAGTCACACACACACAGGTTAAAAAAGCTGCAGCCTTATCTGAATAATAAGGTCAGCCAGTGAGGAAATGAATAATCTAAGGCAATGTCGTGTGTCAAGTAGGAGTTTTAGTCTCTAAAAGAAAGAAAGAAGAAGTTTATTGAACAAAAACGGTGCAGAATCCAGAAACAGTGTTGAATTACATCCATTCTCACTGTTTCCAGAGGAGTTAAAGGATAACTTTCATTTTTTTCAACCTGGACCTTATTTCTAGAGTATATACGTGTATTTACTCACCGATCAAATTTCTGCATCACTTTGACTCCTTTGGAGATATTATGTTGAGTCACCCTTTAGTGTACATCCATATAATGGGAGAGATGGGGGAGCTACTATATATATATATAAGACATTATCAGCAGCAAAAACTCCTTTATTTTCATCAATGCTTTAAGTAGAATGAACAAACAAGTACTATTGTCTCGTGAGTCCAGATTTAGCTTTCCGTTAGTTATTAGGGTGTTCTACAAACTTTTCGGGGCCGCGTGTTCACGATGCATGCCTCTGTAGTACAGCTGAGAAGAGCACCTCGTTACCCAGACAACAACAAAAACACAACTTATAAAACTCTGAACTCACAGAACAACACATTCGTTCGCTCATTCTACGTAAAGCATTGATGAAATGAAGGAGTTTTGCTGCAGATGATGTTTTGTACAGTGACTGCCCCGTCTCCACCATCATGCTGGATGTACACCAAAGGGCGACTCAGCGTAATAATGTTGTGGATTTCCTTATACAGCATCATAGCTCTATAACGCTGCTGACTCACTGAGGCGGCCTTGCATTGACTGACACACAGCAGATGTTGTTTTGACCAGAGGATGAATTAAAGCTGAAGCTAAGTATAACTAATTGACATTTAATATGGTACGGGGGTAAGCTAAATCTTGACGTCATCCTGTAGTATAAAGACAGCATCTCTGCATTTAGGCGGGGTCTGTCCCTCAAAAGGCGTGTCATGTATGATCTCTGTGTAAAAAAGGGGCACACCTTTCCACCCCCAGCAGCCGTTCATTTTATCCATGACAATATCTTCCGAAGGAGTCAAAGTGAAGCAGAAACTAGAAACTAGAAATAAGGTCCAGGTTGAAAAAAAAAGAAATTATCGTTTAAGAGGGTCAGTAGCAGCCAGGCGCTGCTAATCTGATCATCAGCAGTGTGATCATCAGTGCGTAGGTGTGCGTTAACACAGTGCTGAGGAGGAAAGACATCAGCAGTAGCCTCAGAGAAGCTACTGGCCATCACTTGGGAAGGATTGTAAGATTATTTCCAAACTATTTGGAGTCCATCATTCTGCAGTCAGAATATTATTCACAGGTGGAAAACATTAAACACAGCTGCCAAACATCCCAGAAGTGGAGCAAATTCAAGATCATATCGTGCAATGATCAGAGAAACTGAAAACAACAACAACAAAACAGCTACATCTCAGACTCTACAGGCCTCCCTTTGCATGTTAAATGTTAAAAATATGGCTCGTTTGGGATGATTGCAGGAGAGAAACGCTTCATGGCAGCACAGCTTGCACAGCTGCGTCTGAACGGACAAGACTTCTGCACCAAAGACACGAGCAAAGTGGAAACGTTTGGTCAGAGCACACAGCAGCAAACACTCCATACCCACCTGTCAAGCACGGTGGTGGAGGGCTGATGATTTGGAGCCGCAGGGTCTGGACACCCTGCAGTCACTGAGAAGACCATGAACTGCATACCAAAGTATTCCAGACCCCCGTTTTTCACCGAGCGGTACAGTACGGGTCGGTCTGCTCCGGTACACCATTTTTTGTATTTCCTTTATAAAATGGGCCCATACAACCGTACCTTACCATTCATGGACCCTCTTTGGAGCCCGTGGAAACGGGGCTTAAATGTGAGTCCATCTGTCCGACAGCTAAAACTTGTCTGAAACTGGCTCATGCAACAAGAAATGATCACATCTAACTCCATTTTTACCTCATTTAGGTAAAAGATCTGAGAATTCAGGGGTTTTATGTTAGAAATGTGTTTTGACCCAGTAAAAATCATCATTTAATCTGGGATTCTGATGAGCAGCCACAGTTTTTAGCTGCTAGAGTGGCATTTGGGTGAGTCAGTTGAGGTCAAACAGTAAGCTGTGAGAACTTTTTCATGTCTTGAGCATTAAATAGACCTCAAAGCAAATTCATAAACAGGGTTATGAGCTGATCATTGATCCACTGCTGATTGATACCACTGCAAATGTCCAAATGATGTTTGATCAAAGCTGTTTTTGTGGGTTCCTCATGCAACCAGCATTGCCTCAGTTAGCTAAAATGTTCCAGTATTAACCCCAAACCCTCCATTTTTTGTATTACGGCTACTGTGGTATATCCGTGTGTCTATTTTTGCTCAGAGCTGAGGTTTGACCTGTAACTGGAGAGCAGTGTAGTCTCGCAGCAGTTTTGACAGGTTGGTTTCCTGTCCTGAAACCGCTCCCAACCTGCGCCATGATGCAAAAAACTCACCAAAGCTGCCTAATATACAGCAGACGCAACCAAAGCAGCTGTTTGATGAGTGAGAGCAGGTAAAAGGAAAGAGATATTTATCCAACATCGCTGATAAAACTCAGACAAAAGGCATCTGAACTTACAAATCTGTCAACAGGTGATTTGCTGTTAGTAACCAAGAGCAATATTAAAAACTTAAATGACGGCTATTATTTCATCCACCCTTCACCGACGTGAAAGTTGATCTACTCCACGTCTTAATGTGGTTACAACCTTTGTCAGGTCAGGATAATCAGAAAATGGTGTTTGCATGAGTTTCTTATTCAGGGTGTTGTCTTAATCATGTTAATGCTGGAAATTTTACAGTCCATGTAAATGTTATGTCTGTGAACAGCTGCCAAACAACGGTCTGATATTTGGCCAGATTTCTGTCATAACCAAGACAGGCGATGGGAAGTTATAAAATAAGCACAGAATATGATCTATTACATGTAGAAAAGCTTTGAGAGAGCAAAACGAGTCCCTGACAATGAGATCATAAGAAATAAAATACTTAGAAGAGAAAATGTTTTGGGTCTTTTGGCTTGTCATGTCGTGTTATTCAACATCTTTCTGCCTGATCTCACAGCTGTGCAGGTCATTAGCAAACAGTTGCACGGGAACCTCAGGACCTGCCAAAACCTGCTGTAGATCTGGAGGTCACGGCAGGCCTCTGAGCCCAGATCCGTCCCAGGTCTGAAACTTAGACCAGACCTCCAGACAACAGCGTAGACTGTGGACAGTGGGACAGAGGGTCGCAGTCCTTCACTGCTTTGTAAATGTCAAGTTGAGCACCTCAGTCCGGTGATACCAGAAGTTACAAGTGAATGGTGCATCTGGCTGATCCAGACTCAGACTTGTGCTGAGGGGTGTGCAATATTGTAAGATTTAATATCTTGGCATCGATCTGATACCAAGCAAATAAAGGGCTACTTTTCAATAGGTCTTCCATATTAAGATTAATGCATTGAGATTTTCTGTGGATCTGTATACTTAAAAAAAAAAAAAAAGATTTATGTTAAAAAAACAAATTATTATCCATACCATAAAAATCCAAATCTGGCAATATCTTGACAAAAGAATCACAATATTGGAATCAGTACACCAAGGTGAACTGATTCAAAAACCCAATTCCTCCTTAATTATGAAGTTTGTGATAGTTTAAAGACTTACATTTAAAATTTTATAATTAGGCGTCCAGAAACAAATTTTAGCACTGATGCTGTTAAAAAGACTGTAATAGGGGATTATCACGCTTACCGGAAGTTCCCGGTATTTGGACACTTCCTCTTCCGGGCCATTTTAACGACAGCCGTTTCTGCTCTGTTATACTGTTTAAATCGGATAAACTCCGAACATACTCAAGTTTTCATTCCAGACTGAAGTGATAATAAGTAAGAAGTGGATCAAAACGACCGATTCGCCGCGGTGAAGGACCGAACTTTATAATACAACACACGTTTGTTTGTCGCCGGTGGGGCACAACACCGGCAATTCGCAGCATGCTAGCATTAGCCAGCTAGCGTTTACTGACGTGCTTAACATTGTGCGTCTTAAAACACACAAACATCTGAAAATCGGGTCTGTACCCCCCTGTTTCCAGTGGAACAACTGGGGACTGCCAAGAAAGGAGACGCTTTCAGATGCTTGTGTGTTTTCAGCCGCACAACGTTAGGCACGTTATCGAGCTGGTTAATGCTACCTGCTAACAGTAGTCCGTCAGCTACTCTCTGTTAAACTTTGTAAATCGGATAAACGCCAATGCCAAGTTTTCATTCCAGACTGAAGTGATGCTAAGGAAGAAGTGGATCAAAGCGACCGATTGCGCGGTGAAGGACCGAACTTTATAATAAAACGACACACGTTTGTTTGTGCCGGCAGTCTGCAAGTCGTGTTGACAGGCTAGCATTAGCCAGCTTGATGACGTGCCTAACTTTGTGCGGCTGAAAACACACAAGCATCTAAAAGCGTCTCCTTTTTTGGCAGTCCCCAGTTGATCCACTGGAAACGGGAGGGTACAGACCCAGTTTTCAGACGCTTGTATGTTTTCACAAGCGAAAAATTGGTAACGTCGCTAACGCGAGCTTGCTAACGCTGGCTGTAGTGTAGTCTGCATCATTGAAGTGCCGACTACAGACATACGTGCAACCTTGTTTTATTTTAAATTTCGGTCCTTCCTCCGACAAATCGCTTCCTCCACTTCTTCCTTAGTGTCTTTTCAGTCGGGAATCCATGAAAACTTAGGTACGGCTGGCGTTGTTTATTAGATGTACACAATGGAACAGAGCAGCAACATCGAGACTTGGATTGAGCCATTCCTGGCCCGGAAGAGGAAGCTTCAGATGTTTCAACTTCCGGAAACCGGAACGCGGAAGCGTGATAATCCCCTATTTTATCTTACTGAGAGAAGCTGATTTAGGCAATATGGGGGCCTTGCCATTAAGACAAGGCCCCCATCCCGTCAGCAAAAGATCCAGATCAACTGAAAGAACTTAAAAGTGTAACTATTAAGAAAAGCGTGTAAAAACATTATGTGCTCCTGTGAGTTTGGTATGGCTGCAGTTCCTGAGCGCCAGTCGCGAGTTTCTTTTCTTAATCTTGCCTCAGTCCCTTTAATTGGAGGGTATGAATAATTTTGAGGACTGTACATGCATATATCCAGTACGAGTTTAATGTTTCTTTTTAATATTTGTTTACAGGTTGACTGCTTTTTTTTTATATTTTATTTATAGTGGGTTTTTTATATTAGGAGAGTTATAAAATTCTTTCATTGTATCCTTTATTATATCAAATTGGGAGTCAAATGCAATATCAGCCCCAAATTTTGGCAAGTTGCATTGGCCATTGGCTGAGGCTGATGAGAAAATATCGGTATCAGCCTAAAAAACCTGTATCGGTCAATCCTTACTTGTCATAGCAGTGAATCAAATCTATCAAAAAAACAATTTATCCTCCATATTTTCAAAGATTCTGATAATTTTCCAGCCTCACACTGAAGTATCAATATAATTGCACTAGTATCGATTGATATTGATCTGCTCACCACTAGTGCAGAGCTTGAAGTCATCCAGCCCGTCTGCTAATGCCCCATTCAAAATGGGAAGAAATACAGCAGCAACAGTGCAGCAGCAACCTGCTCTCATTCTGGTGTCTTCATTTCAGCAGATGTAGATTTACCGAGGCTAAGACAAAGGTTACTCTGCATATAGATGCTACACTACATCCACAGTACAAAGAGCTGCACCTGGATCTGTGTGTTGCCACAACACACACAGAGCTGTCGTGTCATTGCGACTGTTTACCAGTAAAGGCCAACATGATGTATAGAGCTACAACAGAGATGCTGACAGCAGAAGCACCCGCTCCTGACGATGTGTCAAAAACACACATCCAAAACCCTGAATGGGATTAAAACAGAGGGACATTCATGCCTTGCAGAAATTCATGTCGTTCCTTGAAAACCATCAAAACGTCCCACAGAATTAAACCCGTTATGGAACTTTGCCAGCGTCTCATGACAGTGTCGCGTATCGTCCATCTCTGGTGGCGCTGCAGTGGATTCATGGTCATTTCTTCTGCTTTGCATGGCGGTCTTGTGTGCGGCCATTGTGTTGTTTTTGTTGACGTTTGCTTATCTTCAATCTCCTGTTTGTGTCTCCTAATCTGTGACTTTACAAGTCAAACATCTAAACAAATGACGGCAGCAGAAAATCAGCCAGCTGTCCTCCACAGACAGGTTAATTAACATGTTGTCCTCATGAAAAAAAAAAAAAGAGGAGATGAGATGTTCTCTATAGTCGGATGCAAACATATTTAGAGCTGTTGCACAGACGGTTATGTACATGGAGGAGGAGTGTGGGCTGGATTTGGATCAACATCATCACTAAGACATAGAAATTTACAAGCACAAGTCATTTTAGTCCTGCGAATGTTTAAAGTTACAGTGTGTAATAAACAGATCTCAGACAAAAAAAAAAGAATGGGGTATAAAAACTGTGCTTTTATTACCATTTAGTGACCTTGTAAAATTAATACTAATGTTTTTATTGCATTTAAAATAAATCATATTTTTTTCCCACACAGGAGAATAGCCATAATTCCACCATAACACACGTTTAGGAGGAGAAAACTGGTTAAGGGCGATGAAAAGGAAATGTCTGCTAGCCTCGTGAGACCATCCTGATCTCACGAGCTTCAGGTTTTCACTCGCAGATCAGTCTGGCTACTTTCCATTGAAGAGAATTTGGAGCAGTTCACCAAACGAACGTCTAATCAGCAATGGCTTTGAGGCGAGTTGAGGTGTGACGCAACGAGAAGCGACAAACAGTTCAGTCTGAACAACATGGCGGCTTCAGCGGATGAAACTAGCGTCAGCGTGGCTATCGCTCAAGTTTTATCTGAATTACAGAGTATTTCCTCACTGAAAGCAGAGCGAAACACTGCCCTAGAGGCTTTTCTCAAAGGAAAATATGTTTTTGCTCGTGTTTTTGTTGTCGCTTTGTTAGTAGGTCGTACGCTTCGTTGATCTGATTCATTGTTTTGGCCCGTCTATCACCAACATAGGCGGTGATAGACAGATGCCTTATCCAATCAGCTAACCAGTATTTTTGCCCCTTCCCAAAACTACTCTAACGGTTGGTTCCCAGATGGATATGTGGAGCGAATCCATCTGGTGGAGTCAGGTTAAATGTCTGCAACCTCCGGTGGCCAACAGTGAGGCAAATGTGGAAATCTGGAAATGTGCTTAAAAATTGTAGTTCTTTCTTCATCTGCTAGGAGCTGCAAAACAGAGCAGGTCCCCACAGACTCCCATGTTAAAAAGGAGAGGGACCCAACTGCAGTCATGATACGTCGCCATATATTCAATTCAAGCCAGAAGTCCCAAGCGGAAGTTTATTCTCCATGTACCCTAACCCAGTGTTGTTAGTAACTAAGTAAAATCTTGTTTTCTTAAGTGTTTTTTTTTGTTTGTTTTCTTTCTCTTTTTCTGATTCTTTTCTTTTCTTCACTACATTTTCCGAGAAAAATAATATTTTTCTCCATTACATTTCCTGAGCATTTAGTTCTCGTTACAAAATAACAAGAAACGAATGGCCAATGGACAATTTTGTTTTGTTGTAGTGGGACTATTAGCCACTAGTGCAGCCGTGTGCAGCCGTCTCTGAAGCTAAACGCACCTTTACCTGCCTCAGCAGCAGGTGAAAGACTGTTCAGCATCGCTGAAATGACTTTTACTTGAGTCATTTTCCAGTAAGGTACTTTTACTTTTACTCAAGTATGGCTTTTGGGTACTCTATACAACATTGCCTAACCCTGACCCTTCCCCTAACCACCCGACTACACCACACGCATCTGGTTGCAAGCCGCAGATAGATACTCTTGGTGGTGTTTAACTAACTTCCACGTCAGACTTCCTGTATGGATTGGATGTATGGCGGCGCTCTTGTCAGTCATTGTAACTGCAGGAAGGTACTCTTGTTAAAAAGGCCAACCTCACAGCAGAAATAAACATGTTTACAGCAGAAATAAACATGTTTACAGCCTGGTTCAAAAAAATCATTATAGGTTTAGTAGGTCAAGTTTACATTCACGTCAACTGTGAGGGGGATGAATTTTTCTTTTATAACTCATAACGCCCCCTTAACTATATAACTAGAGCGTTGTGTATCCATGGCAACCAGACAGAAGTAGACGCATCCCAGCTGTAAAGCGTGCTTGTGTTGTAAACAAAACACACGTGAATGAAGAAGTGTGAGAGAACAATGCTGGCATGCACTGGAGGCGGATTTCCAGTCAAACTAAATCAAGGCACTGATTGTGTTGAACCGTGAAGTCCGGACCATCTGCAGATATTATGGGCAAACAGCCAGGTACCGGTGAGTTGTAAATAATGAGCATTAACGCTTAGCCTGCTAGCCCTTGTTGGTAATGTGTCCAGTGTTTGTGAACGCCCCGTTGATCTTAACATTTGAAAAACGTTAGTAGCTAGCAAACACAAGATGATGCTAAACGTTACAGTTAGGCCGTGTAATCTTGTTATTTGTAATAACACTGTCAATAAGAAGGATATGCCAACAGTAGCCTACAGCTGCCTACGGATACCTGCTTAGTTAAAAAAGGTGGATTTAGGTCGAGTTAAAGTTGGTGTGCGTTTAGACATCACTCGCGCCGCATTTCAGGTCGACCCAAGCCGCTCCGAAACCACCCTGTTCAGCCGGTCCGAGAGCGGGTGAGTTAGGTCGACTACGAGCGCAAGTGGCGTGTTCACACAGACCCAGTCGCGCCGTGTTCGGTACCAAAACCCAGTCAGGTCGACCTAAATGGGTCCTGTGTGAAAACGACCTTAGTTTGCAGCAGAGTAGCAAAATGGTGGTTTTTAGCAGCTAACAGCAAGCCCAAACATGTCTTACCTTTACCCCGCTGCTTAAGAGGCTAATCTTCGTTAGTTTTTGTTAGTTTCGAGTTAGCTTGGTTAGCATTTAGCCCAGAGTATGTTGGCTGTCAATCATTTGCCCAGAGGCCGCACTTTGCCCATTTTAGTAATTCCAGGAGTGACGACACACGTGACGACGGTGGGAAACGCCCAACGGACTTCACTTTCAGCTCTTCAGATGTGACCGTATACTACGTAAATACTACTGCATTTGACATATTAAAAAAGTGCTCCAGAGTCTTAGGCTACGTTCACACAGCTACGATCAGAAGAGAAGACGCAAAAGTGGCGTCTCGTCTTCATCTTTTTATCTGCGTTCACACAAACATCATCATGGAGAAATCTGCATGCATACGAGGACGCAAGTGTGTCCGCGCACATGCGTACAATTGTTCGTCTCTGTTCGCTTCAAAATCAAAACAACTATGGCGGCTGCAAGGAGGAACTTTGTGTGGACAGATGAGGAGGTAGAATGACTTCTCCAAACAACACTCAATTACAAGCTCGCAACTCGGAGATCCACCGGGCTTAGGTAGACCGACATTGTTGTTTTTCCTGTATTGTGTGACGTCATGTGCATGCGACGTGGGCACGGCGTCAGTAGTTCTGTGGGTCTACCATCATTTCTGCGTTTTGGACCGTGCAGATGAGGACGAAACAGCGGTGCGTCCTCAGGAATTCCACTTTGGAATTCCTGAGGCCTTAACTAGGCTATTATGAATCTGACCTGAATTTTTCTGTCTGTTTAAGCGCCCTGAGGTGACACTGTCATGAATGGACGCTATACAAATAAAGTTGAATTGAATTGAATTGAATTGAGTCTTCAGATTTTTGCGTCGTCAACCCAGAATATTGCCGTTGCCGTGTGAAGGAAAGGCACTTCTGATTAAATATTTAGCCATTTTTACCCGCAATCGTCCTCGTGTGAACGGCCCCTTACTCAGCATGAGGGGGGGTAGAAAATGAAGGCACATAATTCTGTGGGTGTAGCCTACTATTCCTTTTAGATAGACGTCGGTACAGGAGAGAACTCATGTAAAGCAGGTTGCTAATCTAAAGTTCATTCATGCTGCCCTTTAAAATGAGTTTGGTTTTCTTTCATCTTATTCTTAACTCTGGTTTTGTTTTACAATGATCAGTTGAAAATGATGAATTGTAAATCAATACCTGCTGTCTTCTGCGTGTGTGCAGAGCATCAAACTCATAGTCACCCCCACATTTATCTTGATGTCTGAATTTAAACCACTGTGCAGCTAAAATTTCAGCCTGGATGACTTTAGACTCCCACCCCACTGACTAGTTTTAATGAACTTTGTGTGTCTTCTTAATTAGATACAAGGATCATTTAATACAGCAAATGTTGAATAACAATGAAACTTTCTCATGCACCTTAATAACACCCCTGTCACAGTTATTTTATAAAATATTCTCATAAATGATCAGATCTAATGTTGCCATTCTTTTTCTCATCTTTCCTCCCTCCTTCGGCTGCAGCAGCTGTTTTGTTCTCCCGCCTTTCTGGGATATACAGACTGATTGATCATCAACACCTTTTACATGAACATATTCAGAGTTAGAAAATCCAGGTGTAGTTACTGTTTAGCATTGAGGTTCCACTTAATAAAATTTCCGTTGTTGTGATTATTTAAACCACATCACCTAAAGACACCCTGGATATGTCTCACCTGCTTCATGGTATGAGATATCAGATGGCTACCATCCACTATTTCACCACTAGATATCAGTATAGTTTACATACTGCTCCTTTAATGTTACGCTAAGGTAAAATTTAATGTACACATTTTATTTTTTAGATAAAAAACAAAATCAAAATACCCTGAATTTTCTTAAAACAACATTTTTCTGTGTCTCAATATTTGTATGAGGGGTCTGGGTACTATGTGGTCATCTTTATGCTAAGCTAAGCTAATACTTTCTTGGCTTCACTTGAGTGTTCTTTAATCACGTTGCAGGGTTTCTTTTTTTCTTTGGACTATTTACTGTGTTTCCAGCATTAAGATGTGGTTAATTTTTAAATCAGTTGTTATGCTGCATGTTAACATTTTGCCTCATTTACTTTGCGTGTATATTTAATAGTTTTGGACTTTCAATATTTCATACTGATGCGTTTCTTTGAAATGTTCCTGTTTCAGTGTTGAGATTGTTTATAATTTCATCATTACATTCAAGAATATTCCTATTTTTTTTAATTTTATTTCACTGTTTTTATTCCCTCCAATCCAGTGCCTACGAAATCAAGCTGTGTAATAAAAAGTACATGTAATAACATTTCAAGGACTATTTCAATATTTTTCTTCAATTATGTGAAACTCTGTTTTCTCCAAAGCCAAAATACACCCGTATCTTCACGTGTTCAGGTCTCTGCTGCCTGCATTTTTTCCACCAGTCCTGAACTCCGTCTACAACCCCAAAAAGCTGCTCCCCGAGGGCGATAGTTATTCAACTTCTGCTGTTTTTCCCCATGTTTACTCGATGTGCACAGTCGGCTTTGGTGACTGTTCAGAGGGATCTGAGTGAACTTGACCACACGGAGCTGCAGATTGTGTTGATACAGTTGCCTACCCCGAGGCTTGACAACAGCCCATAACGAGAGGGGCCAGAGAAATGGATTAGGCCCCCGGCACTGACCTTCACCACCCCCCAAGACGGAGAGGCTGCGACCCTCACAGCTGAGCTGCGAGTCCAGACTCGGTCCTGCTGGCCACTCTGGCCTGTATCCTCCAAATGACACTTGATTATTTACCTGCTGCATAGGGACTGTTTGATCTGCCGTTGCGGTCGCAACCGACCCACATGTGACCCAGTCTGCGGTGGGGATCATCACCTGAGATCTTAAGGACGCTGACATCTTGTTTTGTTTCCATTAAGCAGACTTTACATCATAACAATTATGTTGAAACAGAGGAATGGATCTATCTGGGTGGGTGCCCTGGAACACGCAGGACCACCCTCCAGCAGAAGAGGCACTGTAGATCTCTCACACATGAAGGAAAATCTGAGTCATTGCTCACTTCCAATAAATCAGTTAAAATCAGATCAGAGTGCAGGCACATTCCCACTGTTATGGTTGAGAATGTAACACAATTTCATAAGCAAATACAGTCTTTATGAAAAGTTACTCTGACCTGGCGACTGACTCATGCAGTTATAATGGATGAATGTTCTGATGAGAAACATTTAGACTCAGAGAGAAGTTTAAAAGTCCTCCCAGCACCTGGCTCCAGCTGAAGGTGCGCGGTCACATGTCCAAACAAGATGTCAAGTCAAAGCTACTACTGTCTGTTCCTCCTGTTAAACATCTAATATGTGGACTGGCTGCTGGTGACTCGGCTGTTGGTGTTGCACATCTCTGCAGCTGGACCTCTCTAACAGGAAAGAGGTGGCGGGAACAGAAGCAGAACATTTACTCCTGTAGATGTGACATCTTAACATAGTATGTTCATACTTTTTATAAGTTGATAAGTTGAACTTGCATATGGTGCAGACATACAATGATCAGTCTAAACATTCTCAGCTGCCTGGTGTTGGTCTTCCTCATGCCAACAAAGGAGCAGACAGGCAGGAGGCAGAAAAATAGGCTCCATGAAGAAGAAGTTAAACTGTGAACTGGTATTTCTACCACACTAGATTCCTGAATTGATCTAAACTGCAAATGAAGGAAGCCAGAAAGCATCCTTATCAGAAGATTAGCTAAATATTTTTGATGTGGATGGGCAGCAACTCCACCCCCTCCCCTATTATCATTACCTGGAACCAGATGGTAAAAAAGCTACTAAATACAGCTGTGTGAAAAAGTTTTTGCCCCCTTCCTAATTTCTTACTTTTGTGCATGTTTGTCACACTTAAACGTTTCAGATCATCAAACAAATTTTAATGTAAGTCAAAGATAACACACGTAAACAGAAAATGCAGTTTTTGAATGAAGATTTTTATTAGTGAGGGGGGGGGGGGTCCAAACCTCCATGGTCCTGTGTGAAAAAGTGAACGCCCTCCCCTGTTAAAACATAAATTAACTGTGGTTTTTCACATCTTTGGAAAGCTGATTTCAATATCTCTAGCCAAACCAAGGTTAGATTACTGCCACACCTGTTTTTAATCAAGAAATCACTTAAATAGGACCTGCCTGACAAAGTTAAGTAGACCAAAAAGATCCTTGAAAAGCTAGACATGTTGCGATCCCAAAAAAATTCTGTAAAAAATTAGAAAAAGTAAGTGAGATCTATCAGTCTGCAAAAGGTTATAAAGCCATTTCTAAAGCTTTGGGACTCCAGAGAACCACAGTGAGAACCATTATCCACAAATGGTGAAAACATGGAACAGTGGTGAACCTTCCCAGGAGGGGCCGGGCGACCAAAATGACCCCAAGAGCACAGCGACGACTCATCCAAGAGGTCACAAAAGACCCCAGAACAACATCCAAGAACTGCAGGCCTCACTTGCCTCAATGAAGGTCAGTGTTCATGACTCCACCATCAGAAAGAGACTGGGGGGCAAAAATGGCTGCATGGCAGAGTTCCAAGACCAAAACCACTGCTGAGCAAAAAGAACATAAAGGCTCGTCTCTGTTTTGCCAGAAAGAATCTTGATGATCCCCAAGACTTTTGGGAAAATACTCTGTGGACTGACGAGACAAAAGCTGAACTTTTTGGAAGGTGTAGGTCCCATTACATCTGGCGTAAAAATAACACGGCACTTCAGAAAAGGAACATCATAGCAACAGTAAAATATGGTGGTTTTAGTGTGATGGTCTGGGGCTGTTTTACTGCTTCAGGACCTGGAAGACTTGCTGTGGTAAATGGAACCATGAATTCTGCTTCTACCAAAAAAATCCTGAAGGAGAATGTCCGGCCATCTGTTGGTGACCTCAAGCTGAAGCTCACTTGGGTTCTGCAACAGAACAATGATCCAGAGCACACCAGCAAGTCCACCTCTGAATGGCTTAAGAACAACAAAATAAAGACTTTGGAGTGGCCTAGTCAAAGTCCCCACCTGAATCCCATTGAGATGCTGTGGTATGACCTTAAAAAGGCGGTTCATGCTGGAAAAGCCTCCAATGTGGCTGAATTACAACAATTCCGCAAAGATTAATTATGGCCCAGCGCTGTGGGACATAATTCCTCCACAGCGCTGTAGAAGACTCACTGCCAGTTATCACACACGATTGATTGCAGTTGTTGCTGCTAAGGGTGGCCCAACCAGTTATTAGGTTTAGGGGGCAATCACTTTTTCACACAGGGCCATTTAAGTTTGGATCCCCCCCCCCCCCTTAAAGATAAAAATCTTCATTTAAATACTGCATTTTCTGTGTACTTGTGTTATCTTTGTCTCACATTTAAATTTGTTTGATGATCTGAAACATTTAGGTGTGACTAACATGCAAAAATGTAAGAAATTAGGAAGTGGGCAAAAACTTTTTCACACAGCTGTATTTACTGCAGAAATCTTTTCTAAAATTCCACTTTGTTTAATGTTGCTGGTCAGACCAGTCCAGTAGTTCATCCTGCTTTTTAACAGAAGGGGGCATATTGCCATCTTGATGGTGTCTCTTTGTTGGGAGGTGCTCTTGGGAAAATAGTTACAGCAAGTACAACACGGCTGGGTGATATGAACCAAGGCCCTGTCCCAACACCTACATTAAACCCTACAGTCCTGTATGAAGTGTGCAGTTGGTAAAAGTGCACATTAAGGGTTGGAGTGTGTCAAGGTGCAGCTGGGTCATTACAAACAAAACATTTGCGCACCTAATGTCATGATATAATGGTATAGTATATGTAAATATATCTCTCTAATGTAAATTATATCTTCCTTGGTATATCACCCAGCCCTAGTAGAACAGGAAGCATTTTCTGTAGGGAATGACCCTGTATGTTGGGGGTGCTAATCAATGAGAGAATGGCACACACTGTATGTGCTGGAAGCTGTTACATGTGTTCAGGGCCATGGCCACATTTCTATTTTCCTGTACTTGTGCACCAACTTCTTTTTGTCTTTTTTGCTATACATTTTGCACCAAGTTTCCACTTTTTGGCAAGTAAGTGACTTCTTTAAATGTGCCAAAGCCCCCTTTGATTTATCATATCTGCTTCTTCATGCCACTTATATCCGGGGTCAGGTCACGGGGGAAGCTGACTAAGCATGGAAGCCCAGACTTCTCTCTCTCCCAAGAGTATCTATCTATGGCTTGCGGAGACGTGAGGTATAGTAGGCGTGTCATGTGGTGGTCGTGGTTAGGGTTTGGGAAGGGTTAGGATTCGATTTTACTGTGCCCTCATTGATATGGTGGCCATGTCGTGACATCAGTACATGACACGCCCAGTAAGCAACACACCTCTGTCTTGCAAGCTGCAGATAGACCCTTCTCCTCTCCTTGGCCACATCCATCAGCTCATCTGAGGGGATCCCAATGCCTTCCCAGGCCAGCTGGGAGACGTAGTCCCTCCAGTGTGTCCTGGGTCTTCCATGAGGCCTCGACTTTGATTTATTCTTTTTCTAGTCATAACTGAAATTTCTATGTTATAAAGAAAGGCAGAGAAACCAAGGTTTCAAGAAGAAAAGGTGTATTTGGAGTTTTATGCGTCTTTTATACCAACTTCCCCCATATGCCATGACCAGAGGTGAGAGTTGAACAAACATGGGCCGGTAAATTGAAAGCTTCCTCTTTCCACTTAGTTCCCTCTTCACAAAACATCCCTCATACCTGCTGATGAAGCATGGATCCCCCTGTCCATCTTCCACTCCACTTTACCGTCACTTGTGAAGGAGACCTAGAGTTACTTGAACTCTTCCACTAAAAGCAGGGACTCAAAATTCACATTAAAAGTAACTGGCCACTTCACACTCAGCTGCAAACCTGAAGGTCATGACTTAAAGAGACCAACGGAATTACATCATCCACATGAAGCAAAGGTGAAACCCTGAGATACCATCCTCTAAACCACGCCTCGAAATCCTGCCCATGACACCCAGAAACGGCTCAGTGACCTGATAGAGTCCGGCACGTACCAAGGATATCGACACAGCTTGTATGGGGCCAAATAACCTGCAACAGTAGCTCTGGTACCCTCCCCACCAACAGCTCCCTCCACAGAACTTCAGATCCACAAAACAGCCCTGGACCGGATGGTCAAACTCTCATGACCCCATCGGTAGCTCTTTAAATGCAACGATGTGATCCACTTTTCCACGACCTGGGCGAAAACCGCACCGCTCCTCCTGAATCTGGGCTTTGACAGTTTGATCTTCCCAGCCAAATATCACAAACCACAGGTTTGTCTAAAGGGCTTCACAATCTGCTCAGAAAACACAATCCGTCATCTTTAGAGCCACGACTCAGACAGTTACGGACTTTCCAAATGAAATGAAGGACTCAGTCATGCAATTGGAACAATTTCCCAATCAAACCTGCTGCCCTTGCTTTTCTTTCCACTAATTATCTCTATTGCACTGTATTAAGATGACAAATGGAGATAAATATGCCCAAAGTGTTTTGAGTTGGTGCTATTCTTAACCGTTCGGCCTGTAAAAGAGACGGTCGTCGAGAAGTTGCTTCACACGTGGAGCATCAGTGACAGACACCGGCTCCGTGTGATGATTTTGTAATATCCCCTTAAGATCGCGTCACTTGTTACTACAGTTGTTGCTTTGTTTATTTATATTGTTCATCCCCTCCTCGTCTTTATTTTCTTTCCCTCTGCTGTTAAAGGTCGCGGGTTGATTTCCTATTCTTATCTGGAAAACAAGGCCAGCTTTTTCCACTACTGCTGTGTGTCATTAACTGTGCATACGGACAGCATGAGCCATGTTTTTGATCCAGAAGAGATGCTTCACTTAAGTCAAATCTTTCCCCTTTCAAATTATTGAAAACAGTGCAGCAGGTGAGGCATTCAAAAGTCTGTCAAAGAGTCAGATCACAGATTTTACATAAAAACCTTGATTCATTGGCTGAAATGTTGATTGATTAATTGGTTATTTAAGCAAAATTTATGATTAAACTAATGAGCACTCATCAGGACCAGACAGAGTAGTGATTCACATGGAATAAAGCCAGAATGAGAGATCTATGACATTCCAATATAAATCTAATCCATTATTATTAAAGGAATAGTACACCCAAAGAATGATGAGCGTTCATTCTCTACTTACCCTCATGCTGAGCAAGACTCTGGAGCACTTTTTAATATCTCAAATGCAGCCGGAGATCGAACAGGTTTTTGTTTTCCCCCAACTTTCATATAATGACTGAACCAAAAAGGTCCATAAAAGTCCACAAAAACTTGGCAATATTCCTCCATACTGCTCGTCCAAAGTAATCCAAGTGTCCTGAGTGGGTAGGGTCCATAATTTACTGGAAACGACATAATTTAGTATTTTTTATAGCCTAAACAAAAGTATATTGCACTTTCTATTTGCGCATTCGTGAGAGTTCTCGACGCTACGGAAGCCGTGGCATACAGCACCTACTCTGCCAATAATGCAAGCGTAGAAGAAGAAATTCGCTGTTTACATTGTGGTAAGAGCGAACGAGCCGCGGACAAACACAAGAGGGGTTGCTATTGATTTAAAACAAAGAAAGAAAGAAAGAAAAAGAGAATGCGCGATCTTGTCTGCCGCTGCTTCTGTAGTGGCGTGAACTCACATGGACGCGCTTTCTCGGCAGCTAGATGTTCTACTGTTTAGGCTATAAAAATATACTGAATGATGTAATTTCGAGTAAATTATGGACATTACCCACTCAGGACACTTGGATTACATTGGACGAGCAGTATGGAGGAATATTGCGAAGTTTTTGTGGACTTTTATGGACCTTTTTGGTTCAGTCGCCGGTGAACTCCATTATATGAAAGTTGGGGGGGGGGGACCTGTCTGATCTCTGGCTGCATTTGAGATATCAAAAAAGTGCTCCAGAGTCTTGCTCAGCATGTGGGTGAGTAGAAAATGAAGGCACATTATTATGTGGGTGTACTATTAATCAAAGATAAATACTGTTTTTTTTTTTCACCTGAAAGCCAAAGACTTTTTTGTCATGCTCCTTCCATTGAAAGAGATTTTTCTACGTAAAAACGTAAAGCATTTATTTGGTCATTTTTTGTGATGGAGCATTTCCCAGTTCGACCAACCAGTATTTAATGACAAAATCTTTAATGAGCCGACTCAATTCACACCCCCACAATCACGGTGCGTGAACACTGTATGAGAGTGGCTCTTCCTTTCCTGCTCTGATGCTGTCATAATAATGCACTAAATATAAACTCCTGCTGGAATAAACGGGCCACACTGTGTGCGTTACATGACCATGCGCATGATACAGCCACGTGCACGTCTCATCCAGCAGGACACACACTAGTTGTGCGTCAGGGTGTGCCTGCAGGTGGGCTTTATGCCATGCAGGACACAGTGGATGTCAGTGACTGAAATGTTCCTCTTCTTTTCAGGGGCAGCCATCTTTGTCCTGGTTGCCATTGGCGATGCAGGAGATTCTTTGTGATGTCAATGAGAAGAGAATCTCAATGGATAAGAGGTCGCCGGGCCCCATGTGTGTTTAAATTGCCACCTGACAGGTGGAAGTTCCGAACATGAGAGGTTCATAGAACATTTTATAAACAGTTTAGCGCCTTTCAGACATGAACTTCATTTCATTTCTGGTGAAAATTCTCCATATTTCTTTAAAGTGGCAACTCGAGTGTTCACAGTAAAAGCCTCGCTGAGTGTCAGGACACCTCCTGTATCAAAAGCTGAGAGACTATTGATACTACAACAGTAAGAAAACAACTCTTCGTTGGATTGATCTTTTGGTATTAAGTTTTTGATGAACAAACTTTTCCTGGAGATTGAGCCTCTCAGGACTGTGAACCACATCAACGAGCTCATGGGTCTGCTAAGTTGCAGTTCACTTAAGTTTCCATTAATTTCCCATCACAGCATTTACACCAGGTTGAGGTCTGGACTTTGACTGATTCATTTCAACACCTGATTTTCTTTTTCAGCCATTCTGCTGTAGATCTGCGACTGTGTTTGGGATCATTGGTGTGTCGTATCCAGTTCCAGCCAGGCTTCATCTGCCAGACAGATGTTCTCACATTTCACTCCAGAATATTTGTGTATCCAGAGGACTTTATGGTCTACTCAATGATTGCAGGTCCAGGTCCTGCATCTGCAGAGCCAGCCCACACCATCAGCCCTCCACCAGCGTGCTTGACAGTTGGTATGAGGTGTTTGTGCTGATTATTGGTGGGTGGATCGATCTACGTATCGATACCAGTTCTGGTATCGATATCGATCAATACTAGTAACAGTAGTGTTGTCAAAAGAATCAATTCTCAGATACTAATCAATTCTAAAAATTTGTATCTAGTTTGATATTAATTAGCACGGGTATTGATACTTAAATGCCACTTTGGCATCTGCTATATCTTGGAAAGTATCAGCCGCCTCTGCCCTTTTAAACAGGCACTGCTGCGGGCAGCCACCTCCCCTAGAGCATCTCCCTGGAGGTCCCATTGTTTACAGTCGCCGTGTCTCAAACTGCGCACTTGCCCGAGTGCACTGGAACTGGGCAGTGTACTTCGCCTGTAGTGCACACTATTGTTGCTAAATGCTGACCCGAATAAAGCACTGCACTTACCGGAAGTGATGGACTAGCATTGACCGCTAACATGCGCTAACTCTACTGAGCCGGTATAACTGTGGCATCAAATACATGACCAGATCAAAACTGCCATCAGGGAGTGAACAGCATGGTAGCATGCCACAATATACATTAGTAATTATGGCTGAATAATTTCATAAACGTTACTTAAATCAGCACAATACCCCCTGATGCAGCGTGGGGTTGCCACAGCTTTTTTCATCGGCATTATTCAGCTATGAAAACAGTTTGAAAATCCCACCTTTTCCACTACATCAGCAAGATAGTGTTTGTTTAGTGCCAGTAGTGTGCTTCATTTTGCACTTCGTTTTTGGCCGTTATTAGGGCATCATCTTGGTATTTTCAGAGCACTGAATTTTGACTTAAATCACAGCATGAACGCACTACACACTCAAAAATAGTGTTTGAAGTGCTCAAGTATGCGGTTTGAGACATGGACAGTGTGGCTAACTTAGCAACTTAAGCCCCGTTTCCACCAGTGGGTCTGGGTCGGATCAGGCTGAATTGGTCCACGTTTTTTTGCGTCTCCACAGATAAAACCTGGAACGGGTACCCTTATATCCGATCCGACCTACTTTTTTGGTACCCTTTGGTAGGGGTGCTGATCTAACGGATCCGGACCAAAGAGGTGGAGCTAACACAAAGCAACCCGGCGTAAAAACAAAGCAGGGGTGACTCCTTTGCTTCCGTCTCTGTGGTGCTTTGGTTAAAAGGTGTTGCATGGCGATGATGTCACATGATAACGTAGCAGCGCTATCCAGTTAATACTCCGCCTCCAGGGTGAGGGGACAGTTTGCTGTCAACACACCCGTACCAAAACCCACCCAATCCGACCCGACCCGACCCAGACCCATGGGTGGAAACGGGGCCTTAGACCTCCCTATTAACTTTTTTGTTTCAAAAGGTGACTAGTGATAAATCCAGACTTTTTCTGGTGTTATTGGAGACTCATGCAGACGTGTCGTTAACTCTTCTCGATGAGCTGCGGCTGCTACCGCAGTATCGGTCCATCCTTAGATTGAAGAGTAATCAGGCTGATCAGTATGAAAACATCTGCACATCAGTCCAGTTGTGATTTGAGGCCCGTTCAAGGTGTTTTTAACACGAAGCTTACATGTGCATTATTTAGTGGTAAAGCCACGTATGCTGCCAACACGTGCCCTCAGCGGCACATGCAACCGTCATGGGACGTCATGGAGCTCCCGGACAGGTTCAGCCCCTGAGAGACGGCACAGCAGGCCGGTGACCCAGTCCCTGGGGCTAAAGGCAATAATGCTCTGTGCTGAGCACACGGCACTCGCCTCACTTTCAACTCAGCCGTGCTGCAGGGAGGCTGGACTCCTGACTGGCTGGAAACCTTTAATTGATGGTAGACCAGGTTTGTACAATCGATGGGCTTTAAAAGCCGGGGAAATCAAGTGTGTGTCCTGTGATATCCTGACCAGTCAGCTTCTCCACTGTCCATGAAGCTTGAAAACCACACAACACATGAATGAACGAGTTACATTTTGTTATTTGCACTCACACGAGCCATTAAAGCACATCAAGCTCGGTTAGGTGTGTTTTTAACACTGACTTCAAGCTCGGACCTCACCCCGGGAAGAGAATGAGGTCATGCTGTTCAGGAATCGACTCATCTATTGGTACAATGGGCAGCTCGCAGCTTCCCAGAGTGCACTGCTGAGTTGCACCAATCAGAATCCTGGGAATCTACGCCCAAAGTTTCTTTTTACTTCCTAAATAGTCAAAAGGTTATAACTAAGCATCTGATACCATGGGACCGCTTCCTTTATGGCAAGAACTGATGGGAAACCAACAAAGAAACGTTAACACCCACACCAGTTCCTCCCCTGTGTAACAATGAAGTGTGCTGCTAATTATACAGTTATGTTAAACTCCAGTTAAAAACACGGAGCACGCTTTGTGAATGGTTTATGATGATTGATGATGCATTTATATTAACACAGACATTACTACTTACTACCAGGATTAAACTGCATCACATTTTTACCGGTTCACACAGTTACTGCGTCAGAGAGGTGAGGCAGTACCAGCATAAAGCTCACGGGTCAGCGTTCATTCTCAGTTTTATCACAAAACAATGAGAAACTGTCGATGAGAAGGGATGATGAGCTGTAAATACTGTACAGGACGTTCACGTGCAGCTTCAATGCAGCTGCTTGTGCTAACGGAGCTTTGGAGGTAAATGTGTAACACTGCCTCTCCTCTCAAGCTTTTTTGTGCTTGACCAAAAACCTCAGCACCAAACAGTTCCAGATAAAATCAGACTTGTACCCCACCCTCTTTATGGTCTATTATGATCCTGGTTGAATGAGACTGGATCAGCTAATCAGCATTTATCAGCACAATAGATGGAAAAACAGAAAAAAAGAAAACAAACATCCTCAAGAGCAGATTTCTAAAATAAAATGCAGGAATATATCACAGTTGGCATCCAATGTCTATCTTTAAAATGAACATTGGATGCTATTTTCTATAAATGGTTAAATAATTACAGGATACTGTGTGAAAAGACGCATCAACCCGCTGAGCTTTGTGCCTATTTTTCAGGCCACTCTCAGATTGAAATGAGAATACGTCTGCAACCACAAACCTGATTTACAGTATATACTTTTAGTCATATTAAAGGGAAAACTTGTAAGTTTTGATAGGATGTGTAAATATTAATATACACAGCCTGGCCAAAAAAACGTCACTGCCTGCTGCCTTAAAATTTTGAGTTGAATGGAACGTTTTTTGTGTGTTTAAGATGTGTTTTATAACAACACACCAGAAGTTTGTTAATTTGACATAAAATAATTATGACGCATTAACGTATCAATGACGTAAATAGGTCAACGCAAATTTTGTGCATTGATGCCTTGTGAATGATGTCATAATGATGGCGTCCTCAGAGGAAGGCTACTCTAGAAGCAGCGGCTCTGAGCAGTGGTCGGCTGCTTTATTTACGGTCTAGGCTCTAAGAGCAGCTTTAATAATCAGTTCAGCGCCTTTTGTAGGATTTTAGCTTTCAGATGAGGCATAACATGATCACATTTACAGTAGTGTTCTTAAAACAACTTTGGCTTCTCACTGCCCTAATATAGCTAACTTAGCATAATGGCAAACAACAACATCATAGAACATTGGTTCAAAGAGATTATTGTGACCTAGCAGAATAATAATTGTACTGATCATAAAGTCCTGTTTTGCTCCACACACCGTCCCATCCCCGCCATACCGGAGCATCCGTCGTCTCCAGCACTCCGTTAGCTCATACCAAAATTCATGCAACAGATCATAGCCGACTTTTACGCCCTTGAAATGATCTTATTTTTATTTTCAGTAAAATCAGACGGCGTTTTTCACTGTGGTCTGTTATATCTGCCGCTGCAGCACTCAGAAATCAGCTTTCTCACTTGATTCCTGCCGCGTCTCGCGGCTGCCTGCTTGCTGACTTATTTGTGCAGGGATGTATGAGTATGTGCTGATTAAGGATGGTTCTGCTGGGTGGAGCTTTCCTGGATAGATTTTCATAAGAAAGGTCGAGTTAATAGAGCCACCGAACACAGTCAGCAAATGGATCTAGGAGGCTACCAACAGTTTTCAGGCAAACAGGACTGGTGTTAATGTCATCTTCACACTCTGTTATGAGAACTGGTGAACCAGACATGTTTCCTTGGAGTTTTTCAGTTAGGTTTTCCATTCTTCCAATGTAGTGTTTTCCATTGAACAATGTTGAGAACACGCCTCACGGACGTGTAAAGCCGATGCGGAAATGCCTCTGTTGAAAAAGTGGGCGGGGCTGAATAAGGTAACTAGCAGAGGTGTCTAAGTTTAAGAGACGTTTTTATTTTATTTACAGGATTATGCACTGCAAAAACTCAAATCTTACCAAGTATATTTTTCTAATTTCTGGTCAAAATATCTCATCACACTCAAAATAAAATAAAGTTACCAAAAGAGGAACATTTCAGTGAGATAAAGGAACTTGTTTTAAGGCAATGCATCTCATTTTAAAAAACTCTAATCAAGAAATTTTTGCTTTTTCTATTGGCAGAATTATTTATTTATTTTTTTTGCTTATTACAGGCAAAAAAAAAAGAATTCTTGGCCACTATTAAAATAAGTAAAAGATTTTTTGCAGGCTGAACACATGTGGAAACAAGGCATTGGACAAATTTCTCTTTAAGCTATAACATTATCCAGCAGCTAGCTGTAGCATCACATTTAATGCTATGATAGAAAATCATTTTAAAACTACTCATTCTAAAATATTTCACACTGACACAGATGGTTTGGACAGCTGGATCACCACATGTGTAGACCAGAAAGATTCAGTTCTCAGGTTTAAACTGCAACAATCTGCTCAACGCCTTCTTCTAATTCCAGGCAACACATCCTTCATGCTTCACCTCTGCATGACAGAAAGACAGACAACCTACACTGTGTTTGGTTGCTAGAATACAGTGTTGGTAAGGGAGCGGATGAAAGTCTGGTGTCAGATCTGGACGGCCATCAAAGCGACCGAAGCTCTGCTGGTGTGACTGAAGAGATTGATAACACCTGAGGTGGATTAGGAAGGATGACACACTGCTCAGGTCTTCACGAAGTGGCTGTAAATAGACGTGGTGGCTTTGTCACCTCTTGGTGACCCGACACTTTGCTTTGACCCAAACTTCATGTCCCGGATCGCACCTGTGATGAAAACTGGGTCCATTTCTGTGACCTAAAGACCAATCAGGTCTTTGTGCAGGATTTTAACGTTGTGGTCCTCAGCAGCGTGTCCATCACTAAGATGCAGGAAAACAGGCGAGTCCAGGTCTGATGGGTTGGTTCTCCTGTGTAGTCCAATATGAACCGATACCGATCTATGCAGACAACTCTGAGGTATCGCTCATATATCTTGAGAGATACAATTATACCCTGATCCAAGAGCAAAGACCCCAAAATCTCCTTAATTCGGCCAGAGGAGTTTATTTTGGACATCTGGCTGTCATATATCAGATACTAGCAGGTATTAGCCAACATGTGGCTAATTATAATGTTTCTGACAACTTGGTAACTTAACCAACAACGTAAAACCAGACATACACTGCAAAAACTCAAATCTTAGCAAAAAATATTTTTCTAATTTCTAGTCAAAATATCTCACACTCAAAATAAGACAAAATTGCTTAAAAAGAAACATTTCAGTGAGATATAAGATCTTGTTTTAAGGCAATGCATCTTATTTCAAGAAATCTTATCAAGAAAATTTTGCTTATGCCATTGGCAGAATTTTTTTGCAGATTTTGCTGGTAATTAGCAAAAAAATTCTGCAAATTTTCTTGCTAAGATTTCTTGAAATAAGATGCATGGCTTTAAAACAAGATCTTATATCTCTCTGAAATGTTTCTTTTAAGCAATTTTGTCTTATTTTGAGTGTGACGAGATTTTTTGACTAGAAATTTGCAAAAACTCAAATCTTAGCAAGTATATTTTTCTGTGTATTATAAGCAGCTTCAAAGCAAGTCTGCACCGTGGTCACATGACTCTGAAAGGAATGCTGGGATATGAAGTTATTCCAGGATAACAGGAACTTTTCTACACGCTGAACCGCTGCTAATGGAACGAGATTTCACGAGATTCCATTAGTAAACATATTGGTTTGAAAAAAACGATACCAGTATTTTCCGATATCACATTTAAATGCCGATATCGGCTGGAAATATCAGTTGGGCGATAATATTGGACACCCTAAGGTAAAAAAAGTGAAAAATGCTTAAGGAAATACAAAGCTCCGATAAAATACAAAGTGCAATGTTGATAAAAGTTTAAGAACCATTGCTGAGGTGGGAATATAAAGGAGATACTGGTTTGCGTGTCTTGGTTTCCTGTAGGCTCCAGTCTGCAGACTCTTCCATTATGTGCACCGTCCATAAAGAGAAGCTGCTGTTTGTATCCTCTCCTGTAAACTTGATGCTTTTGAAAGATGCACAGGAGGAGGATCTGAGGGAGGATGGAGCGTTGGTCTGGACCAGGTCAGACAGATAAGAGGAGAGGTGATGGAGGAGGAAGCTGGTGATGTGGTGGATGGGGGGGGGTTTCTGGTTATGATAAGAGTGGCTGAGGACGGGACAAGTTGAGGTTTATGCAGGGTTAAAACTAGGGCTCGACCGATACAGATTTTTTGGGACTGATACTGATATTTTCTAATCAGCCGATGGCCGATACAACCTGCCAACATTTTGGGCTGATACTGCATTTGACTCCCAAATTACCATAATGAAGAATACAATGAAAAAAAAAAGAGAAATATATATATATATATACATATACACACACACATACATACAGTAGTCTTCAAAATTATTTATGCCGTCCAATTAAAGAAAATCATAATTCACAATAGTGATTTAAAAAAAGAAGAATAAAGAAACTAATAATAGATAAAAATGTACAAAATTATATTTTAGGGAATTAAATTGTTTTTCAATTGTTGTTGGAAATAATAATTTTTAAAAAGTGGGTCCCCAGGACCCATTGGCCTGCATGTCTTGGAGGCAACCCTCCTTTCACACAGCTGAATGACATGAATGGCTCGTTAGCAGGTTGCAGAGAACTTGATGAGGAAGTTCATTAACCAGAATCAGGTATGTTGGAGTAGAAACACATCAGGGACATGCAGGGCAGTGAGTCCTGAGGACCAGAGTTGAGAAACACTGCATCAGAGCGCCTTTCCCATGAACAGTGGACCAAAATATCTGTCAAAGACAAGGGTGTAGAAGTTTTTGAACATTACAGAAAACACCTGATTGCAGTGATTGCCTCAAAGTTTAGCTCAACAAAATCTTTGCCTCGGAGCTCCATCATGCTTGTTTATTGGTTTTACTTTTTCATTTATTGTTAGTATTTTTGTTGAGCAACATTTTAATTCTATTTTTAAAAAATGTATTATTACTTTTGTCAATTTTAACTTATTTAATTGACAGCTGATTGTTTTCTTTCTTTAGTTGGAGAGTGTAAAAAATCTTTAAATTATGCTGAGTGGGGGTATCTGCCAGCGCACCCGACGTATTGGCTGATGCTGATACCAGCAAAAAAGGGAAATATCGGCCTGAAATATCTGCTGGCCGATGTGTCGGTCTGTCCTTAGACAAAACCAAAGAAGAAGGGGTTGCAGCAACCGGTCCAGAAGGTGACAAAGCTGTGGACAAAGGGCTAAACCCACTTTGAGTAAAACATAAAAATGAAGTTTTTATCCGCATATCTGCATGAAAAACAACAGATTGCAGCCTGAATCCGTTTCTGGAAACAGACGCTTTATTTAACTTTACTCCTTCAGCCTGGTAAACAAAGCAGCTCTCCGTTTCCCACTGTGTTTTATGCCGTGTGGAACATGTCAGCATTCTGGTTGTGGAATGTCAGGAAGTATGGAGTCCACAGCTGTTACCATGGATACAGAACCCTCCACTCTGAGTCTGCTGCTGCTGTCTGAAAGCTGAAAACATCAATATGTTTTTCTGTCTTTTAACTGAAACGTAACTTCCCTGGCAGACACTCAGCAATATGCAGATCATAATGAGGCTGGTTACACACAAGACTCTGACCAGTCCAACCCCGCCACACCTCCCTGACCACAGCCAACTGTCGACTCTACCACTGACATTCCAGCTGGGTCTAATTTGCCCCCCCTCCTTTTGTAAATCTTATTATTGTTTTTAATAATAACCCTTTCCTCTTTCAGTCATCGTGATATCTGGAAATACACTCCTGCAGGCCGGATCACTTAGAAGTGGGCGAGCCAGGAGTCCAGCAGCAGTGGCAAAACTTTCCAGGAATATCTCAAATAAATCCGGTGTGATAGCTGGATGGAAAAAAACAACCCATTTTCCATGTCCACTTTCCAAACATTCCTTCGACCGGGAAATCGAAGGTTTAACACCTTTTGTCTTTTTTTTGGTGTTTCAAACAGAGGATGAGGGGGAAAAAGAGATTTGGTCCGTGAGCACAAACATCTTTTTCCACGGGTTTGTTTGTTGTATTATCCCAGGCAACAACAGAATCATCCATTTATGCACCTCCGTCATGCTATCGCCCCCTTCTTCCTCTCGCGCCCATCCTCTCCAAGCTTTTCCAATACATTCTCGACAACACACTCTGAGTAATTGTAGTGGTCAGTGCAGTAGGCCAGATATCCAAACAGGAAACAGGAAAAAGAGCTGAAATTATTGTGATCAAATGAGACTGGATGATGGAAAACAAGGCAAGAGGAGACATGAAAGGAGGCTCAGAAAGCTTCTCCTCAGCTCTGCTGCAAGTTGTGATTGCTGTGATTAAAAAGTGCACGGCTGAGGACATGCCTGAAGTCTCAGACTCATCTTGATTCTATCACAGCCCAGATTTAATCCTCTGGAAGTATTTTTAGCGCGATGCACCGGTGTTATCAGAGCAGAGGTCTCCCGGTGACGAGATTCAGCTGTGTGGGATTATGTTGAGGTGAGAGACGGCGCTGTTTGCATGCAGAGCGCGTTCATGCAGAGACATTTAACCTGTCGTACAGCACTGATGTCTGAGTGGAAAATGAAATGGAGACAAATCTCTATTTCATTCATTTCTAGTGGTACAGAATCTCAAATAGGCAAAAACAAAAGGGGAGACAATGAGCAGCTCAACCAGGTCTGACCAGAGGTCAGCTTGAGCGTTTGGCTTCTAAGCCAGTTTCATGGTCGCGGTTCCGGGGCGATCAGAGATTTAGATTTTGTACTGCAAGCAAAACATGGACAAATTTCAAATTTCTGAAACATCTGAAAATCGGGTCTGTACCTCCCCGTTTCCAGTGGAACAACTGGGGACTGCCAAGAAAGGAGACGTTTTCAGATGCTTGTGTGTTTTCAGCCGCACAAAGTTAGGCACGTTATCGAGCTGGCTAATGCTAACCTGCTAACAGTAGTCCGCCAGCTACTACTCTGTTAAACTTTGTAAATCGGATAAATGCCAATGCCAAGTTTTCATTCCAGACTGAAGTGATGCTAAGGAAGAAGTGGATTAAAACGACCGATTCGCCGCGGTGAAGGACCGAACTTTATAATAAAACGACACACGTTTGTTTGTGGCCGGCAGACTGCGCAGTCGTGTTGGCAGGCTAGCATTAGCCAGCTCGATGACGTGCCTAACTTTGTGCTGCTGAAAACACACAAGCATCTGAAAGCGTCTCCTTTCTTGGCAGTCCCCAGTTGTTCCACTGGAAACGGGGGGGTACAGACCCAGTTTTCAGACGCTTGTATGTTTTCACAAGCGAAAAGTTGGTAACGTCAGCTAACGCGAGCTTGCTAACGCTAGCCGTAGTGTAGTCTGCATCATTGAAGTGCCGACTACAGACATACGTGCAACCTTGTTTTATTTTAAATTTCGGTCCTTCACTCCGACAAATCGCTTTCATCCACTTCTTCCTTAGTGTCTTTTCAGTCGGGAATCCATGAAAACTTAGGTACGGCTGGCGATGTTTATTAGATGTACACAATGGAACAGAGCAGCAACATTGAGCCATTCCTGGCCCGGAAGAGGAAGCTTCAGATATTTCAACTTCCGGAAAGCGGAACGCGGAAGCGTGATAATCCCCTATGTGGTTGCATCCCTTCTCCAGCACACCTGAATCAAATGAATGGCTCGTTACCTGCCTCTGCACAGCTGAATGACATATGAGGAAATTAGCCATTTGATTCAGGTGTGTTGGAGATGGTGGGTTCTAAGGATTGCAGGATAGTAGCTTTCGAGGACCGGACTTGGGAACTCCTGGTATATATTTTGTTGCATAAACTGGGAAAGGTGTCAATATCCAACTTATTTGGGATTCTTCGTTGGGGTCCCAATCTTATTGGTTGGATCCTAAAGGGTGGAGCTTGACACACTACAATCTGTTGATTGGTGGAAAGAATCGTCCCTTCCGGTGCGACTGGGCACAAAGAACAAAGCAGGAACAGCTCCATGATTAAATACACAGAGGATTTTTTGTTGTTTAAAGCTGAGAAGAAAAAAAAGTGCTGGATGTCCAACATTCTCCTTTGTTTCTGGGTCACATTCCTCTTTGTTAAAATTCCAATAAGGTTTTGCGCAGCGATGACATCACACTATGACGTAGCTGATGCATCTGCAGCCACCTAACAGGTAAGGGTACGGTTAGCTGTGGAAATGCAACAGAGATCTGGGCTTACTGAACCAAACTGAAGCATCCTGAGCCCGAGTCGTTGGTGGAAATGGAGTTATCATTGCTGATGTCTTTTCTCTGTGAGAGTTAACACCCACCAGTGATCCAGAGCATTTATAGAGGCACTAATGCCTGCTGATGATCAAATTATCAGCTGCATTTGATTATCTGCTTATCTCCCCTCATTTTTTTTATTATCAGTGTTTTAATTCTATATGCATTTTACTGTTTTTTGGTGCGTTGAATTTCCTCTATGGTTATATTCACCTCATTTTAAGACCTTTCTTTTTCACAGGGCTGTTTGTTGATGCAACCTCCCATGTCAGCCCATACCAGAGTATGTATATAGAAAACATCCCACAAAAGGTTTGAGGCATGACTCATGCTGACAGCGTAACTGCTGTTTAAAATGTCAAATTAATGAAACATTTAGAGAAAAATTCCCACTCAAACGTTGATCCAAGTGACAACCAAAACAGTCTGAATGAATTCCTCAAGACCTGTTTTGCAGTCTCAAGGTTTGTGGTTGACCAACCAGCTATGTCCAGTGCTGTAAACTCCACTCTGATGTTTCCTCAGTACTTTCCGAGACTGTTGGGACAAATGAAGCAAACCTGATTTGCAGGTGATGAGTCCTCCTGGAGGGAAAAGCCCTTGTTATTAAATGTCATTTTACAGATTTACTGTTTGCCACATTTAACAATGAAAACACAGGAAATCCTGGGTCAGAGCGATAGGAAACTGGATAAAGAAAGCTCTGGCACATGCCTGACTGCGGACTAAAGAGGACGGACCTAATTAAAGCCACGAGCTTTGAATTCCAGAGCTGCTCCTGCACTCTGAATACCACACACCCACTCACACTTACTCAAACAAACACCTACGAACGAAGGTGATGACATCCTAGCAGAGATCCTGAACCTCACCTTTTTAATATAAAAACCTAGAAGTCCTTATCTCTTCCCAGAGAAGCATCAAAGGTGTCTCCAACCGTTTTTTCAGGACGTGCCTGGGAACTCTTTACTGTCGAATGTGTGGTTGTGATTCACTCTGTTTACCCGGCGACTTTCCCCACAGAGTGGCTTTTGCCATCCAGCCATAACAGTCCATGAAAATCCAGGGTCAAGACATCAAAGACCTTTTCAGGATTATTCCAGTCAAGGGGCGTGAAATAACACTGTGACAAATACAACTCGCATGGCAGGATACGATGTCCCTCATCCGTTCACATTCTGTTCTCAATCAGATTGCTTGTCCAAAATTAAACCAGACCGCTCCCTGGAATGCGGCTTCATGGTTTTACTGGAGCTTCACACAAACAGGTCAACACTTAACACCACAAACCGTTTTTTTTTCTTTCCTCAATAAGTCGAGGGTTTTCTGTTTTCATCAGATCCATTCAGCTCACGTTAACTCCTCAGCATGAGGAGGAGGAAGACTCCGACTGCATCAATGTCAAGCATGAAAGCTGAATTTTAAAAAGTTACGCTCACATACCTGCTCGCACGGTTCAGTGCGATCATCCAGCTGATGTTTGGCTCACAGTTGCACATTTTACTTGCAGTGCAAAGATGAAACATTTTATTTAGCTTAGCTAGGCCGCAGCATTGATGATGGCATCAGTATCAGGATGGTCTTATACTGGCCTCCCTGTGTGGGACAGGGTTAGCTTGTTTTGCTGTGTTGGCCGGCATTAGCTCTCAGGCGACTTACTCTTTCAGATGGTAATAACGTGCTTCAACTGTTATTGGTTTGTGTTATGGAAGCTTAAAACTGTCAACAGTCCAAAACATTAAGCACCCTCTGCAAAAAGCCTTGACGTGGCTCTCTATTGAATCTCTAAGGTGCAACCAAGAGCAGGTATAAAAACTCCTTTTCCAACATAAATCTGGACATTTTTCAGGCATAAACTGCAGAGAGGATGGTGTGAAAGGAAAGGGAAAGGCCTTCCAACGTTCTCTGAAGTGGTAACATGAGATCCGGCCAGCGTTGCTGTAACCAAGGAACACTTTTCTGTTTTATGTATATGAAGCAGGCCATCATGAGTCAGCTAACCGCGACATCATCATCATCCACGCTGAAGCTCATTGTTTGGAATCTCCCTTCGGATAAGTAATCCATGACTATCCATCCATTTGCTGCCGATTATCCGGAGCCGGCTGGCAGGTCAGTAACTGCGCACCCGAAAATTGTGATGAGATTTAATAGTTCAGGATGGGTTTGGATCTTTTTCCTCTCATGTTGTATGTGCATCGGGAGGTTGCTGGTTGCTGTAGTCATTCCTTCTGCCCGTACACACCCTGAAATGATCCCTGCTTGACATGAAAAAGATGGAGGATAAAACCTTTGTTTTATGCAAACCTGCGTTCTAAAGTTCAGCCAAAGGTAAAACGAGGCTTCAGCAGTCTGAACAAATTAAAGGGGTATCTTCCTCTTTAACATCCAGTGAAAACTTATTTCCTGCATTAAGTCTATTAGAAACACTCACTTAAGGTGTTTTTTCAAGACCAACATCAAAGGAAAATACTTATGTCTAATTGAAACCAATGACAGCTAAATTGCAAGAATTTTGTTGTTACTGACATCACTGGTATTTTAGTGTTTTAAAGAAGGATTAATTTTTAAAATTAAATTAAAAAGGGACACATTCGCATTAATTAACAAAAGTACAAATGTAAAAAATTATTACATATATCGGATATACCATATCAAACAGTTGGTTTGAAACTCAAGTCTTCTTTAAAACAGAATAAAATGGAGACCACAGGAGGGATTGCAAATAACTGCTCATTTTATCAGCTGATCAGTTGATGATGTACAACATTCAAACTGAACATCAGAATGACAAGGAAAGACTTTGAACCTGGCATGGTTGTTGGTCTGAGATTTTCTTGGCCCACTTGGAGCAAAATCTCTGTTGGATCATTAACTGTCTTTCTATTACACTTATAATTTGCAAACCCTAAATATCGCAATTAACTGGAAATGGAAAAACCTAAATTTATTTAATTTTTTAAAAAAGTTTTTACGCTCTCCTGAAGTGGTTTTTCAGACATTTCGATTAGTGCTGAGCCAAAATATCGATAAACTGAAATATTGTGATATTGTATGTTGCGATATATCGATAATAAAAAAAACGCAGTATCGATATTTTACACGAAATCTCACAAGATTTCATCGATCTATTAAGAAATAAAGGGATTTTGCAATAGACTGATGAAATTTTTCAAGATTTTTTTCTATTTGCAACGGTTCAACATGTTGAAGATCCGCTTTACACTGATATTTATGTGCATCTGCAGCAGGTTCAGGTTTTATGTACAGCACTTTGTGATTTTTATCTGTGAAAAGTGTTTTATAAATAAATTTTTTACTTCAATTTTACACACATTGGAAAGTACAAGTTAACTTGTGTGTCCAGGTTTTCATTGACCACCAGTTGTTTGAGATAAACGGCACTAACTGAAATGTTTATTTCTCATATGCACTAATATGCGTTTCCATTTACTCATAATACTTTGTTTTACTATTTTATTAATTTCACATAAATCCGTGTAAATTTATTCCAGCTTGAATGTGGTAATATTGTTTTCAAAAATACTATTTTTATTTTATTTGCACATCTATTCAGTTGGGTTTTCCCAAACTGAGAAATATTTATGTTCAAGGGGACGACTGGTTTTGTTATGAGATCCAAGTCTATGGATTAATTGAATTTAATTGATTTTGACTTATTTTGTTGTTTCAGTTGTTTCAGTCATCCAATGTATAGGTACAACTTTTATTTCAAACTGCATTTTAAATTTCTCTGAAGTGCCAAAAATATTGCAATATATCGCAGTGTCACAATATTGCAATATTGTATCGCATCATGACCCATGTATTGTGATACATATTGTATCTTGAAGTTTTTGCCAATACCCACCCCTAGTTTTGATGAAGCAGTTTTTTTGTTTTCTGTTTTTTGCAAAAAAGTTTTGGAAACCCATTTTTTGCATTTATACACCATCAGAAGTGATGCAGGGGGTAAAAAAAAAAGTTTTTCCTTCGTAGTTATGATGTTTATGATAATTTGCAAGCATTAAATTTGGAATCGGAGTGATGGGGGAAGTTTTACCACTCATATATGCCTATATGAAAAATCCCCAAATGCCACAATTCAGCAAATGCAAATATGCAGAGCCGGTTTGGACCTTCAAGGGGCCCTAGGCAAAATTCTGGTAAGGGGCCCTCCTAATGGAACAGCAAAAACTTTCAATAGTTGCACATGACACCCAGTGCTTTAAACATAGAAAAATATATATTGCACATCTGTGGATGTGCCTGCATTGGATGATAAAGCTGGCGCATCTGTTCCTGTCCTAGATGAACCTGCTCTGTCTGTGCTGCTGCTTGTCGGAGAAAACTTAAGCACAGCACCTGTTATATGGATACGGCTAATATTAATTCATCTCCATCAAATTGGCTGTGCTAGTTTTACTTTCATATACTTCAAATGTAGGCAATTATTTATATTATCATTTATCATACAAATTATTATATTAGCACCATTGTCAGAATATTTTATAAATTTCAATTCTTATACTCTTAGAAAATATCTGCATCTACAGTTGTCCTCAAAATATCCATACCCGCCAAATAAAGAAGGAAAAAATTAAGTGAAATAAGTTGAAATTGACAAAAGTAATGATAAATAAAAATTCTATGAAAATTATGTTGATTTTTATTTGTGGTTGACAGAAATATTAAAAACAAACACACAGGAAATAAAACAAGTAAACAAGCATGATGGGGCTCCAAAGCTAAAATGTTGTTGAGCAACACTTTGACACAATCACTGTCATCAGGTGTTTTCTGTAATGTTCAAAAAGACTTCTACACCTGCTTACAGGTATTTTGTTTTCTCACTGTTCATGAGAAAAGTGCTCTGATGTGTCTGGAACAGTTTTGTTTGTTTTAAATGATATTTTCAACCATAATTCAAAATCAATATTTTCCTTCACTTAATTATAATTTTATGATTTTTTAAAAATTCATTTCTTTAGTTTGTTGTTATTTGAATTACTATTTTGAATATAGCCTTTTCTTTAATTGGAGGGTATAAATAATTTTGAAGACGACTGTATATTTGCCTGCTGGTAATCCGAGCTAACAAAATTAAATCTTAGTCAGTATTTATCCTTTACTTTTTTATTGTTTTGTAAGTACAGTTGTAACTTCACTTGTTAGCAGCCAGCAAGATGCACAGGGAGACCGGAGCCCCCCTCCCCCTGCTAATTTAGGTCAAACTTGAACGAGTGCCTCCCATTCTCCCACCGAGAGCAGACAGTTACCTGACTGCTGTTCCTGCGGTTCATTCTCATGTTCTTTCCTTCTCCTTTTCTCATATCCTTTAACTCCGCTTCATCTCTCACTTCTCCTCTCCAGCCTGATGTGCTGGAAATGCGGGACACATGCGCGACCGGGCAGTGACGTCGTCACGTTTTTTTGTTTGTTTTTTTTTAATCCCTTCACGGGGCCTTTATGAGTTTGCGGGGCCCTACGCAACGTGCGTAGTGTGCGTATTGGGTGAACCGGTACTGAAGATATGGTTTAAGTTCTTGATGTATCAGTGACGACTGGCCACCAGTTATTTATGTTTTTTCCACACATTTGTATCACTTGGCAACAACTAGGTTATCTTGTTCCCATGCCTTAGTAGTCAACAGCTACATCACACACATCCCAGATAGTCAGAACCGGGTCCCGGATAAGATACAAGATCAAGAAATGAGATCCGCACACCAGAAGTTGTTCCTCAGGGGTTTTTCATTTGTTAAGTTTTAGGCATCTGTCCTTGAAGTTACCTCAAGTTTTTTTTGTTTCTTTGTTTGTTCCTTGCCGATGTGATCAGAGGGCTTCGTAGATACAGACGTTTGCCTCTGAATGATCGTCCGCTGCTTTCACCTCCTGTGAGGAGCTGCAGTAGCTGTAAAACGCAAAATGTTTGTTTCTCCATTCTTAAAGTGGAATCTTCGCAGGACGAGGTTTTACAAGAATTACGGCTGGTACACTCTAAACGCCATTAAATGGAAACATCTGCATATCACAATTGTACTTTTTCTAAACTTAAAGGGACTGGAGGCAAGATTAAGATATGAGACTCGCAAGGTTGTTTACTACGCTGATAAAGTCTTGTTCGTCATAGTTTCACTTTTTAGTGTCTTTCAGTTGATCTGGATTGTTTGCTGATGGCAGAAGAATCCATAACTATTAGGGATGGGCGATACCGAAATTTTTAATGCCGATACGATACCAGTAGTTTATGCCTCTTGTCCCTTTAAGAAATATCACATTTATTTTTTGAAAAAGTGTTATGGAAACCCAGCTTATGGAAACCCGACATCAAGGATTAAGGCAGTTCTGGAGGTAAAGTGGGCCCAACCCAGTCCTAGAAGGTCTGTGGATGTCACTGTGTTTTTTCAGCACTTCCACTTTCATGATTGTGTTGATGTTATAAAGAGTCATTATAATTTACTTCATGTTGGTTTACCGCCAGCTCCGGAGTGAAACTGCTCCGGCGGTGCGGCTCATTCCACCGGTGGAGGATGTAATCTACACAGCACATTCTGACAGGAGGTTCAGTGCATCATCATGTGGGGTTGCAAGTGCACGCAGCCACAGACAGCTGAGAAAACACTTCCCTGCACTGACCTCTGCAGAGTGACTCCGGAGTCGCTGCTCATGAGCACGGTGAGGATGAGCTCTGCTCAGACATGTAGGAGCAAAACCTGAAAATGCTGCAAAAGTTCCAGGTGTATGCGAACATTCGTCCTCACTCTGCATTTCAGTTCTTTCAGCAAATTATTTATAGAAACTTGAACAGTTAAGCAGCTAATTTTCTTTCATGAGGAATTCTTTCAAGTAGAATATGACTTGAAATAAAAGAGAAAAACGGTGCTCCTGCCAACCAAAACGGAGCTCCAGCTACCGGAACAGATCATTTTAAAACCTCCCAGGAGCGGCGAGGTCAAGCGTTTCTTCTAACCGCTCTTTATCAGCCGGATGGCGAACAAGACACAAGCTTCCGAGACAGACCTTGGCTCCTCTTGAGTTCAGTCACTTTATTTCAGAGCGTTCAACAGCTTGTGTGTGTGTTTTAACAAGACTTCTTGGGGCTTTTAACATGCCGTCTGCCATGTAATTAGTGTCTACGGCTAACTAGTTCCCAACAGGCAGTTTTAAACACTTTCCGTGGCTGCACACCTCACAGGCCAAGAAAACACTTGCAAGGATTAAAAAACCCTTCTGACTGAGTGATGTTTACAGCGCCAACGTGCACGCACTAATGTACAGAGCCTGAAATGTTCATCGCAGGTGGATGAAATCAAGCTGCTTCAAATGTTTCATGCATGGAAAAAGTCTCACGCTACTCTACTGATGGAGTATTTGCTGCTTTGAAAGCAGCTGCCTCTGGAAATGATAGAAAAGCCAATCCGGAGTTAACTAAAAATGCACTCCAGAGAAATGAAAATGGAAATAAGTACTGTACGTTATTACAGATGTGTGAGAGAGTGTGTTTCCATACGTGAGAGAGGGAAAGACAGAATGAGATAGTGTGTCTGTGTGCGAGCAAAGCATCTGGTTTTGATCAGCATTTCCCACTGAATTGCCTGGATGTGTGGTCACACACAGTGTTTGGTAGTGCACGGCGGAGGAGCCTAATGTGTCAGTATGGTTAATGGAAGAGCTTTGACATGAGGACATCTGCAAACTGTCCGTGTGTATGGCTCTCCGGGGAGTTTCACTTATATGCTACATCAAAGCTGCGCGGGGAGAAAGACATGCGAGAAGGTGAGAAGATGACGGAGAGCGACGGAGCTTGTTTGATGGCTCTCGTGTTTGTTCTAGACGGCAAATTGGACGATGTGAGGGAAGTGAAAACAAGTTTAAATTTAAAACTCCTCCTCAAAACAAGACGGTTAGGGGAGACAGGAAAATATTTGTGGGTAAAGTAGCTGGTTTTCTCATGTGTTGAACGGGAGAATAAAGTGAATTACCGAGTTCACCGCTGTCAGTAGGAGCACATGTAAACAGACGCAGGAACACCAGCCGGGCCAGGTTAGCTGGGTTAAACACTTCTGACTCAGATGCATTTGTGTGGCCTCCCAGCCGCTGATATCTCCACGTATTAACGTGTGGCATGACGGGAGAACACATGGCAGCAATGCAACTTGGCTCGTCCGCTCAAGTTTATGAAAGTAAAGGAAACCAGACACGCAAACGGATGCTGAGCGCCTCGCTGGCCTCTGCACCGTACGTCTGGATGCCTCCACATGCGTGTGTGTTACTGTAAATGGCTGCTGTATTTCATTTTTCAATATTTATCTGCCTGCGCTGTGGCCTTTGAGGTCCAGCTCTTGTCCACCAGAGCTACAGATGTATGCTAACTAGTAGCAGAGCTGTCTTTGTCTCCCATCTAAAAGATTTTGGCTGAGGCCGCCAAGCAAACACAAACGCCCATACCAGACGAGTGCATCACCCCTGTTCGGAAAGAATGAACACATTGCTTAATGTGTTCCCAATGGGTGCAGGTATTTGTGGGGGAGTCAGTGATCTGGAGAATAATAGTTCTTAAACTAGGCCATGATGCTCTGCTGACAAACCCTCCCTCGGCTGTCACATCTGCATGTTATACAGCAGACACATAACTGTAGTTTGTAAACACTCTGCCCTGTGATCACAATTCAAAACTAGCATGAAGGAAAAAAACCTCTCAACAAAAACAAAGAAAATGACTTTCCCATCATCTTGAAACACTATCAGACAGTTTTCCTGCTCACAGCATCTTGGAATTCATCCCCCTTTCCTTCGAAAGGGTCTGATCCAAACTAGTGGCCTCTATTGCAACAGGGTCAGCACTGTTTGTTCCTTTAACAGTTAGTGACCCGACTCGGTGGTCCCTCTGATTAGAGCCCAGCTGAGATCAGACAGCGGGCTCCAGCAAGAAGACATCAGGACCACTTTGGAGCCCCTTAAAAACATGCCCTTTAATTATTTTTGTAAGTGTAAGTGAACAAGTGAGTGGAAACTATGCAGAGTCCAGCCTCCCTCTGCAGGGGAGAGGGGCTGTTAGCTTGTGGCACGATGAAGGGGAGGGATGCATTTACACATCAGAGGGGCCTGAGCATGACAGCCGGATGAGGTTTGGGCCTACATGTGAAAACTGGTCCAACTGGTCCACTCTGGCCTGGACTGTGCAGGTACACTTCACTTTTTGACCCTCCTTTGTGGGTGTTTTTTATATTAACACATAATTTGTGTTTTACTGAAGTCTTTTAAAAGGGGTAGTTCAGACTTTTGTTAGCTTCTGGTATAACACTCTGCACAGAACCCCCCCCCCCCCCCAAACCCTCACACCACAAACTTTTGTTGTACAACATACAAGGAAAGTCATTCTACATATATGAAATAATATATTTGCACATCCATTTATATTTTCTGAGAACAAAGTGCAGGAAACAGGAAGCTTAGAACAGGTTTGTTTCCCACACAGTTATGAGCTAAATTTGTTTCTAGAATATTCAAACCTCAGCAGCTGACAAAGCTTCTGTTATGTCGAGCATCTATTATCAAATGCTTATAAATTATCTGGTTTATCAATTAAAAATGCCATACTTTCTTTTTCTTTTTCTCTTTTTAGCAAACACCCAGTCAGCACGTCCATGTGGGGCCCATAAGGGTTAAATTTTGGCTGCATATGAGGGACCCAAATGGGTTTGTCCACAGTTTCCATGGTGGCCCCACCTGTGTTTGCCCATATAGCCTAAATGTATTTGAATGGACATAGGCTTGAACTTGATGAATTTGCAGATGTCATGTAGTTTCAGTGACAATGGGCCCCATATCGAGCATCTGTTTTTTTTGTGTTCCCAAAATCAAAAAAGAATTTGGTTGTCAAGCATTTAAATTTAAAGCCCCATCAGACTGGAATAACTTACCCTGTTTCAATCAGATCTATTACTTCTCAACAGATCTTCAGGAGAGCCACACTCACTTATTGTAATTATTTATGTATTCATATATTTTGCATTCCTACAAAATGTTTTGCTTTATTCTGAATTACAACTGAAATGATTGTTAGTGGACTGATCCAACATGAATTATTTAAATTTGTTATGTACATGGGTGTTCTGTACTCTTTTGTTACTGGTACATGTATTTCAACCAACTTGTAGCGAGGGACGGGTTTATGGGGGCGATTAGACTTGGGAGAGCTTTGTTAGTCGGTGTAAATGTTGTGTATATTGTAGTTTATTCAATTTCTGTCATTTGTGTAAATGTTTGTTTGTGTCATGGACCCCCTCGATAACGAGATGTTACATCTCAAGGGGCTATCCTCTCAATACATTTATCAAAAAATATGGAAACCTACATGGGCAAACACAGGTGGGGCCATCATGGAAACCACGGACAAACCCGTTTGGGCCCTCATATGCAGCCAAACTTTAACCCTTACAGTATGGCCCCCACATGGACATGCTGGCTGGGCAGTCTCATAACCAAACACACTTATTTTAAGAAAATAAAAACAGTGAAAACACTTTGCACATCTATAGCGTGACAGGTGCGTAGGAGAAAAAAACCAAAGTATACAAGTTTCGGTGCTAGACCTTCATCAGGCAAACAAGATGTTTGTCATCCTCTATACCTGGGGAGGGGGATGGGGGCCATCTTGAAATCATGTAATCTGCAGACACGTTTTGATTGATTGCTACATCTTCTGCCCTCAGCAGACAGCTCAAGTTGAGCGCACACGGCAAGTTTTTCACCGCGCGAAGCAAAAAATATCAAACCTGTTTGATTCTCACCTCAAGGTCTCGTGAGGCAGAAAACTCACCAAAAACCCGGCGCACACGGCGACTATCTGCTGAGCAAATGGCCTCGAATGACTTTGAGCTCAGCAGAAAGCTCGTGTGCAGCAGGCATTACTGAGAAAAACCACCTCGGGGGTCGTCTGGTTCCTGTGGCCCCTGGCTGGTGTCTCACTGGCTGCCCACTAACTCAGACATAGAAGGACTCCGCCGTCTTTTCTTGTTGCTACGATGTTGTTGCTGACAGTTACATATAAAAATACCATATGCCGAACCGGTGACTGTCATGACACTTTCAGCTTCGCCTGCTTCTGTTTCATTCAACATTTTCCCTCCTTACATCACAGCGAGTGTGTGGCCCGTCTATCACCCTGTGTCCTTTCCTTTCTGCCCCTCCCTTTTCCAAATTTCTCGTCTTCTTTCCTGCTTCCCTCGCCTCCCTCCCTTCCTCACCTCAGCATCTTCACCGCACACTCTGTCCCGGTCAGCCTCTCATTATTTTTACCCACCAGAATGTGGAAAAGCTCCACTTCATGCGAATAGAAAACCACAAGTTTTGTTCTGCCTGGACAGCACCCAGACTCGAGAGCAGTTTTAGCCTGTACATCAGCATTTCTACTCTGTGGACAAATTTGACCATCAAACAACAAAAAGAGAGAAAGCAAAAGATTGGTTCTTTTGCAAAGGTAGAACCATACGAGGATATCTTTTGTTTGAGTCCATCCTCCACAAGCCAGTGAGTCAGAGACGGGACGCAAAGCTGGAGTCAGAAACAGGGAAATGAAAACATTCACTTACTGCTTTACTTTTCTCCATGTCAGCTCTCTCAGGATGCTGGCACATTTCCATCACATTATGAACTTCCCGGCAACACTTGCCAAGAAGCCGGGCCCCAAACACAGTAGTGACCAGAGCGTTATCCCAGCTGAGCGTGAGGTTCAGCGTAACTGGGTCAGAAAATGGAGCTCTGCTATTCTGATCAGACATTTCCATCTCTTATTGCACTCAGCAAGAAGCAACAACATCAAATGGGATTTACTGAGTATGTTTATCTGTGGAAATGATGTGATTAGTAAAAAGATTATATTGATTTATTTTGTGTTAGAGAAACTTGTCTGCAGCTGGAGGATCATCGGAGGAGGAGCATGAATGAATGAATGAATCAACCCTGAGCTATTTAAATGTTCACTTGTAACCAGAAGCTGAGGAGGACGAGGGACTGCTGTCCTCTAATCAAAGTTATTAATCAGTCTGAGATTCAAGACAAGTTTGTTGCTTCTTTTGAACATCTGACTCAGTTTCTTTATGCAGACGTATAATAAACCTGTGATTCTTTGCTCTGACAAGATTTAATTTCTATCAGAAAAAAAACACATTTAAGGAGAAAACGAAATTCATTGGTTTAATTTATGGTTGCATGTTTTGAAATGTGGGAAGAAAGTAGAATTCCACTAATTTTAATTAAACTTAATGATATCAACCTGCCCAGGAATAACAGATGGAAAATAGCCAATGGCCAAAATTTAACACATTTATACAAACGTGCTATTTTGATAAATAAATCTAAAAGATTTAGAAGGAATTCACTTAATCTGGAAAGATTAACAGCCAAGAAAGCCCTTTGCAGAGATTGGATCACTTATTGTTCATAACAGAGTGAAACAACCCTGGGTCTCTTTGAGCACTGCGTCCTGGTTAAAGCCTCATTTATGTTCTACATTAAAGTTCTGATGACACGATCTTAACTTCAAGTAGCTTTGCCATACAACAACACACCAAGACAAAATAAGTACGTCTTTGCAGTTTGAAGTCAATCAGACATGTATTTACGCAAATATCCGATGTTCAAGAGCTCTAAGAGCTACTAGCTCTTCGCTAGCAAACCTAGCCTCCATGACATTATGTCAGTGAGATAAGGAGTTGCAGTCCACTCATTGATTTACACGTAGAATCAAAGCTATGGAAACCATGAAAGAAGACTCCAGAACAGCTGGACTGGAACTGGTTTGTGTGGTGAGTGGATCATTCAGCAGAGTGATGATGAGGAATTTGAGGACATCACACCTTACAAGTTAGAACTGGACTCAGATACCTACAGTCTGTCTCCCGGCCTCAAGTCCACTCGGTTCAGCTAAAAGCCTGCAATGCCGCCACCGAGCGGACTCAGAACTCTAGGGAGCGACCCAGAACAGCACAAGCGGACCCACAACTGTTAAAGAGCTGCACCGGTTTGACAGAGACAGGAGTGACAGAGGGGAGGCGCTTGTTCCCTGTGTTAGCTCAGGGCTAACCGGCTAACGGGTTAGCTTCTGGATAGTAGTTAGCTCGTGGGTAGCGAGCTAACTTGCAGCAAATAATTAGCTTTTAAAAATGAGAAGATGACAACTTCCATGGTTCCCGTCGAGTTTTAAATAGTTCCCGTTTATAAAGATGAGGATGGAAGGAAGCAAGGATGCATCTTTGGAAGCAGCTGGAAGAGATCTGATGACCAGAGAAGTCCTGTTATAACCGAGTGGCAGCTGTCTTTCCTTACAGTAGCTGTATGACCGATCTGATGAAGCAACCATGGTTGAAAAAGAATATTCCAGAGAGCATGATTATAGTTCCATGTGTTAGAAGTCTCAACAGCTCTAGTAAACCAACACTGCAGACAAGAGAGACGTGCTGAGGGCTCCCACTAGCACCCGGTAAGTCCGACTTGTTCTTGATAAAGGAAACAAACTAGCACTGTACTTACAAGCTGTTAAACATTAACTGTCAATACAACAGAAAGCCGAGTCGTTAATGTTTGCCTGTAAAACTGAAAAAGGAACTTAAAAACACCAATGAAGCCATTGACTTCAACGTTAAATGAGCTGCGGTCGTTCTTTGGCAGATGTCACATCCAGTTTCGGCGAACAGCTCCACTGTCTGGTCAGATGAGCTGGAATGCAGAGATTTTTCCTAATAACTAATGCAGGCGCGCTTGCTTCTGTTACATAGATCATCATGAAGAACGTTTTTGTCTATAAAACATGGCAAAAATGTCAAAATGTGTCATGAGCACTTTAAACTCACATATATACAATGTTCTGTTCATGGTGTCCTCTACATGTGAATTTCAGTCCCTTTTCAGAGAGTCTGCAGATGCAGAGTGAAACTGGGCAAACGGAGCAGTACCATTGGAAACCATAGGGGGGCAGTGTTGGCAGAATAGCTCACGTCCAGCCAGCAAAAGGAGCAAAGAAGAAGAAGCCCCAATGTAGTTAATGGTGCGTTCCAGTTCTCTCGGGATTCCAAGCAGACGCGAGTTGGTGATGTCATTGTCATGTCCAGGTATTTTGCGTTCCAGTTGCACCAACTCAGGAAAAATAGAAATTTCCAAAACAGCCTATTTGTGAGCTAAAAACAGCTAGAAAATAACACATTTCTAGCTAGAAAATAACACAGACATTAGAACAATGTTACCATGATAACAACAGCTAATTTCAGTGTATGTTTAATAAACAACACATAATCATGCTGCGTTTTAAAGGAAAAAAAGACCGCCATGAGACCGTAAAATTCAATAACAATTCGGTGCTGTTTACACTTGGAAATTCTGATCAGAAAATCTCTTGTATAGAAGTTTAATAAACACAACAATGGCACTGGACGCCACCATCTTTAAATCTACAATCTGGGGGTCCTCTGCAAATTATGAGCTCGTATCTCGGAAAAACGAGTTCATCACGTCACTTCCTCAGAAAATTACCTCGGAAAAACGAGTTCTGAGACAACTGGAACACACGACAGTGGCCACACAGACCGCTCTCTACTATGCTGTCTATACTCTTCCTGAGAATGTTTGTGGTAATTTGAAACTGACATTTAAACTCTGCACCGCCCTCTAGTGGATGTATCACCTAACAACCATTCAAATGTAAAAGACGCACAGAGTATGTGGCAGTGACGTTTAACATGATACAGTATATCCAATTATGTACTTAAGGGATCGTGTATGTTTTGATGCCACAGTGACATAGTGTACATACCTGGAGCCGTTGTTGGCTAGCAGCATCCCAAGGTTGAGAAACTGGAACAAGTTACAGCCAAGTTTCGCTTTATGCACCAGGTCATGCACTTTGACTGGATATCATCTCACTGGCCACTCTGAATGCACCGTGGCTGATTCATCAAAGAACTGCAAGCTAACAATATCAGAAGAGGAGAAAAGAAAGAGAGAAAGGGACAGAGCAAGAAATAAAATGAGTCAAGACTGTTTTTACTGACAGGAGAGATCTCAGAGTGCAGATATCATGCATGCATGGTTTAATATGATCTGTTGTGCACTGACGAGGCCATGTGAATGTCAAGAGCGAGTATCAAAGTCGCTGTTCATGGATGGTCAGTTTTGTTTCTTTGTTCAAAAAGGGTTGAATCAGACAGCAGCTCATCAGGTTATCTTTCAACGTAATTAATTTTTTCCAGTTTGAGCACACTATGAAGTGAACAGCCTCCCCCTCCCCGTCTCCCCCAGCTGATTAAACTGCATTAGTTGAACTAGTCTGACTGCTTAATGTGAGTAAATTCAAGTCAGGGTTTTTGAACAAATGGATTTAAACAAAAACAAAAAAACTTCTGCAGCAACACTGAAGGAGGCAACCACAACGTTGTCATCACCTGTAAGTTTTGTTTTCCAAAAGCTGTCTCGTCTAATAAATATTCACTGTCTGAGTTGCCCATGAATCTAACAGATAACCTTTAGTGAACAAACTCTGACTGTTAGCTACCAGCAGGTTGACCTAGTCTCTCTAAATATGGTTATAGCCACGTAAGATTGTAGCCAATCAAAAATTATGTCAACTTGGTCTCTGGGCAGATCTTATCATTACCGTACCCAACCCTTTTACTGAGGAGGGAAATCTGTTGTGCCAAAACAACCCCAAAACAAGTAAAAAATATTCTCTGTTCTTTGCTTGGAAGAAAACTTCTTACATCATACATGCTTATGTTAGGTCATGTTATAAAACAGCACTGTAGAAATTTTCATTGCTATGCAGATGATACTCAACTATACTTAGGAAATCAAGCAGTTGATCAGTTCAAAAGACTGTATTTATTATTCCCCCCTACTTTGTGGGGTTACTCCCCAATACATGCATGATGTTTATGTTTGTTTCCCTCAACAGTTTGTATAAAGATTAATAATGATTATTATGAAAAATAGGAGCAATTTTCTCAAATAATTGTGATTTTGTAATAACTGTGACAGCCTTTGACACAGAGTGTATTTTTCACCACATATACACGTACATTGCACCACTAATGACTAAATTTAATGATTGCCCATAATCCTTGCGCCTTTTTAAATCATTCACTCCTGGACAGATGAACGTTCCTGCTCAGTTTCCCCACAGATCAGTGAAACTGGACAAAGCAAAACCACAAGCACAAATCACTTAATTGCTTTGTTGCTTTTGTTTGTCTTGTGATCATATGAATGAGGTATTTGCTGTTCAGCTTTGTCAATGCCAAGAAATCCATAATGACGAATAAAAAGTGAGTGGAAGCAGAGGTTCAAAGAACTTTTAAAAGAATGAAAAGGTTGGCTCCATTTCACCAAAAGTATATCATCTTAAATGAGCAGGCACAGCTCACACTTAGAGGAATTTCAGCTTCATATAAAAGTGATATGTTTTTCCACGTCATGTCTCATTTGCTCATTCAACAATCAAAATCAACCCTACTGGGTGGAATAACCAAGTCCAGCCCTGAGAGTATGTGTGAGAGAGAAAGCTGAATTGATTTATGCACCCAACAATCATTGAAACTGTTATTGAGCTAGAACAGAAGGAAAGGATTTAATTAAAAGCACCCTTGCAGACTGTTACTCCACGCAGTCATGTGTCTGTGGCCTAAGAAAAGTGCAGCATAATGAGACAAACACCAACTTTCCTGCCTGCAGCATTCCTCAGCTTTGTTCTAGTTGGTAAGATTTACTATTCGGTCAGTAGTACAAAGTCCCAGCAGTAAATCCCTCGCGTAGACAGGACAGGAAGAGTAAACTGCACCCAAAGTTTGATTCAATTTTCCTGTGCTGTCATTTTTATGGCTGCATTTTAATAAGAGAGGAACTGGAGCAGTTTGTAAGTCAGTTCCTGACTGTTCTAGCCTTCTCATTGGACTCTGAGGGGTGTGGGACAGGAAGGTCTCCTGATAAGACTTGTAACTGAAGCTGGTGGGGATGAGCCATTAGATAAATAGAAAAGAAACTCACATTAGTTGATTTACCCTGATCAAAGAGTGAGTACGTCTCTTGGTCCAGATAAAGCCATGACTGGATGCGTGTTTATTTCTACTTGTTTAAAGATGTCTATCAGTTTAGTCACTTCACAGAGAAATAAGTGCCCAAGTTAGGTTAAAAAATATCTAGGAATGCACGATATTGGAATTTTGAATGATATCCAATATTTCCAAACTCATGTGGCCGATAACCGATATCCATAACGGTATTAAAGCTGAAAAAATAAGCAGTGATTCCAAATAGTAGTTTTGTTATCCTTTTCCGACACTTTAAAAATAGAGGTGGGAAAAATATCAATACACTGAAATATCGCGATAATTTCATGTGCCAATATCAAATCAATATTCCAAAAAATATTCTATTTCACTTACAAAATCTCACGAGCTTTCATCGTTCTGTTAAAAAATCTCACAATATTTCGTGAATTCCTGCGAGATTCCGTAAAAGAACGATGAAATATCGTGAGATTTTGTGAATAGATGGATGCCACGTTTTTAAATGTCAATATGATATCAGCATATGAAAATACCGCGGAATTTTTGTGATTTCTTGTGAATTCTCATGAGATTTCATGACAGAGCGATGTAATATTGCAAGATTTCATTAGTAAAATAGATCGATACCGCGTTTTTAAATGTAAATATGATATCACCATATCCGAAAATATCATGATATTTCAGTGTATCAATATTTTTTTTCCCACCCCTAGTCTTTAGAAGTTTTAAAGTCTGTAAAAAAAAGATGTTTTTGAAGAAGTTTTTTTTTTTTTTTTTTTTGGTAAATAAAACAGTTTTCAATATAATTAACCTATATATATATAACGGATGCTGTTTGGTGGTGAACCCATGTAATACTGTTTATTTTATTTTCTTCCGTGCAACATTATGATTACTCGGGTAACCACTGGATCTACAGCAGATGCAGCATTAGTGCTTTTCTCATTTTGCACAAGGAATGAATATTATATCATTTTCAGCTTTAAAGGGTGAATATGGAACATTTGTATTAAAAACTATATTAAAAAAAAAAAAAAAAAAAAAACCTCCAAAGCATTTGGAGGGTTGCAGAATGAAAATACATTTCCTTTAAAAATTATATTTAGCCTGAAAATAGATATAAAATAAATCTTAACAGGTTCGACAATGATGTTATGTTTACATCTACAAGCTGATACAGGCCGCCATTGCAGGTTGTCAAATACGGTCTAATAGTGTGTTTGGTACAATTAGGCTGGCACTGGGAAAAATGGTGGAGTCGGCAAGTCAAGCAGCTGCTTCAGAACCCTGAGATAATATCCGTCTCAGAAGAGGAGTGACCTGAGAAAAGCAAAAACTAGAGTAAATTTATGTGAAGCCTATCCACATAAGCACACATATAGATTTTCCACGGCAAACTCCTTTGCATTACTTGTTGGACATGGTGCAGGCTGCTGATCGTGAGCCTGGCAACAGCGGGAATTATTTGCTACTACAAGCTAAACACACGTGATGTTGCTACTGTGTCCATATTCCATATCCATCCTTTAATGTTGGTATTGATATCAGTTTCAGCTATGAGAGACTAATGAGAAAATTATCGGTTATTGGTATTAGCTGAAATTTTTCATATTGTGCATCTCGGACTTAAAAATAAAGAACTTTCCTGTTTACAGAAATATGTTTAGTCAACACATCTGTCACAGGAAGCAATAACCTGCAGACATAACGAGATTAAATCATTCTGCAGCTGACTGCAGGACAGCTGGCAGCTCTCTCAGGCTGTACTGGGCGAACACGGCATGGTCCAGTCAAAACAACAGCCCTGCCCAGTTACCTCTGAAAGTCAGGATTATTACGAAGATGCTTCAATGTGACCTGTTGAGTTAAAAGTCATCCCTCCATCTGAATTCATCTTAAGAACTTGACTCTTGGAGGTGATAGTGGTTTCTGAACTGGTTCTGTACCCCCAGTGTCTCGATGGTCCACATGCTACTACTGAAAGTGGGGAATGATTTAATAAGCTTGCTTTGTAGGTGCAAATAAATTTCTTAACTGTGGTGATTTTTGGTGTAAAAACGGCAGAATAAAAATATCCACCTATTCTTGGTGCCTGTCACTGACGACCTGCACGTTTAGAAATAAAGATTTTACAGCTTGTTTTGAAAGCCTGCAGCTGTCTCCTGCCTCCATCATCGACTGCTTCTGGAAACTCTCTGGAAGGTCTTACAAGTCGGCCTCTGCCTCATGGGATTAAACAGTTGAATCATATTGATTTTTATTAGCTGCAAGGATTTGTTGTGCACTTTTTTATTATCTTATTTTTACTTTTTATACACTTTTCCATTAGATTTAATGGGAAAATGTGTCCAAACTTTTGATGAATATCATTTTTTTCTCAAACAGCTATTTATTTTTTATTTATTTACTTTTAAAAGGTTCAGTTTAAAGAAAGTTGAATGTTTTATCTTGCTTTTATCATCTGCATCATATATATAGCTTTTTCTCTACATTTTCATTCAGCTTCGGTGGTCAGGAAGATCATTTCCCAAGAAAAATCGTACATTTGCCGGATTTAGTTAAGAATAAATATACACCAATCAGCTAAGTGTCAGTTCGTGTCTTTGCTTGTGCATGTGGAGGCTAATGAGCACTTTGTCACCCAGCGTTAAAGCTGCAACATCCACACGTTTTAATGATTTAACCACTACGTCTGACGGCGGGGAAAAATGTGCATAAATGGATAACTACGCTGCCAAAGAGCTCTCTGAACTTCTAACATTTCTCATTAAAGTCTTCACAGTCAGTTTTGAGGTGTTGCTTGTACACACACATTCATAACATGTCTGTTTTTATAAAGGTTAATAAGCACATTAAATGAGGGCAGTCGTTTGGAATATTGTGTAACATGAATAAATATTTTGCAAGCGGAGACTGGATAATGCGTGGATAATGTGTTGGAAGTGATCGAGTGAATGTGGGAAAATATAATGGAAAATATTAGCAAATCGGAAAATGTTACAGGTAGTTGGACAACAAGAGATATTGCAACAATATAATGCATTCTGAACTTGTGATGACAAATCTTCCAGAACAACATGAAATCTCACCCTTAGCACTTTCATTTGCTCATTGAGACACACACACACACACACACACACACACACACACACATCGGTGCGTGCTGAGGATTGTTTCACTAATGAGTTGGTTTGGCTGCAGTTGAGTTATGGGCATGAGCGCATGGTGGGACTACACCCCAGCGCAGCCTGGAAGGGTGTACTGAGTGCACCTAACGCTGCATGCTGCCAAGGTCCTGCACGGACTCATTTATCAGCATGAGGCGGTCCTGACCCGGTTGCTACGGCCGGAACATGAGCACTTTCAGGAAATTTGTCCCGTCGAGCTGAACAAACGTCACTTTTCCTTTTCTGTTTCTGTTTCTAAGTTGTAAAGCAGCGATATGTGTACAGCATAAGAGCATAAGAGCAGGGTCGTTTTTAGGAGATGGTTGTAGCAAGATCCTCCGTTAACTAGAGGTGTCAAACACTGCTGCTTCCCTTCGTTCATACAGGAAAATACCAGGCAGGGGATTTTAGGCATTTACAGTAAAACAATTATAATTCGAAATGTATTCTTTATGCAGTCATCCTCATAATTATTCAAACCCTCCAATTAAAGGGGGAAAAAAATCAGCCGTCAAGGAAATAAGTTGAAATTGACAAAAGTAAAAAGTCTATTAAAATCATGACATTGCTTTTTAATTTTGGTCCAACAAAAATATTAGAAACACATTCACAACACCCCCCCCCCCCAAAAAAAAAAAAACAAAAACAAAACAAGTAAACAAGAATGATGGGGCTCTGAAGCTAAAATTTTGTTGAGCAACACTTTGAGGCGATCAGGTGTTTTCTGTAATGTTCAAAAAGACTTCTCCACCTGTTGTCAGGTATGTTGGTCCGCTATTCATGGGAAAGGCGCTCTAGTGTGTCTCAGATACTTTTGTTTGTTTTTTTATCATTATTATTTTCAACTACAATTCAAAAACAATATTTTATTCCACTGAAGTATAATTTTGTAAATTTTTATTAAGTATCAGTTTCGTCAGCTTCTTGTTATTTGAATTACTACTGTAAATTTATCCTTTTAATTGGAGGGCATGAATAATTTTGAGGACGACTGCAGTATAAGTGTTCAGGTCAGCAGTTATGTCAGATGTCTGATAGATCGCTGCTGGGCAAAGCTTTGGCAAAGGTGGTGAGTTTGTCTAAACAGTTTGTCTTGTTTTAGGATCAGATCTGATCATTATTCAGTGAAATGTAAGTATGTTAACAACATCGCCTACGTCACTGACAGTTATGATATCATCATCGTTTACAGAACTTCCTGGAGATGTATTAGTTATTTATTGTTATTTGTTCAGCACTTTGGAACAGATTTAAATTTGGTAAAAACAAATGAAAAGTATCATTGGCTATCAACCAAGGGAGTTCAATTACAGAAGTAATGAAATAAAAACATGTACTGTAATAACTAGATTCAAAAGGCTTTTCAAAAATGACGAGATAGATACAGTAAGTACAGCTTAGAAACTGAATGCAGATTTACTCTGTTGTCGTTTTCTCTGTTGTGATTTACTTTTTCTTCATTTAAAATAAAGGACATTTAACAGGATGGTTATGGTGTGGGTGTTTGTTGAAACTTGTTTGAGTTTAATTTGTTAAACAGATTTATTATTTTGGATGAAATGAACGCAAGGGGGTACGCCCAGATACGTATTTTTTTACTTCAGCCTCACTTTTTTGGACAACAAAAAAAGTGAGTGCGTGTTTGAAAAATAAATCATTATTCAGGCAAGGCAGGAACATGTATATGTATTTATATTAGGGCTGGGAAAAAATATCGATACACTGAAATATCGCGATATTTTCATATGCAGATTTTGTATAGATATTTAAAAATGCGATATTGATCTATTTTACCAACGAAATCTCCCGAGATTTCACAAAAACCTGCCAGATTTTAGGCTCGTTCGGATTGACTGCGTCTGTCTACCGTCTGACTTGATGGTCAGACGAGAGCTGCATGAGTCGTGGGGGGCGGACCATAAACGCAGCGCATCTCAGCCGGACAAGTTCGCCAATGAGAAGACTGCAATAACGGAGGATCTCACGGTATTTGCCTTTATTTAGCTGAAAGTTACTGAACGCTTAGCAGATCCGATCAAGTCTAATTTCAGAGTATTGAAACAGCACGTTGTTAACGCCAATTACATGAACTTGTACTGTAACTGTAGCAGAAACGTCTGCAGACAGAATGTTATTTACCTGTTAAGGTGCAACATAAAGAACAACAATCTGGTAAATGTCCAGGCTCAAATTTACAAAACTTTAATGCTTTGCCCTGATGAATGAATTTAAAACAAATAATAGAAACAGGAACTTCTTTCCTTTTTTTTTTAGACGGGGGTAGAAACAAATATTACAACCTCCCCATAAATACTATCCTAGGAGGTTAATTCACATCTACTCTGTAGGTTCTCACTTCTATTTATTTATTTTTTTTAATTCCTTCTTCTTGTTAAATGCGTTGAGGATCTGAAAGGCACCTATAATTCAACATATTATTCCTATTATTATTATTATTAAGGGTTTGGGTACTCATGGATAACATGAGGGGGGAGTGCAAAGGGAGCATGTGGAAAAGTGGATACACACCAATAAGGTTTTGCCATAACCTCCAGTTAAGCTCAGCCGATTGCAATATGAAACACTGGCTGCTTGAAATAATTTTGTAGCCTATTAAAACACCTAAATGGATTTATTAGTGGGAGCATCACATGGAAATCCCGTCCAAAAATCAGAGGTTGCGTCAGTGAGAGGTTAAACCAATCAGGACCAGGTTCCGGCGGCGGCGGGGGCCGGTCCAGAAGCTGCAGTTGCTGAGGTGTAACTGCACGATCCGACTGCAGTCGGACGGCTTCCGCGATGTTTGATGATCATGTGGTACGGTCACTTTTTCCGGCGCAGTGCAGGCGCAGTCTGAAGTCGGACAAAGTTTCTAACCAGCATGCAACATTCCAGGACCACAATCCCTCACTTCCAGCTGAGTTGCGCTGCAGATAGCCGAAGTCAAACGAGCCTTTTGTGACTGAACGATGAAATCTCGCGAGATTTCATTCGTAAAATAGATCAATACCACATTTTTAAATATCGATATTATATCAGCAAATGAAAATATTGTGATATTTCAGTGTATCGATATTTTTTCCCAGCCCTAATTTATATTTTGTGTGTCTGTATGAACATATACTGTTTATGTTGCCTGTCATCCATTTGGTCTGAAAAAGAACAACTTAAAAAAAAAAAGTTTAATAGAAATAAAGTGGACTGAATTGTACTGAGTTGAAAGGATAAAATCATTTCACTCTCCAATAATTTCCTACATTTTTTACTTTTGTGTTAAGTTTGTTTCCTACATTTGATCAGTTGATGAAGCGGCACTTTGAAAGACTTCTGTTCAGAGTGCATCACAAGAAATATCCTTAAAATGGGAAGATTAGTTGTCTGTATTTGCGTGTAAATATGGCTTTTCATGTATAATCAGATCATAGGTTTAGAATGAGACTAATAAAATGGGAAAAAGGGGAAAAGAAAAAAAGGAAAAGCCTTCATTTTTACTGCATCATTTTTCAATTTAGGTGTTTTTCTTGTTTCAAATGGTTGGAAAAACCTACTTTTTAGAGGCATGGGGCGATTACTCAGCAGTAGTTATTGCTTTCTGTTAATGTTTTGAAAGTCTTAAAACTGGTTTACAAGATTGAAGGAGTTTTAGGAAGCTTACTTTTCTTTGTGTCTTAAACATTCAACTCTACAATTTTGCTTCTATGATTTCAGTGCCTAAATGACCCCATATGAGTGGATAAAAGTTGGTTGGAAAGTCAGAAAAAGTGAACAGACACATTCTGAACAAGAAGTGTGAGCAGAGAAAGGCAGGCGAGTGAGTAAATTACCTGCAGCTGCAACAGTTAGTAGGGGATGGGGGGTATAAATCTGTAACCACATCAGAAATTATCCATAAAATTTACAGCTTAGGAAAACAATGTGTGTGGCTCTTTAACACTCTTTAACCTACAGAGTCGACTTTCATGCCTCTTCAGAGAGGAACCAGAGCATTTATTAACAACCAATCACAGCGATGCATCTTGATGGCGTTTCTGAAGTCCCGTCGCCACGACAGCGCAAACTCCAACATCCGCCAAACTGATGGAAAAGCAAAACCTGCGGCAGCCAATCAATCAGTTTAATGAGTCTGGCGAACTTGAGAGAGTTATGAGGACTGGGCAGAATATGGCCCCACAAAAATATTAAAATAAATAAAATTGCACAAATATAGAAATGCATCATAAGCCAGAGGTTGTAAAAAGAGGAGAAGTTTCTCACCAGGATTGGAACCGTTCACACATCTGACATCAATTAATGTGTCTGACCATTGGTTTGCGCCCACATGGAGCTTAAGGTGGAGGTAAGTCTGAGCTGTTAGACTCAGTCCTGCAGAAGTGGCACAGGGATGCACAATATTGGAATGTTGGCCGATATCTGACATGCCGATATGTGGTCAATAACAGATATCGATGCCGATATTAAATCTGAAAAGATAAATTATGTAATATTCATTCCTTGTGCAGAATTAGAAAAATACCTCAACTTGTGTTATATAGAACAAGTCAAACTTATTGACGGTTGTTTAAACAAAACTAATAGGATATGTGCGTTACATCCTAGAACAACCTGGATTTTCTTCTCCCTGAGAAGAGAAAAAACAATACCCTAAAACAGGGAGATTTGGTTATTTACACAGACCGTGTATAAACTCTGTATGTATGAGGATTAGGGCCACTAAAGAAAAAAAGATTCTGAGAAAAAAGTCAGAATTCTGACATTAAAAAAAAAAAATCGGGAATTTTTTTTTCCAATTTCCCCAAAAATCTGAATTCTGACTTTTTCCAGAACATAACAAAAAATTGAAAAAAATAAATAAATAAAAAAAAAAGGATTTTTTTTCAATTTCCTGAAAAAAGTAAGAATTCTGACTTTGGGAAATTAAAAAGAGAGAAAAATTCCTGAAAAAAAATTGAATGTTCTGGAAAAACGTCAGAATTGTAAGATTAAGGTCAGAATTCTGACTTTTTCAGAAATTGAAAAAAAAAAGTTCTGGAAAAAAGTCAGAATCCTGAGATTAAATCATTCTGACTTTTTTTCAGAACATAAAAAAAAAAATCTGAAAAAAAATTTCAATTTCCGAAAAGTCAGAATTCTAACTTTAATCACAGAATTCTAACTTTTTTTTCAGAACATAAAAAGATAAAATAAATAAAAAAATCAGGAAAATGTTTTTTCAGTTTTCAAAAAGTCAGAATTCTGACTATGATCTTTGAATTTTTTTTTTTCTCAGTGGCCATTTTCCTCTTCCGTTACTTTGTTCGCATAGAACATCCTAAAAGAAACTGTCTTTAGAAGTTGTAAAGTCTGTAAGAGAGATGTTTTTGAAGAAGAGGAGGAGGAAGTTTTCTTTTTTTTTTAGACTTTAGGATCAGCGGCCTGATCAGTTAAATATTGGTTAAACATCGGGGGGGGGCAATGTCAGATACTCAGTTTTAAGGCTGATATAGGCCGATACTGATAGGGGGCCGATTGTATCGTGCATAAGCATTATTGAATCTTAGGTCTGAATCAAACATGAAAAATATATGAAATAACTTCTAAATAAATTTCATTAAAAAAAAAAAGTCACACTGCAGGTAAATGACCCACAAATGCAAAGCTATCCCCACATTTTTTAAGCGTTTTGCTATTCTATAATGAACATGGTCTTAAAATGGCCTGAGTATGAATCCCATTCAGTGAATGGGGAAATTTGATACACTAAGTGGTGCTGCCTTGTCTCCTCTGGCAAAGCAAACTAAAGCCGGCTCGAGGAACGGGTTTTAGCTCACACTGTCTCACAGAACAAAGAAATACAGCTTTACAGCCCAACCCAGAAGTAGTCACGACTAGTTCTGATCTTCCACTTTAACGAACAGGCTGCCTGATGTTGCCTCTCGGACAGCGAGAGTGATGCTCTGTAGGTTTAAAGCGGAAATCTTCAGCCATAAAACTCACTGTTTATGATGGCTCCTGTAATAAATAGTAAAATGTGAAAGGTGAAAGACTTTTAGCGGAGAGGGTGGGCTGTTTTTAGGCAGCTCCGGAAAGTTATCATGATGTTTTATGATGATTGTTTTAGTTTTAAGTCTGCGCTGTGGGCAGAAGCTGTAACGGAGACTGTGTGGCTGCATCATACAGCAACATCATCTCAAATCAGATGAGTTTGGATGTGCCGACATGCCTCTTGACTCCGAAGGGATAAGTAAAAGAGCCGTTACTGTAATCTAAATAATAAGAAATAAAGCATGGATCATCATTTCAAGTTCAGTCTTTGATACTAATGTTCTGAGTGTTGCATGTGTCTCAGCTGAAAGAAACAATTTCAAGTCTCATGATGTTCTGGAGAAATTGCTGAGTCATAAAATAACCCCCAAGTTTGGCTTATAGCTCTAATGCACCATTTAATAGTTGCACCCGATGGGAAATCTTTACAACAGTTTCCGTTTTGGGAGAAATGAGCCAGGTATAATGGTACAGTTAGATACTTTTGTTCATTTTGGGGTTTTTTTTTTGTAGTTCTTTTGTGTTTTTTTTTATGCAATTTCAATTCAATTTGAAACTGAATTTTAACAATATGATGGTGAATGAGCATTTTCTTTCATTCCTTTGGTTACAGTTATTGATTTTCTTTTTTCCCCGTTTTTACTTGACAAGTTTTTAAAAAGTTATTGAATTTCTAACCTGCACAATTTTTCACAACAAAGAAGTTAACAATTTAAAACTGAGGTTTTTCTGCAGTTTTTAGTGTTTTCATGTCATGTTTAGATTCTTGGAGAAGTAAAATAAAAGGACTCAACAAAAACTATAGTTTTTATCATTTTCTATATAGTTTTCTAATTCTTTATTTTTTCTAGAGGAATAGGAAAGTAGTGGACTGCTGCTCGTTGATTAAAATAGCAACGGATTTGCTGCGTCATGCGGACCGGAGCGGGGTGGAGGCAGTGGACGGAGGGGGTGAGAGTGTAAACAATGATTACAGAGATCAGCTAATTCATTTAGATGTATTTTGGACATCTTTTTAAAAAGTGTTCAGTGGGGGTGAAAAGACAGAGATAGGGGGTGTAAGTAAACTGATTTAAGGCAAATATAAGAGAGCATGATTGGGGGTAAGATGTCAGAGCGGAGCTGGGAAAACATTCCTCCAGCGCTTGAGGGAGAAATTCCTCAGTGTCTCGCGTGTTGAGACTTCTAGGTGCTGAAGTCTCTTCAGTAAGCTCTCTCTAGAGCATTTTCTCTCTTCTTTCTGTTCTTGAGCCTTCTTCAGAGAGTATATTTTCTCTAAGCCTCGACCTTTCTTCTTGTCACTGCTGCTCCTGGTGTTCCAGTTCTCTTTCAGACTCCATCACAGATCTTTCTATGGAGGCTTTGGCTTTTTGCTGCTCAACCAGGAGGCGGTTCTTGTGCTGCTCCCATTGGTGATTCTTCTTGTTTAGTCCTGACTGGGTTTTCAACAGAGCAGATCTTATTTTAGTGGTTTCCTCCACCTCCTTGGCCAAGCAGGTCTCAGCTCTAGATGCCCTCGTCCTCTCAGCAGTAAGATCTGCCTCCAGCTGGAGGACTCTGTGAGAGGCGTCTGCTTGGAGTTGATCTTTCTTTCTTTGTTCGGCACACAGAATACAGAATTATGCACCGTGGGTTTGAGAGGACTGCAATTTAATCTGTGTTGTATGTCTAACATGTAGCACATTTGACAAAGTTGAGTTGTTGTGTTGAGAATGGCTGTCACTTTCTCAGAAACAGATTTCTGAGATTTTATTCATCGTTTCAGCGTCTCTACCTCAGCCATGAAAGTTTCTTCCGTTGAGATGTCCTGTTGTCGATCTTGGAGCTGAATATAAATCTGGTTCAGTTCAGTTTCATGCTGCAGCTGAGATACAGAGATCTTAGCCAATTCTCTTTTCTTTGTCTCCTTGTAGAGTTCTGCCTCCAGTTTCTGCACCTGCTTAGACACTGATGCCTGCATGATCTTAGTTTTGTGGACCTGATCATGCAGTTCTCTCAGCTGACGCAGCAGGTCCTCATGTTGTTTCTGCAATCCTGAGATCTGCTCATCTTTAATAGCCAAGGCTTGATGAAAGTGGTGTTCTGGGATCATCAGTAGACCTTGGCTGTAAGGGATGTTTTGTCCATCATGGTTCATGTTGACAGATTGTTTGTTCTTTGGCCTGCAGAGGTTTCAGGATTGGGTGTGGATCTGCTGCTGGTGATGGTTCAGGTAGAGGTGATGAGTTCTTTTCATCTTTTTGATGCCAAGGCTTGATGAAACTGGTGGTCTGGGATCATCAGTAGACCTTGGCTGTCAGGGATGTTCTGATTGTCAACAATATTCAAGTTGTCAGACTGTTTAATGGTTGGTTCTTTGGCCTGCAGAAGCTTCAAGATTGAGTGTGGATCTGTGGCTGGTGATTGTTCAGGTGGAGGTCCTGAGATCCTCTTGCTCTTTGACAGCCAAGGCTTGATGAAACTGGTGTTTTGGGATCATCAGTAGACCTTGGCCGTGAGGGATGTTCTGTCCATCATCATAGTTCATGTTGACAGATTCTTTATTTTGTTGGTTCTTTGGCCTGCAGAAGTTTCAGGATTGGATGTGGATCTGCAGCTGGAGGTTCTGACAGTGAAGGGATCGAGTCAGCCTGTAGTTCTGTTGGTGGTATTGGAACCACAGATTCTGAAAGAACCCCAAAGGGGATTTCTGATCTTGGGTTTCCAGATGTTATTTGGGGATTCCCCGGGGTTTCAGACTTCTTGCAGAGGTCTTTCTGAATCCTGTCTATTGGATGTTCAGATGTTTCACTCTCTGCCTGATGACAGGACTGATTGGCACTTGCAGGCAGAGTATCGGAGTGCTTCAAAGGGACCGCCCGCAGGGTTCGGGGGGGGGGAGGGCCCGGAACGAAGGGGGGCTCCAGTGACTTCAGTCTCTGATGGTAGATGGCTTAAAGTCTCCTGAAGTTAAACTTGTTTGTTTTTGTTGGAAGCAAAGGTTCTGAAATGAGCTCAACTGGAGCTTCAGCTCCGGGCCCTCTGAATGTTATTGGTGAATTCAGGTTTTCAAAATTCGCTAATATAATTTCAGCAAAGTTTGGTGCCTGAGAAGAGGGCGTCTCAAAGATAGGTACCAAGGGTTTACATCTCCTAACCCTCTTACCTTGTTTAATTTCTTTCTGAACTGCATCAACTACTCCTTTGGTCGTACGACATTCTTCAGACTTCTGGGGTGTGTTCATGCTTGTGAGGAGTTCAATTGGAATTTCTGACCCCAGACCTCCAAATGTTATTTTCTGGAGATTCTCCAGGTTTTCAGAAACCTTGCAAACATCGCTTGGGGTGTCGTCTCTCTGAATCTCATGGTCTTCAGATGTTGTCTGCAGTGCAGGAAAGACATCACTCTTCAACAAAATGCCAGAGTTGACTTACCTTTCTCCTGGAGAGTTGATGGGCCATTAGCTAACTTTAGTAAGAAAGGAAATTCCTCCAGGAAATCCTCAAAGGTTTGGTCCATCGATTCTTGGAGCAGACGATGTTTTAGGCTTTTCAGATGAACGCTTCTTTTTCTTGCATTGTTTCTTTTCCTTTTGACCTTCTGTTGGTTGGTTGACTGGTTCCTCAATGAAAAACTTGATTTCTTGAGCAACAGATGTTGGACTCCATCTGTGGTTTGGTGAAGGTGTGTAAAGACTGTTCTGCAGGCACAGTGGATCCAGCTGCTTGCTTAGAAAGAGTTTCTCCAGTTTGGAGACCCTTGACCGCAACAGGGGTTTGGACAACGCTTTCAGTTACCGTCTCAGCTAAATCTGCTTCAGCTTCTCTGACAGGAGGCTGTGCAGGTGAAACAGTCCCAGGACTGTCCAGCTCAGCCTTTGTGTTGTCTTTCTGTCATCGTCTATTGGGTCTTCAGATGTCAGACTCTCTGCCTGATGATGGGACTGATTGGTGTTTCCAGGCAGAGTATCAACTAATTCAGTCTCTGATGACGGATGACTTAAAGTCTCCTCAAGTTGAACTTGTGTTGCTTTTGTTGGAAGCAAAGGTTCAGAAATGAGCTCCACTGGGATTTCAGATCCTGGCCCCCCGAATGTTATCGAGAAATTCAGGTTTCCAGAATTCGCTAATGAAGTTTCAGCAGAGTTTGGTGACTGAGGAGAGGGCACCACAAAGATAGGTACCTAAGGTTTACGTCTCCTAATCTTCTTACCTTGTTTGATTTCTTCTTTAACTCCATCAAGTACTCCTTTGATCTTACTACGTTCTTCAGACTTCTGGGGAATGTTTGTTTTTTTAAGGAGTTCAATGGGGATTTATGATCCCGGACCTCCAAATGTTATTTTCTAGAGATTCTCCAGGTTTTCAGAAACTTGGTCAAGTATGACTTACAGCTAAAGGCCAAAGTGACCAAAGATTTGAGTTGCATTAATAATCCAAAATGAATTTGTTGTATAAATACAACCATGTTAGACATGAGCACTTTTCCTTCACTCACTCTGATCTCACATGTGGCCTCACAAGCTAAAATTCTGGCCTAAAAAATTAAACTGCTGGAATGGTTAAAATGATTCATTTGTAATAAAAGTACCTTCATTTTTTTATGAGATGATTGACATTGAACTGGGGAAACATGACTTATGCCCCGTTTTCTGACTCCACTCAGGAGGTTTCTGGTACACAAATACAATAGATTAATTTCACATAAAAGGATTGATGATGATACAAAATCTTATTCAGGCTCTAAAGATACAATAAACTGCGGAAACATCATTTAAAGTTATTCATGTTTGCAGTTGGAGTGACACCACAGGAAACGTAAAGCACCGTATGAGGTCAGCTGCAGGGGGTCAGTGTGAATGCATGGGAGAGGGGAGCATTTCTGGTTTTTCTGTCCCCAGGATGATCCCAGAAAGCATTAAATGGCGTCAGCGGACAGGAGGAGGTAATAAAGCTGTTTATTGTCACAGGTGGGGTAGTGTGTGTGATGCTGTTGAGGTTGTAGGCCCAGCTGGAGGAACCAGCAGTGTCCAGAATGAAGCCCCGGCCATGCCTGAGGGTCCTCTCCATGATCAACTGGACATGTGACTACGTTGCTGTGACTTCTCAATGGAAAAAGTCAAGAAACCACTTACTCGACCCTCCAGCTGCTGCAGAAAGAAAACATATCAACTGCCTAAAAGTCCTCAAACACCTTCAGTCTGGACATAAACTTAATAAAAACATTCAGTATGCCTGCAAAGATTTTAAGAAGTGACAATATCACAATGAAATAAATAACCAAAACTGGAGAAACAGGTCTGCCCTTATTAATTACACTGGTGGACCAGAAAAAAAGGTCACCACCTGGATTTAAATAAGCAAAACAGTAAATCCTCCCACTGGATGATGATGATGTTTCAGCTGCAACAAGTTATTCAACTCCAACTGATGCAATGAGCGGCTTCTCTTTTCTTAAACAACCATGTCAGAAGACACATCCTGTGGTCGTGGAAAAGATGTTAATCTGCTTCAGAAGGGTCAGATTATTGGCATCAAGCAGACCATCCAAGGAGATGCAGAAACTAAAACTGGGTTAAGAACTGTCCAATGCATGATTAAAATCTGGAAGGATAGTAGGGAACCATCTTCCAGGAAGAAATGCGGTTGGGGAAAAAAACCTAAATGATTGTGATCTGTGATCACTTAAATGTTTGGTTTAAAGGTTATGTTTAACCCTTGGAACATCAAGTCATAAAGTCATATTTTTGGTCCATCTGTTTTCTTTTTCTTTCTCTATCTTTATATAGATACACATATACGTATATATGTATAGATCTATATATACACAAATAGATATATACATATATAATGGATACAGTATATATATATATATATATATATATATATATATGTGTGTGTACAGTATATACTGTATAAGCTTTTCTAGGCACTCAAAGCGCTCACAGTAGATCCACTATTCATTCACTCCTCATTCATACTCGGTGATTGTAAGCTACATATGTAGCCACAGCTGCCCTGGAGCAGACTGATGGAAGTGTAGCAGCCATTTCACGCCTACGGCCCCTCCAACCCCCACCGTAACGTTCACACACATGGAATGCAAGGAGGGTTAAGTGTCTTGCCCAAAGACACAACGACAGATGGCTGGGGGATCGGGATTTGAACCGCCCTATCCTTCGATCATTGGTCGACCTGCTCTACCACCTGAGCCGCTGGCGCCCAAGTTATATACACTATATTACCAAAAGTATTTGCTCACCCATCCAAATGATGGGTATCAGGTGTTCCAATCACTTCCATGTCCACAGGTATAGAAAATGAAGCAGCTCGGCGTGCAGACTGTTTTTACAAACATTTGTGAAAAATTTGTGTCACTTTCAGGAGCTCAGTGAATTCCAGCATGGAACTGTGATAGGATGCCACCTGTACAACAAATCCAGTCGTGAAATTTTCTCGCTCCTAAATATTCCACTGTCAACTGTTTTATAAGAGAATGGAAGCGTTTGGGAACAACAGCAACTTAGACACGAAGTGGCTGACGGAGCGAGGTCAGTGGATGCTGAAGCGCAAAGCGCGAAGAGGTCGTCAAATTTCTGCCGTCAATCACTACAGACCTCCAAACTTCATGTGGCCTTCAGATCAGCTCAAGAACAGAGAGGTTCATGGAATGGGTTTCCATGGTGATCAGCTGCATCCATCCATACTGTATATCCTCAAGTGCAATGCAAATCATGGGATGCAGTGGTGTAAAGCAGCCGCCACTGGACTCTAGAGCAGCGTTCTCTGGAGTGATGAATCACACTTCTCCATCTGGCAATCTGATGGAGGAGTCTGGGTTTGGCGGTTGCCAGGACAACAGTACTTGTCTGACTGCATTGTGCCAAGTGTAAAGTTTGGTGGAGGGGGGGCCATGGTGTGGGGGTTGCTTTTCAGGAGCTGTGCTTGGCTCCTTAGTTCCGATGAAAAGAACTCTGAATGCTTCAGCATACCAAGACATTCTGGACAATTCCATGCTCCCAACTTTGTGGGACCAGTTTGGAGCTGGTCCCTTCCTCTTCCAACATGACTGTGCACCAGCGCACAAAGCAGGTCCATAAAGACCTGGATGCAGAGTCTGGTGTGGAGAAACTGGACTGGGCTGCACAGAGTCCTGACCTCAACCCCATAGAACAGCTTTGGGATGAATTAGAGCGGAGACTGAGAGCCAGGCCTTCTGGTCCAACATCAGTGTGACCTCACAAATGCGCTTCTGGAAGAATGGTCAAAAATTCCCATAAACACACTCCTAAACCTTGTGGACAGCCTTCCCAGAAGATGAAGCTGTTCTAGCTGCAAAGGTGGACCAACATCATATTGAACCCTATGGATTAGGAATGGGATGTTACTGGAGCTCATATGTGAGTCAAAGCAGGTGAGCGAATACTTTTGGCAATATAGTGTATATATAATATAAATAACGTAGAAGCAGAACCTTTATCCCAGTCAGCATCCAGACATTATGTTCCAGTTCAGCCTCAGTTGTCAGATTATGAGGCTAAAATGATGTAAAATAAATGTATCAATAGATATAGAACCAGAAAGGCTAATCAGAACAAGAAAACTGAATTTATCACTAACAGCACTTTGTAGAAATACCACACAGTGACCAAGAGTGACCAAGCCTTTTCTCATCTGCCTATCTTTCTTTCAAGTCTTGGCTTTTAGGAGATAAAAATAAACATGTTTACACTTTTCCTCATTTCCAATTATTTCTGCTACTATTTACCTTCTATCCTCACAAAACCAACTCCAACTCAGCTGCATCAGAAAGCTCTTCTTTCTTTATTCCAGCCATAGAGGACCATTATTTTTCTTCTTTTCAGACACACACACAGAACTTTCTGCTCACTTCTTGATCTTTGGCTGCTCCTGATTGGACATTATTGTCAATTTAAGCTCTCTGATTGGTGGAAAGTTTGACAGGAAGTGTCTTTATCATTTCTAGGTCTACATAGAGGTCTCTTAGCAACATAGTAGTAATGATGATCTTTTCATGATGAAAATGTGATAAATAATGGTGTTATCATGAATCATCGTGGATTTACCAGATAATGTCTCTGAATAAACACATGTTGTGGCTGGATTGTAAACTTCCTGGACGGGATATACATGTCTGAAAAACTTCTCTAGCTCAAGGGAAAACTATCCATCGCCATTTACCCCACAAAGTTACACACTCCATTCCGGAGATGGAGGCTGGAGACTTTTAGGGGTTAGTAGTGAAAGTAAGAATATTTCCACACACAAACCCCAAAAAAAAGGAGGAAGGAAAAGGAAAGAAAAAAAAAAAAAAAAAAAAAAAAAAAAAAAAAAAGGAAGGGGAAGGGAGGCGAAAGGGGGGGGGGCCGAAAAAACCCAAAGGGGGCAATTGTGAAGCAAATTCAGGATTGGAACTAAACAGCTGTATAGCCTTAAGAAAACCACTTATTCAGGAGGCTAATGAGGAAAAACAGGTTTCAATTTACTAGAGAGCATAAAGATTGGTCTCTGGAGACATGGAAAAAGGTCATGTGGTCTGATGAGTCTGGATTTACCCTGTTCCAGAGTGATGGCGCATCAGAGTTGTTTCTGCTTATGCACATTTGTACTGGATTTTATCTGCTGAAAATTGTAAAAAATAAAATGAAATAAAGGAAAAAAAGAAGTTTAAAGGGTCTAGAGGCAGGAATAAAAAATGAGACTCACAAGCGACAAGACTGGAGCTGCAGGTAACTGCAGCCACAAGCCACGCCGACATGGGAGCTCAAACTGATGCTGTAACGTTGTTTATTACGCTGATAGTCTTTTTCTTCGTAGTTCCACTTTTTGGTGTCTTTCAGTTGATCTGGATTGTTTGCTGACGACAGAAGAATCCATAACTATCCCCTACAGTGTTTGAAACTAGCGCGATCATCTTCTTCCTGTACCAAAGCTGTCGGGGACGCGGATGCGACGCCAGTTGATGCTACATCTGCAGGACAGCACGGGAAAATCAGCCACCGAATTGCAGCGGATTATGCAGCACACAGCCTGTTCAAGGCGACAGAGAGACGTGCGTGGCCTCGTTCTTTTTGGTTTTTATTGCTTCATCACCCATATGCATTTAAAAAAAACTGGGCATACTGTTACTGGGCTGTAACAGTATGTGTATTTGTGTCGAACCAATCAGGACACTACTCTCGGTTTGGAACGACACTGTACCAAATTTTTGGGCGCAGGATTTGTTTATTTAACTATTTATTGTTTCATTAAGTTTTTGTGTGCCATCGGACTTAACTGAGTGACGGACCAGTGAAACTTTGCCTCAGTTGGTTTAGCGCACTTACTATTCTGTTTCTAAGAGCTTCTAACAACATGGCTTGTGAGCTTGTTTTGCTAGGGGAAGTGCCATCAAGCCTCAAGTCCCCCGTCTGGAAGCACCTCGGTTCTGACGAAGAGGGAGGAAGAATAAAAAAAAAAAGGCAGACAAAACAAAAGCAGCTTGCTGACTCGGTCGGGTGTGTACAGAAACACTTCCAACATAAAGCACCGAAAGAGACACCACACAAGTTTGAATGTAACTGGTGCAACAAGAAAACAGACTAATTTGGCGCAAACGAGTCAAAACAGCATTTTTTTTATGCGGCAATCTGACCAGCCGGGTAAACTGGAGTGATGTTTCCTTTTGTGATGAGGATGAATGAAATGAAAGTGGAGCTGTTTCTGTTAAATGTTGCTCTTAAATCTCAGATGGTGTCACTTTAGATGTGAAAGCATGTTTTTTTTTCACTTTTTCGTTGAAAACTGTTTTTTAAAAAAAAAAAAACAAATAGCAGGACTTTACTTTAAAATATTTTCTTTATTTATGGTAAATTTTTCTAATTCAAACAATATGCCCAAAAATTTAAAACAAAACAAACAGCACTGGTGTTAAGTTTTAGTGAACTTGTTAATAAAACCCATTTGTGTTTTTTTCCATTACTGTACCGAAGAAAAACCGAACCGTGACTTGTGTACCGTTGCAGCCCTAATGTGTATTACTTTACTGGCAGCATGCTCCTCAGACACCAAGTCACCGGACTGGGATGTGAAAACTGCAAAGCTTTTGCATGGTGTTGCATCTCGCTGCAGTTTGCTGTTGCAGAGTGCAGCTTTGAGGCAAACAGGGAAGGAGGATACGGAGTGACGTGACGTGCAGGCTGAGTGGCTGTTAAACTGCGATGTTGTCATTTGCTGGCCTGACTGCTGCCTTCTGACCCTCTCAGCTTGCCGTTTGACCCGGGCCAGTCCCTCACCGACTCCTGCCTGGCATTCAACTCGGTGACACGCTGCCGTGGTTTCGTTCTCTGACACAGCGGCTGCTACGAGCATTTTTCCCTCCGTTTCCTACAGCTGAGCATCTCCGTGCCAATCACTTGTGTCCAAAGCCCATAAATCTTGAGGCCTTTCAGCAAAGTCCTTATTACTACACCCCTGTGAGACATGTATTCACTCAGCACAGCTTCAACATTTCCTCCTCTTGTCTTCAGTAAAATGACTCAACATCCACTTCAGTGCTTCCAGAAGGAGAAAATATATTCCCTTTATTTTTGTTTGCAGCTGACCGAGATTCCTAAGTGTCTGGGTTCACAGAGTTTCTTTTGCTTGTTATCCAGCTGCCTAATGCTTTGAGTCCCACAGTACCTCTCATCTTACTGGGCTTCAGCTCCTCACTTTGCAACTCTTCATCCAGTCTTTGATGTCGCCCAGCTTGGTGCAATATCCAGAGAAAATAACCATTATCTATTACCTAACCCTCTTTCCCTTTTTGCCATCTCTGGCAGAAAGACTCAACTATAAGTTGAAGCAGACATTATTTGCTCCTCCATTTGAGCTCTGAGCAACGAACATATCTGCAGTTGACAGCCAAAAAAAGGTATACATGTCTTAAAGGTGCCGAATTGACCAGAAAGTCATGCTGAATCTGTGGAAAAACCCAGACGAGTCATTCTCCACCACTATTTCAATCTACAAATGAGCAACAGAGAAATTTCCAAAAGCTTAGAGGAGGTGAAAAGAGATGAGGGGGAAGAAACACTAAATGCATTTACTTGGAGCATTTTTGATCAGATTGAACACTAATCAGAATAAAAATGAGTCATTTAAACATGTTAGTTGATCTGATCGGTCTCAATCGGAAAGAGTTTTCAATCCGATCGAGAGAGGTGGTTTAAACATTTTCACGATTAGATCAGGAGGAAAAAAATGAGCACGTAGATGCTCATTCCAATCAGGTCCGGGATATGTTGTCTCTGCGCATGCTTGAAGGAAGTTGCGTGATGTAGCAGATTTAGGGAAGTTGGCGGAAGCAAAACAGAACGGGACTGTGGCGGATGCAACATTTTTGTTAGAAGATGAAAGAGTTAAAGATTATTGAGCAATCCGACCATAACAAGATTATAAATAATAAAGCAAAAGGAAAAACCCCACTTCTTCCAAACGAGGCATTGCGTATGTCAAAAGCACTACGAACATAAAAATCTGTCCATCAAGTAAATGCAATTGATCAGATCACTTTTTCCAGCATCCATGTAAGTAGCTCAGCTGGAATCTCAGATCGGAAAGATTTCTGTCGGATAGATGAATTATTTGTCCTTGGAAATGCAGCTACTGACCTTTCATATGTCCTTCTCATGTCACAGCGTGTATGCTTATGTGGAAGACAAATTAAACTGAGTCTAAACTTAAAATTTGGAGAAAAAAAGTCAGAATTCTGACTTTTTTCCAGAACATAAAAAAAAAAAAAAAAATCAGCTGATTGTTTGTGGGTTTAAACAGGTTTTTTTGGCCAGTGGGAAAGGGGTATGATTAACAATCAAGAGCTTAATTTTAAAGACAGCAGAGTTTAAGTTATGTAGCATTATCTCCAGGTGCTCCAAGTTCCCGCACAGTTTAAAAACATGCATATTAAGTTGATTAGTAATTCAAATTCTTGAGTAACCTTTATGCAAGTATAGACATGTATGGTTGATTTTTTTTTTATCATTATCATTTACATCTCAAAAAGAAAAATGCATCAAACTCTGCTTCATACAAAAGAACGTAACTGCAGGCTAATTTGCAGCCTGTCCCTGGTTAGACTTCCAGAAAACAAAAACAAAAAGGTGACAATTAAAAACAATATGGAACTAAAAATGCCATTACCACAAAAAAGCATTTAAGATACAATTTCTAGTGCAGGATTCTTTAGTGCAAGTAATAACTCACCAATAAATATAACTTTCAGGAGTGTTGAACTGCGGTCCTCAGGGGCCGCTGTCCTGCAGGTTTTATTTGTTTTCCTGCTCCAACATATCTGATTAACATCAAATGGATCCAACAGCTTTTAGTTCACGTCTTCACAATGACCGATTGATTTCAGTCAAGCGTTGGAGCAGGGAAACAGCAAAAACCTGCAGGACAGCCCAAAGGACCGGAGTGTGACTCCTGAAGAAATGATACTTTGTATCAACCGAAAAAAAATTGCTGTAATCTGTTATAACTAAATTTATTAGTTTTACTCAAAGCAAAAATATAATTCATAACAAAGAAACTTTTTTTCACTTTGTTACATCTTAATTTTTCATCTTGGAATAAACTACTTGAATTGTTGTAATTTTATAACATGCTTTCTTTCAATTTTGCTTAACTTAAATTTTTAATTCAGGATAAAGTAAAATTTTACTCATATCTTCCTCAGTACAATATGCTTAGTACCAAAGTTAAGTAGTACGTAATGTATGAGTCTGTGACTGAACTATATCATACATAGTGATTATGTCATGTTGCTTTAGAGCCACACATAGAAAAATAAAAAAAATGGGTTGGGAGTTTACCTCCTTGTACTATCCTTCACACCCAGGGTGCAACTTTAACGTCCAAACTGCACAGAATTTCTCAATAACTTCCTCTGAATGTGAACGTAACAAAGGCAGTAAACACATAACTCAAATTTATAGAAAAATAATCATAAAAGGTTAAATCTCTGCTGAATTTGTATTTCCCATGAGCCTTTGTGGTCCAGATATGTTGAGTTTTGAAAATAGCTACACTCCCTTTGGTGTTCATGCACTCTGAAGCTGAAACAACTTCAAAAATTTACTTTGAGTGAAAGTAAAAACTTATTTTGGACTAAAGAATGTGATTTTTACGTTGATTTAACTGAAAAGCATTGGATCTTATCGCCAAACCAAAATAATTAAGCTCGATCAGTGTAAATAACTCCTTCATATCAACTACAGCCCAGATACTCTTTTTACAGCAAAATCCAAATACGAACAATCATGAGCTGAAATGACCATAAATGATGCATAAGGCAGCTGCAGGGACGGTCACCTTCATCTTCACCTTCATCTTCACTGGTGACAGAGCGACATGCAGCTGGATGTAATAATCAGACGTGATGTAGTGCTTAACCAGGACCTCTTCCACTCATCTGGTTTCCAGTCCGTTCATACCTGGTGCAAATGTTGGACCAGTTTACAGATTACAAAAAGCTTGGGACTTTGCCCCGACGTGCCATCGAGGTCAGTCATTACAGAGGAGGCGTTTAATGTGTAAAACGTGACACTAACTAACCGTCATCATGAACTCTGAGCCACAGATCTTGTGGGGGAATTTCATTTTTGGAGTTAAAAGCAAACCTTCCCAAAAATGTCCGTCTCAGGGCCTCTTTCCCTGTGTGTGCAGCTGAACATCACAAACGTTGACTCACACACACATTAATACACAGCTATGTGATCATAAAGATAAGAAAATACATTAGTGGTTTACTGTTTTCCCTCTCTGAGCATCAGTTTATGAATGAGCTTCAGGTCTCATTAAGCTTCCTAGAACAGCGCTGTCCCGACTCTAAACTCAGACTGCAGTGAAAACTATTTTTACCTCAGCACAGAGTTTGAAGTGAACTGGAGCCAGGACTTTCTTGATGGAGATTGTGGTTGAATTAGGGGCTAAATAAGCAAGCTGCAGTCATATCATTGAATTTCGACCTCATGCTAAGATCTGAACACTCGCCCCACAAAGCGCTGTCAATCTGATTGGAAACTTTGGAGCTGATGTTCAAAAAGAAAGTGGTTTGCCCAAGACCTCAAGACGACGCTCGAAGCCGCTGATATTTTTAGTGCAGCTGGAACGAGACTGTTTCAACAAAAATATTTCCAAGAGATTCTGAGAAGTTGAATAATTTCGTGCAGGATAGACAAACACTCGAGCGTTTGGCAGATGGAAGAGTGGATGTTATATCACTGATCGGGTTTCCTGAGCCTAAAAAGAAGTGACATAATTGTGCAAGAAAGTGAAGAGTTGCGTTACAAAGAAAGCAGAAAACAATGGGTGCACAAGGAATTCTGTTAAACACTTCAGTTCATCCATCAAGGTTTGATTTTGTACAGAAGAAAGTTTGGTGCTGTGAGTGAGAAGTGTGATGATCTTGAATATGGACGCCTGTCAGCAAAGTTTAGAAGCTCCATCACTACCTGGGTTTCCATTACACCTTTTCGAAAAATAAAAGGGATGTTTCTTAAATGTCGAGAAAGTACAGCTGCGATATCCAGGTGTTTCCACTGAATGGTGTGAGCCGTATTTCTGGTAAAATCCTGTCCCGCGAGACTCCACTTTGAGGATAGAGATGGAAACGTGTTTTAGAGCTGCTGCTCATCAGGAGATGAAAGCAGCGGGTGATAATTCAGAGGTAAAGTCCGTGTAGCAGCCATATTAGGGCTATTGGATATTCATTCATTCGGTGACAGGTGACACGCAGCATCAGCACCTGGCAGGGTTATTATAGTTAACTAAATCTAGTTTTAGTTTTAGTTTCATTTTCTCTCTTTATTAGACGTGAGATACCTGTCCTGTGGCAGCTGCTGCTCTTACACTTTTCCCCCAGAGGGTGGCAGTATAGCAGCTATAATCTGCAGCACCTGAACTAGAAGAAAGTGCGAAGCAGACAAAAACGGCTAAAGTTGCAGCAGGTCGAAAACGCCACAGCCCAATATGGGAGTATTTCCACTATGACACTAGTCAAAAAGAGTAAGTGTATTGTGATGAAGACTGATGAGAACATCTGTGGAATGCAACTAAAAGGGAAAAATCCAACATTTGAAAGTTCATTTGCGAAGTTCTCAGAGACGCTCTTGAAAAGTTCACAGATACGCTGAAGATATGTGGTGATAGCTGTATGTGGGCTGATTTTATAGTTGCCTGTTGGCAATAATCCATATTTGGTGTCACACATTCCTCCATCCTTTTCAACATCTACATTTCAAGGCTTTCTCTTAAATTTGAAAACTAAGACTAAAACTAAACTGAAACTAGTCAATTCCTCAAAATAAAACTAAACTAAAACTGCTAAATCATTTGCTGAACTAAAAGTGGTGAACTAGTTTTAACTAAAACTAAACTGAAATTGAAAACCTAAATAAAAACTAATGAAAAATTCAAAACTATAATAACCCTGGCATCTGGGTGGTGGGTGTGTCGCTGTGGGCGTGTGTTTCATGAGGTTTGAAAGGTGCACCTACTGATTCATCGCGTTTGTTAGAATGAATGGATGAGGAAGTGGGGTGAGCCCAGTGGTCATAATTTCTGTTGACCGCGACCGCGTATGTATTTTGTGCAGTCTGTTAGTTTGACGGTTTATTCTTTGATTGAACTGGATAATCTGTTTGGAGACAAAGGAAATTAACACATCGTTATTGACAGAAGTGCTCATTGGAGTTGTTCTTGGAATGTGCGTCTGACAGATAGTAACCCCGAGTTTAGCCCATGGTGGCCCTCATTTAGTCCCGTTTGGCCGCAATATTTTCGTCAACAGAAAAGACAATTAGAGACATTGTTTCTGGGAACTGGATTGCTTTGAATCTGCCTCGACTGTATCAGCAAAGGAAATTGGTGGACGTGTGAGACGCCATTGGAGCGTAACGCGGCCTACGACTACTTTCATCTATTATTGTAAATTTTTATTTATTATTAGTTCCTTGTTATTAGAATTACTTTTATGAATTTAGTCTTTTCTTTTACTGGAGGAATAATTTTGAGGACGACTGTAGATCTAGTGGTGTTTTTCCTCTAAACCAAGTCGTCGATCTCACATTCAGCTTCCATCATTAATGCTCGTGACAATTTCTACTTGATATAGCCATTTTATACATCACACTGAACAATGCAGGATACATGAGGCATTTTCCATAAATTGTCCACCCCTAAATAAATATCTAACAATCACCTGCGGATGCCAGAGATCATGCACCGACCCTTTTGTGGCCGAGCTAAAACACCTGTTAGCGAATGGAAGCAAACATATTCAAGGCCCTGAAACCTTCAGAGATCTACTCTGAGATGAAAACACTGGTGCAGTATGTTAGACGCTACAGCTGAGATATTCCAACTGTTCTACTGATGACGTTCTGCCCTTCAAAGACAGAGTCAGAGTTTCCATGTCTGCATGTTTCACTCAGCACTCAAGCTGCAGGTGCATGAACACATTACTCACACTGAATCCAGGGAGATTATGAACATTTTCTTTTTCTTTTTCAGAAAATTCTATCAAATTAAAGTAAGCGGAAACAACATGTCAGTGGAAATCAATGGCTCAACGCACCATTTTGTGGTAAATATTTGTTAAATGGATGAATTTGTCTTTAATCATTAAGATATTTAAAACTAACAACAGCTGTTGGTTATTTTCTAGATGAGGGAAAGTGGTTTGTTTCCGTCCTCTGGCTGATTCTGCACCTGCTTGTTATACAAAGTTCAGCAGGCAAGAGTCATCAGTTTGCTTTTGTGGGTGAGCTTGAAATTAATGCTGACACAGGTGATAAAATCTTCAAATGAAAGGCCTGCTATCAGCTCTAAATGAGCCTAGCATGCAGTCGGGGGTTGTAGGTGGTCAAGGGGGGTCACAGATGCCTCGAACCCTGAGAATTTTATGACATGACTTGCGCTATTGTTAAACGAGGCGAAGCTGAAGAATTAGACAAGGAGAGCTGCAAAACGTGAGGATGGAAATGTGCGACGTTTGCCAAACGGTCTGGCGGGGTGAAAGCCAGCGCAAAGTAGCATTCTTCCCTGACGGTGCTGGGCTAGATTAGCGTCACATCACAGCCTCATGAGCCATGACATAAGAATGCTTATGAAACTCACACATGCAGCACATAACAGTTGCTTCTGAATGAAACAGGAGACACAATGAAATTACTGGAACCTCACGGATGTCTGGCCAGTGCACGGAGCCTGAAATTCTCTCCTGACCAGTGTAGCACTTTTGCTCCCTACATGTTTGTTATCTTAGAAATTACAGAGGTTTTAAATGTGGTGTATAAAGAAAGGTGACTTGACTTGACCAAAAACCCATGAAGAAAAAGAGCGGCAGTAAGGCCACATGAACCCCAACATGGACGGTTTTCTTATCACTATTTGATGTGGCAACATTTATAAAATCTGGAAAAGATCCAGGATTTTTAAAATTTTTATCTTGTTCTTATGTGGGTGGAGCCGGTCAGATGAATTCCACTGGATGGGCTGGGAGGGGTACTTCTGAGCATGCTCATTAGGAAATGACAATTTGTAAACTCAGTAAGGAGCCAAAGTCACGCCCCTCTACTTCCGCACCATTGGACCCAAGAGACGAAAAAGTATGAATGGAAGTCAATGAGGAGAAAATGATTATCTTCTGGTCCCAGTCGTTCTCTGTCCTGGGTTTCAGATTTGTTGGTTATGGATTTAAATGAAAATTTTTCGTGTAAAGAAAAAATAAGATACCACAAAGATTTTAGATTATTTCAGGATTTACTTGAAGCCTCTGTGTGGACAACAGCTCTCGTCACAAGCGACATGTGTCACCAGCTGCCCGAGTACGCTACCGCTGTGATTTCACTCCGGAACGTCACCGCTTTTTATTTGATTTTTTTTTCCAAGAACAGGAAAAAGAGCATGAACAGAGGGGAAAACCGTTTTAAGTCAGGAAATGTTGAGTCTTTCCATTACACCGATGGAACGATGTCCGGTCTCGTTCACGCTCGTCGCAGGGAGCAACAAGTAGTCCACAAAGCGACTTTAAGTAAACACACACCCCAAACACGCACACACACAAAATCAGCGCTGACTAAAGATGCACCAATCCGATACCTGGATCGGATATCGGCACCGATACTGACACATTAGCTGAATCGGATATCGGATGAATGGGGCCGATGAAGCATTCTGACCCAGGCATTTCTGTTCTTATTAATATCACAATAAATGTACACTTCATTTGTTTATGAATAAAATTAAGTACATTTATATCTGTGTTAATGTGTCCCTTTTTTTGACAAGGTTAAATATTTATGTCAAGCCTGATGCCTTCACTCACATGGCAAAATTTACACTTCATTCATTCAACAGTGGTACTGGAATATCTGGCAATAGCCTCTGTTCCACCACCTGAAATCAGCTAATTAGCTGCGGTGGCATGGCAATTAATGCCGAGCTTTGTCATTAATCCCCACCCCCAGCCAATTTTAATAACATTTTTTCCGCTGTTGGGATGCATCATTTTCCTTCGCTTGCCATCCTGAGTAAACTTTGTTTTGGTTTGAGCTGCTTGCCTCCCTTCCCTCCATGATTACGGCTAAACGTCACAGCCACTTCACACCAGCAACCGAACATGCAGACAGACAAGTGTAATTGTCGTGTGTACCCTTGCAAGAAAAAAAGAGGGTTATGAAAAGAAATCAGAATTTATATATTAAAGGAATAGTTCACCCACAGAATGATGTAACTACTTTCCACTTCCCCTCATGGTGAGCAAGACTCTGGAGCACTTTTTAATATCTCAAATGCAGCCGGTGATCAGGAAGGCTTCTCATTTTCCCCCAACTTTCATATAATGGAGTTCGCCGGGGTCCGAGCCAAAAAGGTCCATAAAGTCCACAAAAACTTGTCAGTATTCCTCCATACTGCTCGTCCAATGTGATCCAAGTGTCCTGAGTGGGTAGCGTCCAGAATTTACTTGAAACGACGTCATTTAGTATATTTTTAGAGCCTAAACAATACTACATCGCATCTCCTGCGAGCACGCCGATGCACGTTCACAAAACTACAGAAGCCGCAGCAGACGAGATCGCGCGCTCTCTTTTACTTTCTTTCTTTGTTTTAAATCAATATCCAACCCCTCTTGTGTTTGTCCCGGTTTGTCTGCAGCTCTGTCGCTCTTAGCACAATGTAAATAGCGAATTTCTTCTTCTATGCTTGCATTATCGGAAGAGTAGGCTCTGAATGCTGAGGCTTCTGTAGTTTCGTAAACGCATGTGCGCGCTTCGCGAAAGTAACTACTGTTTAGGCTCTAAAAATATACTAAATGACGTTTTCGAGCAAATTCTGGACGCTACCCACTCAGGACACTTGGATTACAGTGGACGAGCAGCATGGAGGAATATTGACAAGTTTCGTGGACTTTTATGGACCTTTTTGGCTCGGGGTCCCAGCAAACTCCATTATATGAAAGTTGGGGGGAAAAAAAGTGCTCCAGAGTCTTGCTCACACATGATGGTAAGTGAAAAATAAAGCTACATCATTCTGTAGGTGTACTATTCCTTTATTGCAAAGATGTTTATTTCTCAAGTCTGTCTGTTGTGGCCACAGTTACACAGCAATGCTCGTGATTCTGTGAGTTACAGTAGAGAGACATACAATAATAGTTTTCCCCCGCATCCGGCCACCCCACGTATAAAAGTCTAACTCCGCCACTGTTTCTCTCCAACAAGTCAAGGCTGCAGAACGGGACACGCAACGCACATGAAAAGCAGGTTGTTGGTGTAATCTAGGTGAAATCGACGGCAGGATATCCAGCACAGCGATCCGTGCTCCAGGAGTCATTATCAGGCAGCTGAACTGCAGCGAACCTCAGCAGCTGTTTAACAGCTGACCAGCTTCCGACTGCAAAGCTGCTTGTTTGCTTGTTCTGGTTTGTAGCAGGACAAACTGAATCATTTCATGCCAGTCTCGTTAATGCAGACGAGCACGCTACATGCACACAATCGCTTTAGCAACACACATGCACATAAACACACGCCGTGCAGATGGTCAGGAGGTAAATGTGCATGCATATAAACATGCACGCACAGGAAACAAAAGTGTGTTTGGGACATGGTTGGATTTACCACCAGGACTTCCTGAGTGGACACCCAGGGGTCCAGCACAGCTAAATGTTGGCACATCCCATAAATGATTAAAAAAAGGCCTAAAAATAACTGAGAAAGACGTGGGGATTAAACGTGGATGGTTCCTGGATGCTAGAAGCGCGTTTCATTTCACTTACTGAGAAGCAACGACAGATCTGGTGCTATTGGATCAGCTCTGTTATCTAGAACCCAAACAGTGACCGTTCCTGACAGAAAAAGTCAAACAAACCAAGTTATTTAAGATGAGAAAATATCAAAATGCTGCCCTGATAGTAGACCTTCCTCCCCACACACCACACCAACGTATGCGGTTACACTGGCATTTATGTAATTATATATTTTACCAGGAAATCCAGTCATCTTTTATAAAAAACAGCAAGTGTGTAAAATTCATTCTTTTCCCTTTTCCAAGCACATTAAAGAAGCAGCACAGGACTTATGCAGAATTTCTCGGTGAGGTGCCCCCTAGCAACGGCTAATTCAGCAATACGCCTGATCTTAAAGCATCTTGGGTGATATTTGCTAACTGGAGCTTTAAAAAAAGGGAAGCAACAATAAGCAGATCACTGCAAATCTCCATATCTGAAATAACGTAAAACTGATTATATTTTGAAGCTTCTCCAACATTTTGCGCATCAAAAATAGAAATGAAATACATCTCAGCTCATCTTTTCTGTGATGCAACTTTTCTACAAAAAGCTCCTAATAGTGGCTGAGTTTTCTATTAAAATCTATTTTTGGAAGAATCTGCTCAGAAAGCAGCCAGTGTCTGCTTTTCACACCCTGAAATCTTTCTGGCCTCTTTAATTTTGTGCCTTGGCTTTGCATCCGATCGTTTGATCAGAGCACCGTGCACACTGTGCTCATGTATTTTTGTGGACTGTTTTTATTGGGAACAAATTATTTCTTTTTCCTGGAAATGAGGTGATTTGTTATGGGTCCATTTTTGCCGAGACCCCCGTTAACCCACCAACTGCATGCACACGCAACGCTTGCATGCTCATAAACAGCAATGGACGCTTTTAATAAAGAAAAAAACTAGTCCGGTTCATAAACATAAAAACTGGCCGTCTTTCATAGACGTACTCTTAGACACCCAGAGGTATTTACTGTGAGGACCCCCCACTGCGCTCCAACTAGAAAAATAAAACCTTTGACTCATTTCATGTGCTTTGCCCTCTCACTGTGTTAATTTTGCAAAGGTGTCAAATAACTTGCATTACTCCGTTTCCCTGCAGCGAGAGCCAATGAACCTTAGGTGCTGTCACAGCAAAATGCTCCACAGATACGTTACACAACGAAATGAACCACAAATCACAAGGAGCTCCAAAAATCAGATGAAAATGAGGCTGATTTTTGCAACATGAACACAGATTCATCTAATGAAGCTAAAGCTAGTCGTGCTGATCATCCAGGTTGGTCGAGCTAAATGTTGTCTAGTTCAGTGATCCTTAACCATAGGGCTGTGGCCCAGGCTTGGACCTTGAGCGCCACCTAGAGGGCTGCAAAAAACTTTCTGCTTTGTACCTGTGGGCCGCAAGGGCCTCGCGACCCTGCACTTTCAGAATAAGACACCAGTGATGCTGTTATACATGAGAACTCAGTTGTAATGCATCTTCCCACCACCTGGTGGCAGTAGCCTAATATGCCAATTAGCAGTTCAGCAAACTACAACAAGCTAGCCACTAGCACATAGCGAAAGTTATGAAGAAGTTTTTAAAACTTGATGTCATAAATGGCCTGTCATGAAAAAATACTGATGAAAGTTGAAATAAATAAAAGGTTTGATCAAATGTTTTTTTGTTAATATATATAAATATATATATATATACACACATATTAAAGATTTAATTTGAACTTATTATTTTGAATGCATTTTATTGCTGAACAATTTTATTTATCATATTTCTTTTCTTCTTTTTTTTTTTATCAATTTCCATCAGTTTTTCCAAGCCCCCTTTTTAATTGTAGTAAAATGTAGCATTTTGAGTGAGATGATTTAAACCAGAACAGTGTTCATATGTGAATGGGCCCCAGACTAGTTTGTGTTGAAAAATTGTGCCTCAGAATAAAAAAAGGTTGAGAACTCCTGATCTCGTTTGTGTTAATCCAACCATTAAGAGCTAAAATATAGATTAAACTGAAAGCTTTCCCATTCATACAGCAGGTTTTTTAACACTGAAAGGCTGTGTGTCTGGGATGGTCGGCAGCACAGGAGCACCACAAGGAACTGTACTCTCACCATTTCACTTTTAGTCCAACTCTGAGTCCCGTTATCTGCAGAAATACTCTGACTCTGCAGTTATTGGGTGTATCAGTAGCCTTCAATCAGGTTACAACTCCCATCAGATCTGCACTGTTTACCTTAGTCCAATCATGTTGTGAGGTTACATGACTCATTTTTTTAACAGGATGAATCACTTTGACATGGGAAGAATTGTTTCCAGCGTGGGAGAAGAGGTGGAGGTAGTTGAGGAAGTACCCTAGAAATGCAACACAAAAGGTTTTAGCAGGTTTTTTTATGGAATAATTGCATTGAATTTCCACAACATAATGAAACTAAAAGTACTAGGAATATATTTTAAAATATATTTCTCTTGTCATTAGCTTGGAAATTGGGGTTTTTCCCCACATAATTTCCCACAAATATCTTAATTTTTATTTATTTATCTAACATTTTGTTTACAGTTAAGTCCCCTTGAAGAAATTCAGATAGAAGAAAATGTATCTATCCTCTCTTTTTTTGCAAGGTTTTTTTTTTATTATTATTTTAAAACCTCAAAGTAGACACAAAACTGATTCCTTTAAAATTCCTTTTTTATAGAAAGTATTTATATTTTTTAAAAAAAGAAAAAATCAGTATGCATCCCTTTCCCCACCATAAACAGGTGGAAGAGACAGTAATGTATAAAAACTATGTAAGGACTTTTCTTTTTTCCCTTTTTTTTTAAAAAAGAGGAAAAACTTCAATATGTTTCCCTCTGGAATAAATAAAATGTAATATAACTGTATAGTAGCACAAACTGAAGCAGCTGTTGCATTCCTCAGTGTGGAGACCCAACTCTGTACAGCTGGGTCTCCATATAGCTCCAACTTTAAATTAGTCACTGTACAAAATATAAGCAAAGGCAACAGAATGGTCTCATGTACTCATGGCTACCATCTCTGAATATTTACACTGACTGTGTCTCGCATGCAAACTTCAGTACTGTGTCCATAAGTGTCCTCGTGGCTGTGCTATGCCCTTGGTTGACTTGCTAAAATGTCCGAAGTTGAATGCAGAACAGTTCTTGTTCTCTGAGCAGAGGAGGAGAAACAACCTGTTTTCAGGCCGGAGGAAAAGATGTCATCAGCACCAACTAGCACTTAAAAACTAACTAACAGCTGTCAATGTTTAGTCTGGAGTTGGCGTCAGGTGTGACATGGTGGTGTTTGGAGTCTTTGCTCCAGATTATGAAACATCTGCCATAAAATGTTGAAATGAAATATATTTAACTAATCCCCAATGGGAAATAATGTTCTTTCTAAATTATAAATCATTTATAGTCAGTTAAAGGAACTCAGCGTTCTCTTCTTGTAGACGGCCGTTGAGTCTTATCCAGTCTGGGCTGCACTTCCAGGTATTTGTTTTCCTCCAACACCTCCACCTCTTGCTCCAGGATGGAAACTTCCTGAAATCTACAATCCTCTCAGACATTACTGTTGTCGTTTCTGCTGTGACCAGACCCGTCTGTACTTTGAGGAAACGCCTCCCTGTAGAAGTGACCTGGGACTGTATGTGTCATTATGGGGTCTGAGAGTGCATGGCCTACCGAGCGTCTGACAAAGTCTGCACACTCCAAAGCATCCTAACCTTTGTGAAATGGGACAACATAGCCCTCAGAATTTCCCATAGTGCTACAGTCCTGTTGCCTAGCAACTGCAGATTCAAAAGCTATCTGGCGCGCTTTAGACGCGTTGTAAAAATTAAATGGAGCCGGGCATTTTATTCCATTTCATTTATCGCTCATTACCTGAACGTTAGCACCGTATTAACCGGTCGTTAACTCCGACCAAGTTGGTTCTCAGACTTCTTAACTGAATAATATAAAAAAATTAAAAAATAAAAAAGCATTTCTGAGGCAGAAACTGTCATTTGAAACTTGGCCGCACATTTTTAAATTTTCCTCAGAGGCTATTTGTTGTTTCTAACCGGTGTTGTCACAATCTGTCCGACCCTGGGGGGGCAGTGGCTCTGGTGGTAGAGCAGGTAGAGCAATGATTGAAGGATTGGAATCCCACTTCTCAGTCATCTGAGGTTGTGTCCTTGGGCAAGACACTTCTCCTTCCTTGCTTCCAGTGAGGGCACGGCTGGTGTATGAATGTTCTGGTGAAGGTTGGAGAGGCGCCCATCGTCTGCCACGTTTCCATCTGTCTGCCCCAGAGCAGCTGTGGCTACATACGTAGCTTCCCATCACCAAGTACGAATGAAGAGGGAATGAATAATGGACCAATGTGAGCGCTTTGATCTGAAAAAGTGCAATATAAATCTAATTCGTTATTATTACTAACACTTCATTTGACACTTCAAATCCACAAATTTATCCAAATATTACACTCATAGCTCTGCTGCCTATTGCCTGCCATCTTGTGTGCAATGAATTCTGGGACAGGTGAGGCTGTGAAGGACTATTACAGGCCAAACGGAGTTTGGGTTTGTAGGGTGGATTCATAGGCTTTCGAATTGAGACAGTAGTTTCACGCTGCTGTGACATATGCGGCCGACGAGTCCTCACTTCGAAGTGACCCTAAAATGAGGCGCAGCTTCTCCAACACACCTGAATTACCTCATGCAGGTCATCCAGCTCTGCAGAGACCTGGTAACCAGCCGCTCATTTCATTCAGGTGTGTTGGAGTGTTGTGATGTTAGCCTGCTGGTAGCTTCTTCTCAAGATGTGAGCATCTACTTGTTAAGTTTTTACTAAAGTCAGTTGTTGTGATAACTTTTTAATTATCTGCAACGTGTCAACCTCTGCCATTTAGGGTCGGACCTGTAAGATTTGAGCCCCAGAAGAAGGGCCCAAAATACATCTTCAGATACTCCGGCTCCTGGTTTTTTTTGCCTGTGAAAACGTACATACTGTAAACAGGCACTGACCCGCCCTGAACTGAGCTGGAACCCTTGGTGGAAACAGGGTGGGTAACAAACATGGGTACCTAAAACAATGGCCCACAAGGGCGCCCCCATACCTCCAATCCATACCAGAAGGCTCAAGCAGAAGTTAAGGCTACTGAATAAGTCTATGACCTCGTAATGCATTATTAAAATGTGTAACCACGGAGACCCCTCGAGCCTTCATAGTTCTCTGTCATGGTCCTGGATAAATCAGTGGAATTTCGTGCCCAATCAGTAGGGGTTGCCACACAAGACTGGCGTAAATAATGGCAATAGTCGGTAACCTTGGTGGTTATTTTGCTTCCGGTTACAGTGAGCAATGGCGTCTGAGAGGCTAAGACTGTTGTTGTTGTTGCAGTTGAATAACGATACTTTTGATGCAAAATTGGTGACAATAGAGAGAGATTTTGGTATTTCCTCAGTTCTTTGACCAAACTTTCCTCGGTTGGAGTCATATCTGCGTCTTTGTAGGCTAGCCAGTGTTTTAAAGATGGCGTTTCCAGTGTTTACATTGTGATGGACCAATCACAGACATCTCTGTTGTCTCTTAACGGAGTGACAGACACTTTCGTTCAGCCGGAGATGACAGAGAGGCTCTCCAACAGGCTTTCTGTTGACGTAGAAGGCTCTCCGTAACCTACGTAAACCATTTTACGGATGACTGTAAATTAGCCTTTAGTTTAACACCACCAAGCGTATCTATCTGCGGCTCTCAACCCAGAAGTGTGTAGTGTAGTCAGGTGGTTTGGGTTAGAGTTGGACGCTGAGTCACTAAAAAGTCAGAGGCTTGATTTCCAGCGTCAAGATGCGCCTGATGCATGTTGATGGATGTCCATCCAAGAAGCGCTCGACGCGCGTTGGACCGAGCCTCTCCTTTTTTTTTTTCCCCTTTCACCAGTCTCTCTGCACCATGGCAGATGCAGTAGAGAGAGCGGCTCAGCTTTATGTGATAATCAAAGCTAGGGAACATCGTTGTCGGGCGTCTCTGCTCCAGGTCTGGATTCACCAGATGATTCCAGGTGTTCTGAGTGTGATGAGTTTCATCATTTACTCCAGGAGCTGCGCTGACGAGGTGGCGCTTTCAGCTGTCTGATCCGGCCCAGTTTAACGTTCTGCTGTCCCAATGAGGGGCAGCATTATCAGCCCATGACATCCCATCTGCACAGCAGGTCGTCAAACCGCCGTTCAAAAACCAGCGACCGGATGCAGATCACAGTTGATCCTCCTCTGTCTACAGAGAGAGAGGAGATTCCCCTGGTTCTTCTGGGTGTTTCCCGTCCTGTCATAAAATGTGTGTCTGCGTCATGACATTGAGTCGCTCTGATTGGTTGACGCTCTGCGTCAAGACGCCAAATTTAAGATTTTCCAACACCGGCGTTTGCCGCCCTTGATGCATGTAACGCGTGTCAAACGCTCAAAAACTTAAAATTCGACTCGCAAAATGTTTCTAGACACGTGTAACGCGCCGCAGGGTTTTCAACGCCTCCTAGATGTGCATCGGCCATTAACTTTGGATGTAAACCTGACGCCCAAATCGTGTTTGGTGTGTACGCACCATCAGGGGAAGGGTTAGGGTTACATTTAAGCATGCTCTCATTGGTGTGGTGTTGCCGCCAATCCATACCAGAAGTTTCAGGCAGAAGTTAGTTACATGAAGAGGGAACTTCCGCTTGGGACTTCCGGTGTGGTTTGGAGATATGGCCAACACCCTTGTCGGCCAATATGACTGCAGTTGGGTCCCTCTAAACCTGACAGAGTTGGCATGAGATTGTTTTTGCAACACAAAGGAACATAAAGCAGCTGAGTGGCTTTATTTCCTGCCATGGTGCACACATCTCCAGCTTTTATTGATCTGTTTACCACCTGCACAGAAATGCAGAATCAAATGACAGGAAGGAGCATAACAGGTTGGTTTGGTAAGAAAAAGTGTTGAAGCAGAGCTCAGGTCAGTTTAAGATCATGATGATTCATAGACCTCCTGCAATCTTCAGCTTCTGGACCTTGATTTATATTCCTACATCTCCTTAAAATCCACTCTTCCATCTTTTAGAAAATGCAGGAATTAGATTTTAACACCTTCCAACCTCATGTCCGTGCTTGTATTTTATTATCAGGCTCTTACAAGTGACTTGATGTCACTGGAAAAGGGTGACACAGTCTCAAAGACCAGGATGGAGAAGTCAGACTGACCCAGCAACAGTCTTTCATTTCCATCGTCCCAGATCTGCTTGCTGATGCGTGAGAAAAACGGTCAGTATTGTCCCAGTATGTTCGACCCTTGAGCCTCTTCTGCACGGTAAATAGATTTCAGGTTAGAAACCTGAGCAGCGTTCAGTTGCAGAGGAAGTATTAAATGAGTTGAGTTCTCTAAGGAGTTTCAGGTTGGGAATAAGAGAGAGTCTTTTATAGAAGAGTACAAAGGCGGGATGGTGTTAATCAATTTGTAATCTGCCATTGTGAATGCAGGTGTTCCAGCAGAAGGTGTGAAGAAAGGAAGTGTTTTCTTCATTCTACTCAAAAGAATGCAGCAGTTACACCATAACGGTGTAATCAGTTTCAATGACATTTAAACGGATTCATAGGAAGGACCCAGAAGTTTGTTGTTTAGCTGAAAAACCCTGCACGAACATACCTGCATGCATTCATACCCACAACACACACTCCTGCATACACACATTCACGACACAGAAGTGCAGACGCTGTACCTGTGTGACACCATGTGATGCTGAAGGGAGGTGTTAATCTTTACTTTTTGCAGTGAGCCGGCTCATTCCAGCAGGTGTCTGCTCGGAGAAGTCCTCAGCCCAGGGACGCAGTCCTGCAGCCGCTTCAGCGCTTCAGCGTTCATCTCTGCAAGGTAGGACATCAAGGATCTGATGTTTCCGATGCACCTTTACAAACTTTAGACTCTAAAGATGACCTCAGAACAAATATGACGTGTAAATCTGGAGGTTTCAGATACTATTCAGGGAAGTGATCATTCAGATTTCTAAGAGGCAAAGATAAAAAAAAAATTGTTATATATATGTTTATTGTATTTGAATATAAAACAGACAGCTGGTTAGAAGGTGTCAAGCTGACGTGAAGAAAATCTGAAGCAACCTGTAGGTGAAAGGAGTGGAAATCTGAGCTGTGGCGTTAAGAGCAGTAACACAATGCCTTCATGGTTAAAAAACAAAACAAGATGAGCTGATAAGTTCTGCTTGTGACCACGTTTCACTGTGAAATCTGATCTTATCTTGGGAAAGGATTAGCTTTGGTTAATGTTACATGCATTTTAACTTGCACAGTTGTAGATGATTTCTTTTTTTTAAAAAGTGCTTTTTCTCTATGAAGAAAAAAAAAGATTGGGGTGTGGGAGGCAGCATCAATGCAGACACATCGGGTCTGACTCCCTCCAATTAAATAAGGAAAAAAAAATCAGTCAGTGAAGTAAGTCGAAATTGACAAAAGTAATAATAAATAAAAATTCTATGAAAATCATAACGCTGAATTTGAATTGTGGTTCAAAAGAAATATTAAAAACAAACGCATAAAAAATAAAACAAGTAAGCAAGCATGATGGGGCTCTGAAGCTAAAATTTTATTGAGCAACATTCTGAGACAATCACTGCAATCAGGTGTTTTCTGTAATGCTTAAAAACTTTTACACCTGTTGGCAGGTGTTTTGGTCCACATTTCACAGGAATGGTGCTCTAATGTGTCTGGGCCAGTTTTGTTTGTTTTTTAAATTATTATTTCCAAGCACAATTCAAAATAAATATTTTATTTAACTAAATTATGTTGTAAATTTTTATATTTTATTAGTTTCTGTAGTTTCTTTTTATTTGAATTATTATTGTGAATTTAGCCTTTTCGTTAATTGGAGGGTGTCAATCTTAAACACGACTGTATGTGCCTGTTGATCGTTTATAACATGAAGGGAGGAAGGGGAGCTTAAAATAGTGGATTGAAGTAGTCATGAAAAAAAAAGGTAAACAGGTGATATTATGGGAAAAAGTTAATTATTTTCCAATATAAAGGCTTCTCATATCAGGACATAAAGTTAAGTCGTCAGGCCTTTAATCCTTTAGTCCCTGCACATAGAAACTGTTATAAAATTCTCATTTATTAATATTTTTGTCAGCTTTTTTTTGTCATAAATCATCTAAACACATTACGTCCAGCTCAGAACTACCAAACATTCTTTTTTTTTTTTTTTTTTTTTTAAGAATTTTAACCCTTTAAATGCTGGCTTGAATATTTGAATGACTGCATCATTCATTTAAAAAAAACAACACACACACAAAAAAACACACAAAATCTTAATTATTTTTCATATGAAAAATAGTAGTGGGATGGAGCTTTGGTGGTCGATAGAGCCTTCAATACGTAAAAGATTCACAAAAGAATTCATTGGATTCCATTTGAATTTTTTAAAAGGTCTTAATGTAAATTGATCTTTGGCGCGTCCTCCATGGCGTTGCATTAACATGAACCTGAATCCTGCAGAGCACCATGTTGAAAACAACTCTTATGGTGTTCACGCTGCTGATTATCAGTTAATGGAGTGCATTTGGTCAGCAGCACCTGCTTTACCTGCTCAGTTCCTCTAAAATTAAGGGTTTCATATCATTTTTCTGCAGCCCATCCCTGGATGTTGGCAAAGTTTTCATTAGATGAATAATGGCTACATGTGTTTTTCATCTGTGGTTGAATTTACCTCATTTTGAGTCCTAGTAAGAACAAGAAAATGCTTCATTTTTACCCCCTGATTTCTAAAACTGACTGTAGATCCAGTTTGATTCAGCGATCCTGTAATGAACATGAGAACAAGCAGAGAAAAGCCACAGATCTGCATCCAAGAGGTTAAAGTCTGCATCTGTAAAAGCAATGTTAAACTCTTTCTGCTGAAGCAAAACAAAAGCAAACGTGCTCCGGTTCACTTGCTACTTTGAAGATCGGATAAACCATTAACTCTCAGAAGCAAATACCGAAACATAATCAAGTCAAAACATATCAAGTGTCCTGGCCTTTAAGCTGCGTTCAGAAACTCGTGCCACTGAACGCAGATCGATAAACAGATCTGATCCTTTCCCAGAAAAATCCTTCCAAGTGCTGCGATCTCGCCGCAGCGTTTCATCTGACGGACAAGCGGAAGGTGAAACGAGCTGTTCAGGTTGGAATATTCTGCAGTCTGGCGGTTTTGAAGGTTATCGGAGGTGGCGGGGAGCTCCGGGCGGAGCTGCGACCGCCACCTGTGTGCTCAGTTCTGTTCCACTGAACCACTTATGGGTGGCACAGTGTCATTTGCAGTAAGTGAGCATGTAATGGGGTTGTAAGTGCCCCAAGCAGGAGAGGAAACGAGCCAAAGTGCCCAAGTTCTTTCCAGAGTTCATCCTTTAATTCCTATTGTCAGCCGTGGATGACAGAGCTTTGGTCTAACTTTAGAAAACAAAAGGAGACTGAGGAAAAGTTTGGAGAAAAACAACCATGCAGACCTCAGAAATATAAAGTGTCGCAGCTCGGAGTGCAGTGGAAACTTTATACCAAAGGTCAGGAAGTGTTTTGGTTGTAAGCGCTTGTTCTGTGTGGTGTTTTGTACACAGAGCAGCTTGTTTGAGGTCTTGAGCTCCATAAATAAGACAAAGTGGATGTGGAGAAAACAGCTCAGCCGAGTGGGTCACCACCACACAGGGAGCTGCGCTGCAGCCCAGATGCAAAGGAAGAGAAAACCTCTCCATTGTCCGGGATGCTCTGAAGACTGAAGGATCAGAGAGTTCTCATGTGTTACGGTGGTGTACGGGACACCGAAGCAGACTGCATGTGGGCGAAATTCCTCCTTCGGATCTTGAACAGATTAAACACATTCAGTTATGATTAAAGTCTCCTCCTGGCGCGATGCTTCACGTCTATTTACAACCACAGTCAAAGTCACTTCATTATGTTGAAAATGTCAAATTAATAGTAGATCAAATTACTGACCACATGAAACAACGTGGAAGTGCCTTTATTTAACTTCTCTGTGTGTGTGAAAGGTTAAAACCTGAAAACTCCTCATGAAAACTGCTGTGAAGGAGCCGTCACAGCTCACTTTTACTCAGTGGTTTCAAACTTTTTGATCCAAGACTCCCAAAGTAGCATACTTTGGTGTTCATGACCCCCCCACCCCCAGATGACTGAGTGGTTAATTGTCTGTCAAAGCTAACGGGTCATCCTGTGGCCATCCTCTTAATGTGAAGTTTGGAAACTGTCTGAATCTCCATAAATAAGGAAGATTAAGGGCCAATTCCAATTCCCATCTTACTCTCAAGCTCAACCCTCAATCTCAGTAGCCCTCAAAACCAAGTGTTGACAAAAAATACAACTTCTGGCAAATTCAAGAGAAACTCGAGTGTTTTAAGCCCGGCATACACTGTGCGATTTTTGGCTGTTTTTGCGCCAATTTTCCAGTCGAGCAACAATTTTGGTGATCGGGCCGACTCTTGGCCAAATCGTGTGTCGTGCAGTATACTAGGGGGTCATGAGAGGCGACTGGCACCTCACAACGAGCTCCCGATCAGACATCGTGAGTTGCAAGAAAATCAAACCTGTTTGATATTTTGGTCATGTCTCGTGAGTGAATCGCATGTTGAAGCATTGCCACGACCAGACTGAGAACTCTCTCCCCAGAGATTTTCATATTTTTCTTCCGTTTTGTTCACGTACGCAAAATATTGCATACGTGAAACAAAAACGGAAGTAAACCAGAAGCAGCATGGCGACTCAGCTCGTCATTTGGATGAAGTTCTCGTTGTAGAACCGACAGACCAAACAGCCCACGTCTGGTCAGCCAATTCCTCTATCACACACAACTTTGTCGTCTTTTCTTTTTGGCGAATTCTTCACAAAGAAGAGTGCAAATCGCCAAGGCAGCACATTTTTTTGTTGGTAGCATACTGTTGTTATTGCCGTCTTATACGTCGCCATCTTCTTCTTCTACTAGCTGTATTTATTGCGTTGCATGTTGAGATTGTTCAAGACCCGACCTGTCTTTGAGGACGTAGAGTGTTAGTAATCAGATCGCATCCAAGCGTCGGTTCGTACAGTATGAGGACAAACATCGCAAGCTGTGAACTTTTGAACTCTGCGACTGATTCGCACAATTTCAGTCGGGCCTGTGAGCTATGATTAAAAATATACGCAGTGTATCCCAGGCTTGATAGCAGTTTCCTCAATTTCCTTGTGTTCAGCTTTACACGTCACACACCAGCTGCTGGGAATGCTTTGGATGCACACCACAGCTGATTCAGCAAAGAAATCCAAGGGGACATTATCAGAGCAGAAAAGAAAGAAAATAAGCGATGAGTCGAGTCAACTTAGGACTTACTTTTACCGGCTGGATGGGAGCTCGGAGGAGAGACAGGATGCAGGGTGATGAAATAGTCGTCGTTAGGCGGTGCCCAAAGAACGAAGATCAGCCAAAGCTCAGCTGAGCCACTTTCAGGTTTTCCTAAAAGGTTTTTTTGCATAAAAAAATGCATTTGTCAAAACAGTTGTGTATTTGTGGATGTGGCCTTGGCATCTTAGCAAAGGCTGCATTCCACCTCTGCACCTGTAGAACGAGCGCGCATGCAAAGCTTGGACGTGGAATCCAGCGGGCATTAACGCACCTGTGCTGGTCCGTCTCTTTGTGATATTGACATCTTGAGCATTTTGGTGTAGCATTAATGTATTTTTTACCATATTGTGCTGCACAGGTACTGTACACTCCAACCTTCTATCAAGTTTTTATCAAATTCAGCTATTTCCTTTTTGCAGAATTTCCCCAACAAACAAATCTCAATTTCAGTTCTCGCCTTTGTGGAAGAGCAATAAAAGCTTAACACACAGTGTTTGATTGTTGCTCATTTTCTGTGAATTAATTAATGCAATTAAGCTGAGAATGACCAATAAGTAAAAGAATGCACGTCTGCAGCATCTAACATGACTTCACATGCCGGTTTAATGGCATCAAACAACAGTAACTAATTATCTGTTGGTTTTTCAGTAGGATGCTGCATTTACAAGGAGATTACGGGAAGCTAATAGGAAGTTATTTTCTATGACCTCATGGAGGGAGCTCCATATTCTGGCAGCAGGAATGCTCGCTGTGGCCAGGAGAAAGTGGAGTTTGTGACTGGAGCCCAGTTCACTCAGTCAGATAGCGGTGATTCAAACCCCATTTGTTTTGGGCGTAGAGGATGCTCTCAGTGGTTTGGCTGTGATTGATCCTTCCTCCGCCCATGATCGCACCATGACACTATTCCAGTTTCCACATTCATTTTCCCTCTGCTAACCCACACCAGTGCAGTCCTGTGGTACTTTCTGTGTTGGCTCTTGGACAGGTAAATAGTCCCAGATCGCATCGTAAAAATAGAGGTAAAGTCAAACAGAATATAAACCACTTTTGTAATATAATATTTACAAGTTTTCTCTATCTGGATGATAGATGGAAATTAAAAAAAATGTTAATCACAGAAATGATTTATGATGAAAATTCACTGCATATTCTGTTTAGTTTCCATTTACGGCACATTTATTTTTCCAAATCTAAAGATTTGTTTGAATATTGCAGCCTGTTTAGTTGCTAATTCCCTCTGAATGTGGAAACATGCAGTCAGTTGTCAATGAGTTCTGGTTGAACAGCCAATAAAATGATCCTGTAACAGATTTAGCCTGAATATGTCAAGCGATAGTCGTCTCTCAGGTGTGGAATCCTGATTAAAGTCAAAACAAAACAAGGGAGCAGGATTCTGTGCCACGTTTGTTGATGTCTGATGTGGGTCAGAGATCAGACGGCTACTGCTCGTCTCGTCTGTCTGCTCCAGCTGTCATGACCTGCATTACGCTAATGACCTTCGCTCAGGCCAAGTTTTGGGTTAGTTAAACCATAAAACAACAAGCTGCTCTGCTGTAAACAAATGGAAGGAAGAATGTTGGTACTCCCATCATTCTGTCAAGGATTGATTTAGATTTTTAATGAAGTTGAAAACAGTCAATTAGAGACCTACAAAAAATCTGAAGCCAAGATAACTGTTCCTCAGATTTACCTGCTGTTTGTCTTGTTTTACTGGCACATGCTCATCCTGGAGTCCACAATGACATCCTTAAATTTCTTTTTAATTAATCCAGCTGGATGCCAGCAAACCCAAAATATGCCTCTTCCATTTACAAAACCAAGAAAAACATGATTCATTATTCCAAAATTGCACTGCAGATTAATCAATCAGCAAAGCTATCAAATCTGGGACCCCACAGGGCACGGATCTAGTCACTGATCCATTTCTTTACCCAGCATTCCCACAGCTTCACACCAACACCAGTTGGGTGGATTACACCTCGTCATAGTTGTTGCTCAGTCAAAATCAGATTCTTAAACTTAGTTTACATCCTTCACAGATGATGACGACTTTATAAAAGCATTTTGGGTTTTTCATGGAGAAAATCTGAGACCAGCTCATTCCTGTCCCAATGGCAGCAGTGGCAATGATAGAAGTGGTGTTTTATAGAAAAAGGAAAGTCACAGGGCATTTCATTGATTTTTTTTTTTTTTTACCAGATTATTGTCTGTTACGCTTATCAAACATGGGATCTAGTCCAATTTTCTTTTTGCCCAGAAAGCTTCATCATAATGATTACAGCAAGGGTGCCCAAGTCTGGCCCTCGAAAGCTAATATCCTGCAATTTTTAGAGTATAGCCTTGTCAAAACCCTCTGCAGAGGCCTGGTAACAAGCAAATCATTTGCTTCAGGTGTGTCAGAGAAGGGATGCAGCCAAAATGTGCAGGATAGTAGCTCTCGAGGTCTGGACTTGGACACCCCTGGATTACAGGATTTGAAGTTATCCAAAATGACAAATGCCATCATCCAAACCTTGATTCACACCAGACAAGCAAAGCAAAACCGCTTCAACAGGTGGGCCTTTGACTACTGGGGTTTCTAATCATGCAGCACAGAGACTTGGTTTCAAGCTTATCCACTTCTTTTAAGCATGATAGCCGTGTTGCGAATCACACCCCAGTATCGCTGTTTGGACCACATTTCCTCACTGCATAGCTGACCAATCAGACTGCAGCTCTAACCATGTGTTTATTAGGAATCTGTTGGTTCAGTGTAAGAAATGACAAGTTAAACAGAAAAAGAAACCAGAGTAAAACTTCTGTCTTGGTCCAGATTTAAAAACAGAGCTTCATCCTGCATGATCTGAGCTGGATCAACTCTCTAAATGCTGTGTAACACATTTATCTGGCCCCGGACAGAAGGATGAGTCTGCAGTTAGCAACGGTTCTTACTGGAACAATATATTCAACATTTATGCTCTTTTCTTTACTTTTTATTAATTGCTTTAAATTCCAACTTTGCTAATAAAGTTATATTATCACAGTTTTGCTCATTCTTATGTTTGCCTCATGTTTCTTTAAAGAAATAGTACACCCACAGAATGACGTTCGTTCATCTTCTACTCACCCTCATGCTGAGCAAGACTCTGGAGCACTTTTTAATATCTCAAATGCAGCTAGAGATCGGACAGGTTTTCGTTTTCCCCCCAACTTTCATATAATGGAATTCACCAGCAACTGAACCAAAAAGGTCCATAGAAGTCCACACAAACTTGTCAATTTTCCTCCATACCGTTCGTCCAATGTAATCCAAGTGTCCTTAGCAGGTAGCGTCCAGAATTTACTCCAAACGACATCATTTAGTGTATTTTATAGCTTAAACAGTACTACATTGCAGTTTCTATTTGCACGTTCACGACACTACGGACCCGCTGCATTCAGCGCCTGCTCTGCCGATAATGCAAGCATAGAAGAAGAAATTTGCTGTTTACAGTGTGCTGAGAGCGAACAAGCTGCAGACAAACACAAGAAGGGTTGGCTATTGATTTAAAACAAAGAAAGAAAGAAAAAGAGAACGCGTAATCTTGTCTGCCGCAGCTTCCGTAGTGTCGTGAACTCGCAAGGGCGCGCTTCTCTGCAGCTAGATGTAGTACTGTTTAATTACCATATCGCATTTTTAATTTGCGATATTTAGATTTTGCAAAATTCTAGATGTAATGGAAATGCAGCTACAGTTGTGTTTAAATGTCGAATTCTGGTCATTAAGTAAACGAGACCCCTCAGGCAGACCCCACATCACAACCAAGTTTACCTGCATAGAGCGGTTGCCTTGTAATGCGACGTCTTGCATCAAGGTCATGAAAAATCTTAAAGAAAAGACAAAGCAGTCCAACTGTTACCATCTTTATCTTTGTGAGGCCTGAACGAGTTCTGGTAGTTGTGTCACAGCCTACAGAAACTTTAAAAAAAATCTCACAGAATGTGATGATGCATAATGGATGAATAAAACTACCAAATATCTTTTTTGCTTTCTTACAGACTGAAAGATGCAGCCGCGATACACATCTGTGCGCCCCGTTGATGAGGTGGGTGCGAGGACTGAAAACGGATCTCATTCAAAGAAACGCCGCTACGTACGTAAAGATGGCAGCTGCAACGTTGTGTTCCGCCACGTTCCTGAGGAGTGGTTGCTGTTCGTGACCGACATCTTCACCACTTTGGTGGAGATCAGGTGGAGGGTGATGTTCCTAATCTTTGCCTTGTCTTACATCCTCTCCTGGCTCTTCTTCGGTATCCTTTTCTGGGTCATAGCCATCGCTCACGGAGACGTCAGAGACCACAACAACGAGCCCTGTGTGTTCGAGGTGCGCAGCTTCACGGCTGCCTTCCTCTTTTCGCTTGAAACTCAAACCACCATCGGCTACGGATCTAGAGGAATGACCGAGAACTGCATGATTGCCATCATCATCGTCACCATACAGGATGTCATCAGCTGCTTCATTGACACCTTCGTCATTGGGATTGCAGTTGCCAAAATGGCCTCGGCCAGAAAACGGGCGCAGACGGTGGGCTTCAGCAACTGTGCCGTCATCAACCTGCGAGACGGTTACCTGTGTCTCTGCTGGAGGGTCGGCGACTTCCGCAGAAACCACCTCGTGGAGGGAATGGCTTGTGCTCAGATTTTCCGTTCCACGGTGCATGCCACAGGGAAAGTCGATGTGTGCTACGAAGACCTGGCAATCCAGCAGAGCAGCATCATCCTGGTAACGCCCACCACCATCATCCACAGGATTGAACCCGGCAGTCCGCTCTACAAGATGAGTCTGGAAGATCTGCGGAAAGCCGACTTTGAGCTGGTGGTTACGTTCACCTATACAGACGATTCCACGGGCATTCTGCATCAAACCCGGACATCATACACCCCAGATGAGATCCTCTGGGGACATCTGTTTCAGGAGATGATCAGGCTCAGCAAGAGGCACTACATGATGGATTACAACTTATTCAACAACACAGCTAAGGTGCTGGTGCCAATGGTCAGCGCTGAGGAGTATGAGCACAAGAAGCAGCTGAAGCTGTCCGCTCGCCCGTCGCCTCGGCATTCTCCCAGGTGTTCTCCACGGCCCTCTCCACGCTCACGGCTGCAAAACCATCTGGAAAACCAGCTGAAACCTCCGTCTGTGATGGTGGAGCTGGTGAGTGAAAACCAGCCTGAACCAACCAGTTCAACAGCTCAAGCAGAGCCTCAACGTCAAGACACTCTGGCTCTGCCAAATGACCTCAAAGGGCCGGAACAGAAATAGAGCCACGATATCTGAGCTTTTACAGAAACACTGCGTCAGCTGTCCCCAGACCGTTGTTCAAGAGAAACATTGAAGGGTCCCAGAATCTTGAGGGTCACATTATTTAAGGTAATAGGTATGGAGGAAATTATTCGTTATTACCACGTAAAGCCGACAAAGACAATGATTCCTGTGGGTTTTAAAACTATTCCCGCTGCTTGTTAATGTTCGTGTTAAATGAACTCTAACAACGTCCAGGCAGCCTTTTCAGTTATTGATATTGAAATTTAACATTTTCTTTGGAAAACTCTGGCGCCTAAAGGGTTAAATGTAACTCATAAATATAGTGAAAGGTAGCCTTATGGTTACAGGGGTGAGTTCGGTAGACTTGTAGTCAAGACTAAGATCAAGACAAGACCAAGACAGACCAACTCAAGACTAAGACTAGTTCAGCTCAAGACCAAGACAGAGATAAACCCCCCCCCCCCCCCAAAAAAAAAAAACTTGCTTTTTTGGCCATTTTTCATGAGTTGTAGAACCTAAACACCATACTGGGTTCAGCTGCGTAGTATAAAAATGAGATATTATTTGGCACTTGATTGGTCCTTGAAGGGGTGTATAATGAAATATATTTTAAAAAGAAAAAGTACCTGCTTGTAAATTATAGGTTGCAAATCCCTTCGGAGACCGCTTGGCCAGTCCGAGACATTTTCAGACCGAGAGACCCGAGACTGAGACCACGGACTGCTGAGGCTGTGACAAAACCAAGACCACGAAAAAGCGGTCTTGAGAACTACAAGTCTAGGGCTTGGGTCTGGAGGACCAGGGTTCAAGCTCTCAGGCTGTCAGAGGTGAACCACTGTGGGCCCCTGAGGAAGGCCCTCAACCCCCAACGGCTCCAGGCGCTGGAAAATGGCAGCCTGCTGCTCCTGGTGCAAGTAGTGATAGGTTGAAACCAGAGGACCAACTTTGGTATCTTTCCTGTGAGATTTATACTGACAAATAAAGATCTTTCTCTTTCTCTTTTTCTTTCTTTATGATCAGAGTTTTATTACAGGTGCTGGAAGAACCACGTTTCCAGCACCAAATCACAATCAAGTGATCTCAAACACCTCCTTCCCACTAGCTCAAAAGCTGTTTAAGGCATATGCCACCCCTGGGTGAAACTGAGCCTCCCCCTGCAGTCCCCTGAGTTGGACAAGTGGGCAGAAGCGTTTTCTAGCGGACCCAGTCATTCTCTGAATCTGGCAGCCTGTACTTCCGCAGCATACTGTTCCCCTATTGAATGCAGCCTAGTCAGTCTTTTCTGAAATCAGCTTCTCGTTTGTACTCGATCAGAATGTGCGGGTCACGAAACATAATTGGAAAAGATCTTGAGTTAATTAGTTCACTTTTGCCAAGTTGTGCTAGTTGGAAAGATCAGATTACAGCAACTATGCTAAGCTAAGCTAAAGTCAGTGCTGCCAGATTTAGAGAATGACTGGGTCGGCTAGAAAACGCTTCAGCCCACTTGTCCAACTCAAGGGACTGTGGGGGGAGGCTCAGTTTCACCCAGAGGTGGCATATGTCTTTAAAACCCGTGGACAATTGGTTTTTAGTAGCAGCGGGAAAGGCTCACTGACCCGTGCTGATCCGCATCAAATGACTCACCTAGCAACGCGGGTTAAAACGGCTCGGCTCCAATCGGCATGCAGAGGGAACACCAGACCCGGGTTGAGCCAAGTACCCTACCTGCAGCTCACAGTCAGATTAAAGGCGTCGTTGGACATCCAATAGATGCAGCCAGATAGGTTGGTTAGGGTTAGGACTTTGGGATAGAGGGAAGGGTTACATAAATGATTCAAAATGGTAATCTGGATTGAGTCAGACATCTGACCCCGCCTAATGTCCTGCCTCATCCTGCGAGCTGTAGGCAGGACGTTCTTGGTTGAGCTGAATTCACGTGAAGATGGTGGGTAGTGCGTCCTTACATCACGACATGGCGCCAGTCACATCTCATATAACGTACCAAAACAACTCTGCTTCAGCCACAAATTCACATCACCTACATTCCATCTGCGCTAGAAAATTACCTGCTGATATTCGTTCATTTTGAGGACGGACAAAAGGTGCAACAAGAAAAGCACATTGACTATGGCCTGACTCTCTCCATTGTTTACTTTCCTGATTTCTGTCACACGGATGACATCATCAACTCAAACCCAGCATAATGGCGTCTTCAGACATGCAGCAGTGGGGACAGAAGCCACGCAGGTGCCAACGGGGGATTAGATCTTGCTTTTTTTGCAGATGGGAAAGCAGCGTAATGCCGATCATAAAGAAAAAGCCGCGTGGACCTGCTAATTTCAGTGGGAAAGCAGCTTAAAGACACACAACGTAACTTTTAGACCTTAATGGTAGAGTCCAGAGTTCCTCCTCGTTTCTGTTTGTAAGCAACAGTATTTAAGATGAGCGCTCCTCCCCTCGGGCTAATGGCTGCATCGTTCTTCAGCCTGTTCAGCTTCGAGCCTCTCCTTCAAAGCATGGAAGCAGGTAAAAGCCAAACTAACATTAACCCTGGTTTTCCAACGTGCACCATCTTGAAGCTCTTACCGCAGAGTACTTCCTTTTCTCCGCCGTGTCTGTTTTTTTCTTTTTTTCCTTCTGTGAGAGTTCTAGTGACTGGCGTCTGCTCCAATCATGAGCTTATTTCCACACAGCGTCATGCCCTTAGCTCTGTCATTGGCAGGTGATAGGAACAGAAATCTCCACCTAGAAACGTCCCGACCAGATGAAAACAAAGGGATATAGCAAATTACAGACAGGGGGAGAGGGAGTTGCATTCAAACTCACCACCCCACGAGAGTAGAGGCCCAAAGGTGCGGACTGAGATGGATTTTACTTGCACAAGTCTAACGTTTATGTTCAGAGGGGAAACTCCGGACTCTACCTTTAAAAATCTGCGTTTTTGACTTGTTTTGATGGCAAACCAACCTTCATTATGTGCATTTTTGAGCCGTCACTGCCAAACGGTGTCCTGAGGCTCAGAAACGGCAGTATGTAAGTTTCCCACCTGGAACGCGGCCGTGATGCTGCAGCTGACTATTGGTTCTGCACCGCGTCATGTACTAGCAAACGGATATAAACCATTAACACAGCGGGTGTTTTGAACACAAATCATGTCTGATTCAGTAAAGAAATGCAAGGAAACATTACCGGAGGAAGAGAGAAAAAGAAAGGGAGGAAACGACAGAACAAGAGTGAAAATAAGTGTCTTTTACTGGCTGGAGTGAATCACAGTACAGGTACGATGCAAGATGGATGCTGGTTTAGCTGTCGATAAGGGGACGTCACTGAGAAAACTGCTAAAAGTTCCGTTGTGCACCTTTAATAGTCTCATGCTGCTGGAACATTGAAAATACTGTAAAGTAAGTTTAATGAAGGTGATGTGTTCAGTTGTGTTCCTGCTGTCTGCTTATTTTTAGTATCACAAGTGTCTGAATATTGAATTTTTGGACAACCCCAGTTGCTAAAGTGGGTGTATGAAGCTATTTACAGTCAATAAACAAAAGAACTTGCACTCAGCTTCTCTTCTGTGTCGCTGTGACATCCATTTACTTTTTTTTCTGTTGGTTAATCGTGACGGCCGAGAGCTTAAATCGCTTTCACCATTTCTATTCTGAGCAACGTGTTAAAAATGACAGAAATGATCGCAACAGAGAGAGAAAAGCCTATTCATGGGGACAGGTTACGTTACTGCCTCTGACAGAACATGTCATGCACCACCATCTCTACAGTCAGGTGGACAAGTATCACTGAAAATAGATCACCTAACAATAAAAGGGCAGCCCACCTCAGTTTGGTTGGTGATGGAAAATAGTTAAATACAATAATACAAAGCCAAGGGGATGATGGTGGTTCAGTGGTAAAACAGAGGAGTGGATACGCTGGTTGAGAGACCTCTGCTCAATTTTTACTCAATATTGTCGCTGTTGCATGGAAGCAGAAGAAGAGCAGCAGAGAGTCCTTCAGGAACCAGACGATGTCATGCACAGATACACAGAGGGAACAAGTAAATGTACCCGTTACATAATCCAGTCAAAACCAGCTTAGAACTTGACCTTCTGTTCTTTCTGTTATATGACGTCAAATTTACAGTGTAAAGTTTAAAGTTTAGCTGCTGCTGATAGTAAATAAGCAGAAGTCCTGGAGTCACGGCCCTTATTATGAGTGTGGTCATGATCAACACATGGGAAATGTTTCCATCATTTTACAATAAAACAACTGGCTAGTGCTGATTTTTACATTTGATTTGTATGATTTCATGTTGTAAGGTTTCAATAAAAGGGTGTCAAAGTGTTTGTTTTCATCTTTTCTCTCATTAATGACCTGAAAACGGATCCAAGGTCTTAACCAAGGACATCAGCTGTGATCAGGAGAACATCAGACGCTGCCTTCAGCTTTGATTTACAATTAAAACATGTATTGGTTTGATCATCAACCTAAAATAGATCAGAGCAGAGTTGATGATAATGTTCAGGCCACAATGTGAAACTTCTAATCTGCTCTTTTACCAGCTTGGTAAACAGCTGATATGCACTGATGTTTTTTAACAGGAATGAATCTGCTAAATTTTGTCTTCTGCTTGCTGGATTACAGTGTGAAGCACATGCTGAAACAAAGACACAGGAGAAGGGAGGAGAAAACAGAGCAGGATCAGAAAAATAATGACTGTACAACTGTAAAGCTTTTCCAGTGTTTCGGTCTCCAAATAGGTGAACATTCAGCTCCAGCAGTTTTCTTTTGGGCTGGAATGCTGCATTCTTCTTCTATGACATGTCACAGAGCTGAATCACGCCTTGCTCTTCCATCTGAAGTCTTCCTCAAACCAAGATGCTACAAAGAGGAAGGGGGAAGCTTAGTTTGTTGAGCAGAAAGGGAAAAAGGAGCAGGGGATAGAAGCTTCCTGGTTCCTAAACTTCCTTAGATTTCCAGCATCTTATACACCAGGGGTCTGCAACCTGCGGCTCCGGAGCCACAAGTGGCTCTTTGAGCTTTCAACAACGGCTCTACATAAGTTTGACTAAAAATAATAAAAAAGTAACTGATATTTTTAAGCACCGGCATGTAATAAACATTTGCAGGTTTTAACCATAGAGCGTTAACAGAGAGGGACGAACCTTCCGCTCACCGGTTGGTTTCTGAACTAAAAGTGAAGCCAGTTGGGCGTGTCCCACTGTCACCATCTTACTGTGTCACGTGTGTCATTACTCCCAGGAAAATACTAAAATGGGCAAAGGCAAGGCTGCTCTGAGCCGCGGGGCAAATGATTGACAGCTGACATACTCTGGGCTAAATGCTAACCAAGCTAACTCGAAACTAACAGAAGCTAACGAAGATTAGCCCCCTAAGCGGTGAGGTAAAGGTAAGACACGCTTAGACTTGCTATTAGCTGGCTAAAACTGTCGTCATGCTTCTCTGCTACAAACTGAGACCTTACTGAGAGCAAACGAGGAGCTAACTAGGAGCCACCGGTCGGCAGGCCGGGCTTCCGGTCTGCTGCATGTCAATCAAAAGGACACGCCCTTAATTATGTGTGATTTCAAGATTAAATAACATCTAAACAGATAAGTTATAAAAAAAAATCACCCCCTCACAGTTGACATGAAGATAAACTTAAACTATTAAACCTAAAATGATTTTCTAACCAGGCTGTAAACATGTTTATTTCTGCTGTAAACATGTTTATTTCCTTTATTTCTGCTGTGAAGTTGGCGTTTTTAACATCGAGGGAGAACTACAAAAAATGACTTCTTCCAGGTAGACTCATAGTTGGCCACCAGAGGTTGCCACTTAATTTTAACAGGTTTTTTTTTTAAATAAAATAATTGTGTTGAATTATCACAACATGATGGCATCAAAAGTACCAGTACATTTTTGTTTAAAACTATTTCTCATCAGGAAATTTGTTTGTTTTCTTCCCCCCACATAATTTCCCACAAATATCAAAAGTTTTAATTATTAATCTAACTTTTTTTTTCTTTTTTTTTTTTTTTTTTAAGGGATGTACAATATTGGATTTTTGGTCAATATCCAATATGCTGATATTGGCTGATAACCAAAACTAAACTAAAGCTGGAAATGATGTAATGTTCATTCCTTGTGCAAAATTAGAAAAATACTTCTTCTGCATCTGCTGCAGATCCAGTAGTTGCTGGAGACGACATGATCTCACGCGGTCGGTGTGGCCTTATGATGTTCCCATGCCCCACGGAACAAATAAAAATACAAATAAAATAAAAAATACAAATAAAAAAAAAAAATAAAAACTAACAGACAAGCAAACTAAAAAAGAACAATATTCTACAGGTTCATCACAAAACCCTGCCTGTTATATAATGGCTAATTATATCGGTCGATATCCAGCTAATATCGGCCGATACCATTGTTGGGCTGATATCATGCATCTCTGCTGATTTTATACAGTTAAGTCACATTGAAGAAAATACACCCTCTGAAGAAAAATATCCTGCAATTTTTTTAAAAAAAATTAAAGTAGAAATAAAACAGATTCCTTTTTAATGACAACAAATTTTCTAAAAGTATTTATAAAAATGACAAGTTTTGGCTCTAAACTTTTATATAACTGGTTGAGGCAAAAATGGCTCTTTGGATTGTGAAGGTTGCAGACCCCTGATACAGACGGACGTCTGACCTCCAGAGAGTTCCTGAAGTCCGTGCGTTACTGCATAAATCAGCCAATAAAACAACGAGAACCCAAATGATATCATAAAACTTTGAGCAAATCAAACAAACTTTATTTCACCCTGATCACTCCGAGCCGACCCTGAGCTGCTCTTGGCTGCAGCTGCTTGTAAATAAAGCCTGACTTCACCTTTGGAAGCTCGTCTGGAGCTGAAGTTTGTTTTTAGATGAAGACTTGCTTCCAGCAGACGCTCCCAGGACTCCAGTGTTTTGGTCTACCAGGTCCGTCTGACGTCTCCTGCTTTCCGATCCAACTAAATTATGATGTAACGACGAGCCGTTCACATCTCAGTGAATCCAGCCAGCTGCTGCTTCAACGTGTCGCAGTCCTGAGCTCGTCCGGAGGGTTTTTACCCCCCCAATCAGTTTGGATTTTAACATGAGTGGGACTTACGCTGTGGCACATAGTGAGAGGTTTACATTTCCAGATCTCTTCATCAGAACAGTGACCTCCACATAAAATCTGCTAATGCAGCAATTTCCCAAAGGATTGTGCAGAGGTGTGTAGACATTTGTGCTTTTGAATATCATCTCTGGAAAATAAATCCATAAATGAGCTTCCCAGCTCTCTGATCTGCTGCTTAGCTCTGCGGCTTAGAACAGTCAAGGTTTAGTTTCCTGAACTTAATCTACTTTAACATTTAAAGGCATATTCCACCCCTGGGTGAAATTAAGCCTCCCCCGCAGTCCCCTCAGTTGGACAAGTGGGCAGAAGCGTTTTCGAGCTGACCCAGTCTTTCTCTGAATCTGGCAGCACTGACTGACTGTTTAGGCTCTAAAAATATACTAAATGACGTCGTTTGGAGTAAATTCTGGACGCTACCCACTCAGGACACTTGGATTACATTGGACGAGCAGTATGGAGGAATATTGACAAGTTTTTGTGGACTTTTATGGACCTTTTTGGCTCGGACCCTGGCGAACTCCATCAAATGAAAGTTGAGGGAAACGAGAAGCCTTCCTGATCACTGGCTGCATTTGAGATATTAAAAAAGTGCTGCAGAGTCTTGCTCATCATGAGGGGAAGTGGAAAATAAAGTCACATCATTCTGTGGGTGAACTATTCCTTTAAGAAGAAAAAAAAAAGTTTTTTTTTATGCATCGTCTTAAAACAAGTTTCTATATTTCACTGAAATGTTTCTCATTAGGTGATTATGTCTTATATTGAGTGTGATGAGATATTCTGAAAAGAAATCAGACAAATATACTGGTCCTGCAGGTTTGACATAAGCTCCATGAAAGTCTGACTGAGGTGTGTTAAAACTGGGAAACTTCTAAAACCTGCCGACTCGAGGATCCATGGGCTACCCAGTCTGTCTGTCCATCACCAAACCAGCAGAAACAGCTTGTTTGCTCATTTTCTGTGAGCCTGAATCCACCTCAGTCCTGACTGAAAGCCGACTCCACCTCAGCACTTCTGCTGAAGCTGGGACACCCACAGATGGTCAAATTTTCATCCAAATCTGTTGATACATTTTTAAATAACCCCTCCAACTCCTTAAAAGCCCCCTGGTTCCAACTTTCCACCAGGTTTCAGAAAATTCAACTTGGAGGTTTTTGCATAATCTTGCTGACAAAGAGATGAATGGCAATGATAACTTTCCTCCAACTTGGCTCTTGTCTTGGCAGAAGGTTAAACTCTGCTAACCCCAACAGTTTACCCTTTTTACAGGGGGGTTAATGTAATGGGGCAGAGCCACCTCTTAGTCTCCATGTTGCTCAGACAGGACAAAACAAATTATAATGATTTATTATAACAGCAGGATGAGCCTTGGGTGATTCTTAAAACCAGAAATTTCAGCATCATCCAAAATCGATCAGTTTAAAAACCTGTTCCAAAATGTAAATGTGAAATTTAGCTTCCAGTGTTACTGCAGCGGTGTTTACATGTTTCATCGTGATCCTCTAGATGCTGCAGCAGCGACACAGGTTGCATGAGAACAGCTTCTTCCTCCTCTCTGAGGTGCTGTCAGCTGCTCTGTGTGTGGGAGGAAATCACTGGTTAACTCCAGCCTCCAGCCCTCCACCTTGTGGCCCACATGCAGCACTGGCTCACTGCACGCATTGCTGGAAATTGGGCATGGAAAACAAATACACACTCAACATGCACAGTTCACTGACACAGGTGGTTTGTGCTAAATATATGCGCTGCTATAAATAACTAGAGCTAAAAATACGGCACGCGGGGGGAGAAAAAGGAGGGAAAAAGCTTTTGTGAAAAACATGAAACTGTGGGTTAATCTTTATGATGAATTAGTGAGCAGGAAGAATGATTTAGCTGATGGCTTTAAGACAACATGGTTAGAGCCTGACCTAAAATTATAGGGCAACAGATGCAAAGTCTAAACATCCAAAGCAACTTGATCGCCCAGTGGAGAAAGACAGTCATATCATAATACAGGCATGTAGGTCCTTATTGAGTGAGTCAGTGTTTCCGAGGAAACACAGTTTCCATACCCACATTTAAAGAATAAAATCTGTGAAAACAATGGATGCCGCTAAAATCAGGACGGTTGTTTGCAGGTGGAAACAGGAACGGGGGTGTTTATTTACTCTAAAATAAAGTTTCATGCACACAGTTATTTCACACGCACCTCGGAAGCAAAAAGAAAAACGTTTTTCCTTTTATGTCATGCCTAAAAATCTCAAATGTGAACTTAAAACGGAAAAAGAAACATCTGTTGCGTTCCTCTGATTTGTTCTGAAAATATAAACGTGATTGGTGCTTTGCTGAGATTTATTTTGGTGTTCGGATCTTTCTTTGGGTTTACTTGAACCCTTTATTTAGATTTAAAGTGTCGTCGCCAAATTTGAGTCCAACTGCTCCCCAACTTCCATGCTGCGACCTGCTCGCATCCCTCGCGCCGGTCAAACGCTCAGAGAAACCCGTTCGTCGGTGCGCGCGCCCCTCCTCTCCCTCATTGGCCGGGGGGGCGGGCCTTGCCGGTGCGTCCTGTTTAAAACGCTTTGGGGGAACTCACTGCGAGGCACATTATCAAGACCGGTCCTCCAGAGACACGCGGGGAGTTTCAGCGCGTACATGTGAAAGTAAATAAGCGCGGAAAGGACGCGAGGAGCGACACAAAGCGTCTGGATTATATTTCACCCAGCGGATCCCATCCGGTCCACAGATGAGCAGCAGGTAGAGGAAGCTTGACTTTGACTCTGTGCTGGCAGAAGTAGATGTTTAGCTTTGACTTGTGACGCCTGAGCTGCTCCGAACTTTGACGCTTTGGCTTTTACGCGCAGCCGACGCGGAAGCATCTGTCAGGTGGCTCAAGTTCCTCTCCATCAGGCTCCTGCAGCATCTCGCTTCTTGGTTTTTGGTCTGCTTTCTGGTGGCTTGGGTTGAACTGAAACGGTCTTCAGTCTGAGGGGGTGTGTGAGTGATTGCATCAGAAGTCGGCTCCATATTTCCCCCTCGCACCTGTTAACATTTGTTGCGGGTGTTGGTGCATGAGGGCAGCTGCCCTCTGTTTAAAACATGCAACAATACCACTCGCTATTATTATTTTAGTTATTTAACGCGTCTTTTTGTTCACATTTTAAAATATACATTTCCAAAATTATGCAACAGCTGATGATGAAAACCTCTGACGCAGTGCGTGAAGAAATCCCCAAACTTGTTGTCGGTTTGGTATCAAAAGATTAAAAACAGATAAAATAGTTTTTTAAAAGAAAAAAAAAGTGCAGCCTTTTCTGTATGTAGGATTATCAGTGCAACATATTAGATGTTTAAATGATTCATTCTTGCTTCATTCAGCTTCAGATGAATTTCATCAGCCAGATGTGAAACTAAAGCATGACTCAGCAGCGGTTTCACCCACATCCACAGTCTCAGTGAAACGAGTCCACCTGGAAACCTTCCTAGCTTTTACTATCAGCTTCCTTCCCGTGGTCAGCCCTCGTGCAGCAGACAGACTCCAACCTGACACTCGCTGAAGAAACAACAGCGTGAGAGCAACTGGTTGATTATGACTTTGTTGCCAGGACAGCCGGAGCTAATGAGAGGTGTTTTAGTCGTGCTGGGATAAGTGCTGCAGAGAGATAACCCCCCTGAGGGGCTTTTTAAGAGTCAACAAGCTCTGCATCTCGTCTGCACAGCGAAATGTGATGTTTGATGTCTTAAAGAGTCTTTGAAGCATCAGAACAAGTGCACAAATCCTGAAACTGACGTCATTTACTAACAAAAAGTTGCTGTCTGATAGAAAATACCGACCTGACCACATTTCAGCTGTTCATGCAGAACATCTCCTACATAATCTCAATTAGATGATTTAGTTTAATTCTTTTTCCTGTATATAATTCAGGGAATAATCTGCATGTATACGCTTTCTCTGTGTTAACTGTTTACATAATCCATCAGTGGTGCAAAACCAGTGGAGCATGAGATCCCATAGAAACGCTGTAACCCACAATCCAGCTAGAAATGACTGGGTCAGTGCAGAGCAGCCAAGAAAAATAAGTCCACTTTGCAAATGGCCAATAACTGGATCAAAATTAAACTCTCGCTGATGGCTGAAATGTTAGATCAGGGTTTAATATCACTGTTGTTGTTTGTCATAACTGGATGAAATATTGTTGGCAGGCGGAGGCGAGAGTCTCCGACCCAGAGTATGAAGTTTTTAATGGTTTATTCTCAGACCATCTGACTTTACAGAGAAAACATCAGCAGTTATTGTTACTTTATATTCAAATAATGAAAGCTGTTTCAATAACGTGACTCCTGGTGAAGCTGGTTTTTCTAACCCACATCTTGTTTCTGTTTCCTTCTTGCAGATGACATTGATGAGGTCCAGTCTCCTGATGACAGAGGAGTGACCACTTCATCCTCCTCCATCCAGAGGCCAGCGAGGCTGAAGAGGCATCGCTTCAGCCTGCCTCATCCTCACCATTTCCTCCCTGACTTGGTTTCCAAAAGCGTTTCAAAACTGTTTCTCCAACGCTTTTTCCAGAAACTCAGACTGTTTTCCAAAGCAGAAGCAGGCCAGCCCTCCCAGACTGAGGTGATGGGAAGCGTGCGAGCCAGCCGCTACAGCACTGTGTCATCAGAGGAGGACGGCATGAAGCTTGCCACTATGGCAGTTCCCAACGGCTACGGCAACGGCAAGGCCAAGGTGCACACCCGGCACCAGCCGCAGAGCAGGTTCGTCAAGAAGGACGGCCACTGCAACGTGCAGTTCATCAACGTGAGCGAGAAGAGCCAGCGCTACCTGGCCGACATCTTCACCACGTGCGTGGACATCCGCTGGAGGTGGATGTTCATCATCTTCTGCCTCGCCTTCCTCCTCTCGTGGCTGTTCTTCGGCTGCGTGTTCTGGCTGGTGGCCATCTTCCACGGGGACTTGGAAAACGGCGCGCAGAAGTGCGTCTCCAACGTGAGCAGCTTCACCGCCGCCTTCCTGTTCTCCATCGAGACTCAGACTACGATAGGCTACGGCTACAGATACGTGACGGACGAGTGCCCCGTGGCGGTCTTCATGGTGGTTTTCCAGAGCATCGTGGGCTGCATCATCGACGCCTTCATCATCGGGGCCGTCATGGCGAAAATGGCCAAGCCCAAGAAGAGGAACGAAACGCTGGTGTTCAGCCACAACGCTACGGTGGCCATGAGGGACAACAAACTCTGCCTGATGTGGCGGGTGGGCAATTTACGCAAAAGCCACCTCGTTGAGGCGCACGTGCGAGCTCAGCTTCTGAAGTCCAGAACGACGGCGGAGGGGGAGTACATCCCGCTGGACCAGATGGACATAGACGTGGGCTTCGACAGCGGAGTCGACCGCATCTTCCTGGTCTCCCCGATCACCATCGTCCACGAGATCGACGAGGACAGCCCCTTCTACGACATGAGCAAGCAGGACATGGAGAGCTCGGAGTTTGAAATCGTGGTCATCCTGGAGGGGATGGTGGAGGCCACGGCGATGACCACGCAGTGCCGCAGCTCCTACGTCGCCAACGAGATCCTCTGGGGCCACCGCTTTGAGCCGGTGCTCTTCGAGGAGAAGAATTACTACAAGGTGGACTACGCCCGCTTCCACAAGACATACGAGGTGCCGAGCACCCCTCTGTGCAGCGCCCGAGACCTCGCCGAGAAAAAATACATCCTCTCCAACTCCAACTCCTTCTGCTACGAGAACGAGATGGCGCTGGAGAACAAGGAGGACACGGACGAGGGCAACGGGGGCAGCGTGGGCCCCGACGGCACGCAGACCGACAACATCTCAGAGACGGAGCACAGCCAAGCCATGGTGCCGCTGGAGCCCCGGCCCCTGAGACGAGAGTCCGAAATATGACACTCCCGACCTCATCCGAGAGATCCCCCCCGAGACGATCTCTGCGCTCTGAAATGCACAACGAGCCGAGCTGGAACGGTACTGCTGCGGGAAGCGGCGGAGGTGGAAGACTTCCTGACTCTGACGACAGTATGACAAAACACAGCACTATGAAGCATGTGCCTATTGCAGAATCAAGTCCCCGTGAATGTTTGCTCAGCGTCTACAAAGAGGAAGAAGGTTGTTGCGGTGACTTAAAAACTAAAATGTCTGTCCAGCAAGAACAAGATCTTTTCCCTTTTTCTTTAGTTTTCTTTAAAGATCTTTAGTGCTGCTAGAAAAAACTGAAGTTACACAAAAAAAACATTGAATTGCCTCATTTTGGCGCTTTTAGACAGAACCAAAGAGTCACTAAAGCAGATGTCTGGAACAAAGAAGGTACAAAGTGGAGTATTTGTTCATGAGCTGGTCTCATAGACATCACTGCAGACAATCTGTACGCAATAAAGACAAACAACCTGTGGAGGACTTCCCTTTGATACGACAGCACTGATTCTCTGAGCGTGGTCGGTCCAGACGACTGTTAGAAAAACGCCTGCTCGCGTTCGTAGATCAGAGCAGAGCCGTGCACTGCAAAAACTCACATCTTAGCAATATATTTTTCTCATTTCTTATCAAAATATCTCATCACATTTAGAATAAGAAAATTACTTAAAGAGAAACATTTCAGTGAGAAATAAGATCTTGTTTTAAGGCAATGCATCTTATTTCATGAAATCTTAAGAAATTCTTACATATTGTGTATTACACTGAATACTGTATATTTTTCAGGTGTATATTTTTCAATTTAAGAAAGATATATTAGCTACAAGGAGCAGGCCTCACAGTTTTGTTTTGTTTTTACTTCTGCCTGCTCCATTTTCAGACTAAATGGTAAATAGGTGAGAGATGTGAGGTCTTTTTTTCCTTGATTCACTTTATCTTTTATCCAAGTTTCTTTTATATTTTTATGATTATGTTCGGAATAAATAAAATAAAAAAAAAATAGAAAAGTTTGTTCCATCAGCAGAATTGCTTTTGCTTATTACAAGCAAAAAAAAAAAATCTTTTCTCACTTATTTTAAGAGTGGCCAAGATTTTTAATTCACTTGTAATAAGCAAAAAATTCTGCCAATAGAACAAGCAAAATTTTATATCTTACTTAAATGTTTCTCTTTAGGTAATTTTGTCTTATTTTGAGTGTGATGACATATTTTGATGAGAAATTAGAAAAATATGCTTGCTAATATTTGAGTTTTTGCAGTGTTTTAACCACATCAAGCTGACAGCAATCGTTAATTTAAGAGAAAACTGGGGTAACACGAGAGTCTGAATGTCCCTAAAAGTGCTGCTATGATGTTGCTTCGGTTTTGGTTTTCTTTGTTTTGTTTTTTTAACAGTTGATAAAAATGCCAAAGAGTATTATTATCATAGTTACGTGTTTCTAAAAACCAACACCTGCGTAGATTTGGTACCGAGAAGTAGAACTTGTAGGAAGTTTTAATAAGGTTTTTTTTTTTTTTTTTGAAGAACATGTGTACAGTTTTTCTTTTTCTACGCTGATCATCCTCACGTTGAGCCACTTCATCAAGCCTTAATCTGGATGGTCAAAAAGGGTTGAAGTGAAGATGTAGACATTAATTCAGTTCTGTAGCGTTTGCTGAACTAAAACAATAATTCTTCAAATGAACATTAATGTTCGATGATTTTATTTCAGGCGTCAACTTGAACCAACTTGTTGATTTCTAAAGACAAACCTGCTTTAAAGGTTTTAAAGTAGAATTAAGCGTGTAAGTGGCGTAAGATGACATCAGAAATCTCGTCTCACTGAGTCGATATCAGCCACTTTCCCTTCGTGCTGTATGAAAGCTACAGATCAGCCTGCTTCTTTATCAACACTACCCAAGTCTTTACTCTGAGTTCAGACTGTAAGATTTGAACCGTTTTAAGGCGAACATACAGGAACTCCAGCACATGAAGGTGTCCTGCACAAAAGTTGATTCCTTTATATCCTGAATTGTTTGTTGAAGACAGAAAGTGACGGAAAGCCTCTCGGCTCCACAGATCCTCCAACTGTACATACCTTCCCCCCCTGTTGCAGTTCTTTTATCAGTCTTCCAGATGTACTGCAAAACCACAGAATGTACAGATTTTTGTATTAATGTTATTATAATTATTATTGTACATGATATTATATTGCTCTTTTTCAATAAAATGTCAGTGGACAAAAGGAATCAGGTTGTTTCTTTGTTAGAAATCATTTTCATTCACAGAGACGCTTTTATTCCCATCAGGATTGTTTACATGAAATCCTGCAAAAGCTGTTTAACAATGAAGTCACGCTTACATGAAAGTTTATTTTTTGTAGTAGAATGAATAATAAATATTTCAAGATTTTTAAATTCTGAATAAACTTTTCGTTTTTGGAGGACAAGAGTAAAAAATAGAAAAATAAATCCATAATCTGATATTTATTCCAAGGATGTGTGTGAAAAGATACTGAAAGCCTCTTCAGTGGTTATAAATGTATTAAACACATCGATAATTATAAAAGATCTCAACTTAATTCTATGACTTTAAGTCATAACGAAGTCAAATCAAAAGTTAAATTCCTTCCTTTAACGTGGATCTCACAGCCTGAAATGCAGCAGTTTTCTGCTGCAATAAAAGCAGCAGAGAGACGTGACACGAAGCCCCTCAGGCTGCAGCCAGGGATGGGCGATACCGGAATTTTTCATGTTGATACGATACCAGCAGTTCATGGCACTTTTTCAGCGATATCGATACCAATACTTTTTGTCCTTTACAAGAAAATCACATGATTGTACATTTTTCATTAATATCTTAAATGCAAGGGTAATATCAGATATAAGTAAAGCCTGAGAACAGAAGTACTGGAAAGAAATGCTTTTAAAACGATAATAAATTATAGTGATGATAAAATTAAACAAAAATAGATTCAAAACATCTTTCAATTACCAAATAACATAATATAGACTAACTAAAATAATCAAATTTATTAAGTGGAAAATGTTAAAATAGAAAATTTAATGGTAATATTACAAATTTACCAAAACATAATGTAAAATAACCTGCATTAAACCAATGAAAGACAACAAAACATGGTCATCATCACTAACAGTAGCAGCATCATCGTGACATCTGATAGGCTACCACCATCATGTGACACAGAAGCTAGAATCTGGCTGCTTTCATCATTTCATTGCCGAAAACTCTCAGAAGTAGAAACAAATAGCATGTTTTGTATTTGTACAGTGGTATCGCGATACTCAAAGTATCAATTACAATATTTTGTCTGGCTGTTATCGAAGTATCGACTCCAAGGTATCGATATGCCCATCCCTAGCTGCAGCCTCCACCCCACTCAGGAGTGATGGACTCTTCTTCCTTCTCTCATCCAGACATTCCTTTCATCCGTCTGCTCTTCCATAACTCATCAACTTACTGCTGTGATGAGACTGCAGACGTATGCAGGAGTTTGTAGAAGTTTGTAGAAGTATGCAAAAGGATGTAGAAGTGAAAAAGTCAGAATTCTGACTTTTTCTGAAATTGAACATATGTATATGTATATATATATATATATATATATATATACATATACATATATATTCTCTGAAAAAATAAATCAATAAATGTTCTGGGAAAAAAAGTTTTTTTCCTTCAGTGACCCTCATCCTCTTTCGTAAGTCTCTTTTGTGCAATTTGTAATCCCACAGACAAAAAGGAAAAAAAAAGTGGACATCAACCCAACTCAATGGAAAATTTCTGAGTTTTCTGTTGAGGAAGTTTGGGACTGAAGTCAACCTGCAGAGTCAGAGTTCCTGTCAGATGTGTGTGTGTGGGAGTGTGTGTGAGATCTCAGACAAAACACTTACAGTACCTCATTCATCTTCTCATTGAAAGAAGAGAAGGGAAAAAAATGATTCGGTTATTTTCATCTCTTCTATTCAGATTCTGTTTCCTAGTTCCTCAAAGACAAATTTACAAATCCCATTTCACACCGATCCACATGCGACGCAGAATTAACCCAAACCGAACTTTAAGAAAAACCACAAATGCAGAAAAGATATTCATCTAATTTAATTCTTATAAACAAAACTGCTTTTTTCTCAAACACAGAACTTGGCATGAGCTTGTCCATGAAGGGTGGGAAAGCAAGGAGCCCCCATCCGGTCACACCATTTAATATTGCATTTATTTATTAGATTATTAATAAAGAGTTGTGACCAGGAAAGGCACATCCTGTCGGAAAGGAAAACTAGTGGCACATTGTTAAGTGTGGCGACTCTTTCTGCTGTAGGTGAGCGCATGCTTCTATTGTACAGCTCTGCTCGCTCCTTGTTTATGAAAACAATAACACTGTATCGGTGGAGTAAACATACAAAGGTAAATGTTAGGCCAGCTTCCATTATTTCGGAGTAAACGCCTGAGATATCAAGTATCCAAGCTGTTTACGTTTCACCCCTATTTATTTGTGTTTTCTACATCATGCTCCACAGCTCATTGACCCTGATCAGGCTGTAATCTGGAAACAACAATGCAGGAGTAAAAAGCTTGGACCTGCAACACAAACACAATCTGTGCTGCTTAACTATAACCGGAACGCCTGGCTTTTATTGAGGCTTCTGGGAACCTGACGTTCAAACAGACTCTGATCTCCGGCAGACCTGTGATCGTCTGTGTTTTGTCTTTGGCCGAGGGAAAGTCTTCCTGCTTCACACGGACCCCTGCCCGGCCAGACCAAACTGTCCTCACACAAGGTGGATGCCTCGAAGAAGCCGGGAGGCTTCTGCACAGTAACACACGGAGACGCCAGTCGCCCGTCCAGGGCAAGGAGAAAATCTGACTTCCAGCAGACTCATGATCATATTCAGAGCTGTTTCGTAACATCATCTTCAGAAATCACTTTCCTTTCCGAGATGCGAGAGGGAGAAATGGGTTGGTGAGGTCATGCCAGCTCAGATTCGCCCATCTGAAGCTCGTGCTTCAGCAAAACTCACACACACATAGGAACTCAGAGGCCATTATTGCCAGCCAGTCTTGCAGACAGGATTGGTGACCCTGGTCTTTTGGGGTTCACTGGCCATGCAGCCATCCAGATGTCCCCCATCAGCTACCGTAGACTAGCCTCGTGAGACCATCCTGATCTCGCGAGCTTCAGGTTTTCACTCGCAGATCAGTCTGGCTACTTTCTGTTGAAGAGAATTTGGAGCAGTTCACCAAACGAACGTCCAATCAGCGTTGGTTTTGAGGCGGGTTGAGGTGTGACGCAACGAGAAACGACAGTTCAGTCAAAACAACATGGCGGCTTCAGTGGATGAAACTAGCCTCAGCGTGGCTATCGCTCAAGTTTAATCGGACTTACAGAGTATTTCTTCACTGAAAGAAGAGCAAAACGCTGCTCTGGAGGCTTTTCTCAAAGGAAAAGATGTTTTTGCTTGTGTTTTTGTCGTTGCTCGGTTAGTACGGCAAATGCTTCGTTGACCTGATTGGTTGATTTGGCCCGTCTATCACCAACATAAGTGGTGATAGACAGATATCTTATCCAATCAGCTAACCAGTATTTTCAGATGGATATGAGGAGCAAATCCACCTGGCGGAGTCAGGTTAACTGTAGATAGCTGCTGCCCCTAAATCTCTAAAAGAAAGATGTAATGCTGCCTTCATGCGGTATGGGAAAGGTAGTCCTGGTACACCAGCCTGACTAACGCCATGTATGAGATACACGGCAAGTCAGTCTGGGCTTCCTCCATTGGAGAATGATTCCACTCCGGTAAAAAATTGACCGGACCAATCACAGCGCAGCAGTAGAATTATTAACAGATGAACGTTAAACTCCTCTGACGTCTCCACCGCTGTTTCTGCTCTGTTTTGGTGCGTAACTAACAGCTTCCGGGTCATAGTCACCTGACGTGCGACACAAACGCTTTCTCATATTAGTAGTTCAGCAATAAACAATGCTGACATGTAACAGAGTATTTATAATAATAAAACCAAACATTCTATGTTAATATACACAAGAAAACTACATTAAATAGAGAGGGAAAAACCAACGTGTAACTGCTGACTTCCGGCGTCGCCATAGAAACGTAGCAACAGAGTGCCGAGCTACGCCAGCTACAGTCACTTCTGATTGGTTCTCTCCGGTTCACTGTCCTCCTGTTAGTCCCGCCTCTCGTCTCGCATTGGAAATCAGTCTCCAACGGAGGGAATCCAGACTGACTTGCCGTGTATCTCATACATGGCGTTAGTCAGGCTGGTGTACCAGGCTATGGGAAAGATGGTCCTGTACCAGTGCATTGTGTTCAAGTGATTTGTTGTTGTTATGAAGTTCAACACTGGAGGCTATCTTTGACTGACTAACTAGCTAGCTGCTGGCTAGCATCTGCTCTGAGGAGGTAAAGCAAATAATATTTTTACAAACAAAACTAAGTTTAAATGTCAATGTTTTTAAAGCTCTGTATGTCATAGGATTATACAGACTACAAACTAACCAAATAACAGCAGCAGAAAAGTTTAAACATAATGTGACGCATCCTATTCAGGATATTTGTTGCTTTCCGCTGCATGTTGAAAGGTCAAAGTTTACCTCATCTTGGCAACTCAGGCATCTTAAAAAGCTTTTCAGCTTTTCAGTGGAAATTATGACATGAGTGGGTGTTCAAATGCAATTTTCATGTCGGACTTTGGTATTTACCATAAATACAATACCACGTGAGGCAGCATAACGTGGAGTGAGCTCTGGAAGCGCGCATCGGGAGTGTGCGGCCTGAAAAGTGTGTAAAACACCCTGATAACTAATGGAAAGCTAAATCTTGCTTGCTGTCTGATGTGTGGAAGAGTAAACTGAAGGGGTGGGGTCCTGGAACTTCGTAGCGTGGAACTTTGGGTCTGGTGGAAATGAATAGATGCCCGATTGGATATGAAATCTGTAAGCGTAAAAACATCTGTTCTATTCGTATCCGCTGAGTAGGGGCTGTCGCTCATCACTCCCTCCTCTTGAAACAAAATGCGCATTTGTTTAATTTTCATTCATTTATTTTGCCCCAAGCAGAGCCTGATTATGTAAATAGTTAGTTCAAAATGACTTACATAAATTGTTATTAATATTATTGAAATAAAATGAAATGAAAAATGCTTTATTCATCCCAGGAGGGAAATTCAATATTGGAATAGGCTGTCACTCTTTCTTTTTTTGTTGTTTTTTTTGTTTTTGTTTTCCAAACAATATAGCATAAATACAACATCAGTGTAAAATTTTGAAATATTATATTAATAATTATAATAATAAATTCTATTTAAAACGCCCTCCAAAAAACGTATGGACACTGTCCAAATCAAGTAACAAATAGGGGTACACCTCAAGTAGTAAAAATGCAATACAAAATACATGGATAAAAACAGAAGAAAAATCAGATAAAAACAATTATAAATGAGGAAATATATTGAAAATGATTTCTAAACGCTGCCTCTGACAGGTGGACCCAGGCTCCGCAGCCTTCAGATAAAAGCTAAATGGCTTCATGGAAGAAAAGCAGTTCTAGACCAAAGATCTGTGAGGTGAAAGTGGTTAAACTCTTCTCTTTATTTACTATCAAACATAAAATCTAGAGATCTGACCACCTGTAACAAATACCACAAATATTGGGCAACTTTCTAATCCTGGAAAATGACTCGTTGCTGTTGGAACTGTAGTAACAGCAACACAGCAGATGACAATGAATCCAAACGCCGGCCTGCAGAGAGACGGTGGAATTTTCCGCAGAGCTGACCATCAAGAGGAAACGCTTCGCTGCCTCTGGCTGGAGTTTTACTCTGAGACCCTGCCAGCTGAAGCTGACACATCTTTGATGCGACGCCAAACGCCGTCACCATCAGAGACACATTCACTGCATTTTTCTTCTTGAAAGAGTCGATCTTTAGTCGTCTCTGTCCGGGTTCCTGTTGGGCTCAGTCAGCACTGATGGCATTATTTGGCTAAATTCAAACCGCTCGGTGCTATTTTCTACAAAGCAGTTACTACCAATGTCACAGAACGCTGCCTTGGTGTCACCTGACCAACAACAAAGCAGCACACTCCCCATATCCTGTAGCAAAAATAAAATCTGTACTTCTACTTTTAAATAGGCTAAACAGAAGGTTGGTAAACAATATGCTGCTGTTATGTCACATCCTGAATAATTCATCAGCCTTCCTCATACCTCTGTTGCATTTACTGTCCTCTGAAGGCTAAATTAGATCTCACTGTGCTGCTGACCAGATGATTCATATCCCCAAAAGAGGTGTTTCCATTTCTTGCATCTGTTCGCTGGCAGCTACCCCGCCGAGAAGCAGATTCCAAAGAGGTTCGCACTTTACGCTCAGAGAAAACATTACAGGTACGACATGTCTGGAAGACGGTTGAAATCCTCACCAGACCTGCAACAAATCACAGGTTTCATCATGATTTCTGCAAATTCTTCACATATCTGTAAATCTTGCTCCTGTTTTAATCCTAAAATAAAACTTTGACATGTCTCGTTTCATCTGGCCGAATGATCAAAACAACATGGCTGCCTGATGAAGTCATTAATGTTGCATGTCTCACATCTGTAGTTGGAGCAAATTCCTCAACAAATATCTTTCACAACATGTTGCTGTCAGAATGAATGGATTTAAAAACAAGAGTTTGGGTTGTAATGATGGATTAAATTCAGAACTTCTGACCCGAAATTCTTTAAAAAAAATTAAAAAATTAAAAAAATCACAAATTCAGTTTCTTAGAAAAGGCACATAAATTTAAAGGAAAGTGACAGAAAGAAAACTTGTTTAATAGACAAAGCCTTCCAAGCTTTTGTGTTGTTGTTGTTCTTTATTTACAGCAAACTAAATTGGAATTTATAGATTAGAAAAAAAAAAAAAAACTATGAATGAAGTGATGCTGAGCAATAATTAAAAATTGTGATTAATCGCATGATTTTCTGGGACTACTCCCGAATAATTGCATTTTTATGTGCAAAATTCAATAATAAGTTCAAAAGTGTATTGTACACATTCATTACCATGGTAGCGGTATATGATTACAAGTTTAACATGTTTTGGTTTTAAATGCTTTGTAAAAAATCCTCTACTTTAAAACAAAGTTTCCTTCACACAGCAGCAGTTAAAATATTTTTGTATATCTCAATTTTCCAGTAAAGTTATAAAACAGATGTATGACAAAGACGGATAGAAAATCCAGGATTTGTTTGTTAAAATGTGATGTATGAATTTCACAGCTGGGCAAAGCTGCTAACAGTGAGGGACCATGTGGTTGTTCATTTCCAGCCAGCAGGTGTGTTTCCCTGCTGGAACAGATTAAATGCAGGATTAGTCCTCTAGATGGTGAAGGAGGAGGTGGTGTGTCAAGAGAAAAAATAAAGATAACGACCTCAAACTTGAGCAAAAATTCACAACCAACATTTCTTCTATTACAAGGCAATGGCATGTTTAACAAGTTATTGAATAAAAACATTTTCGTATTAAATCTAAACTCAAACCAATGCAAAGGTTTATGGTGCATCACAGTGTTTGTGAGAAAAATTTAACTACTTTTTAAAACTTCAATATTGAGAATACAGTCAAATAATGTAAAAAATTATTTTTGTCCTTTACACTTTCTGGAGTAATTCTGTGGTACGAGTGAAGTACGGTAAGTTTTCAGCTTTTGGGTGGAGCGAAGCTTCACAGCAGAGCTGAAGAGGGGAACTGATCTCAACACAACACCGGTTCATGTGACCACCGTCAACTCAAAATGCGCTAAATCGTTGAGAGACGCATAACTCCACAACAAGCCAGTATGAGCCAGTAAGAACCAGTAGGAGCCAGTACAAGCCAGTAAGAACTAGTACGAGCCAGTATAAATCAGTACAAGCCATACAAACTAATACGAGCCGGTAAGAACCAGTTCAAGTCGGCAGAAGCCAATACAAACCAGTCCGACCCAGTAGGAGCCAGTACAAGCCAATACAAGCTAGTACAAACCAGTATGAGCGCGTACGAGCCAGTAGGAGCCAGCACAAACCAGTACGACCCAGTGGGAGTCAGTTACAAGCCAGTACAAACCAGTAAAAGGTGGTACAAGCCAGTAGGAGCCAGCGAGCAAGTACAAGCCAGTACAAATCAATACGAGCCGGTAAGAACCGGTTCGAGCCAGCAGAAGCCAGTACAAACCAGTCCAACCCAGTAGGAGCCAGTAAAAAAAAAACCAATACAAGGCAGTACAAACCAGTATGAGCTGGTACGAGCCAGCACAAACCAGTACAAACCAGTACGACCCAGTAGGAGCCAGTACAAACCAATACAAGGCAGTACAAACCAGTATGAGCTGGTACGAGCCAGAACAAACCAGTTATTTCTTTTTTTCCTTTGATTTCTACTCGTGCTCCTTCCTGCTTTTGGTATTTTACATTTTATAGTGAACATACTTATTGTGAACCCTTTTCGGACATGTTGATCTTTTGTGAGTCATGTCTGGAAAGAATTAAATCTTTTTTCATGCTTTTTTTTTTACAAATTTCACCACTTTTTATTCAGTATGTTTTAATTGTCTGTTTTTCCTTCTGAAAGTCTAACAGGGACGGGGTTGCAAATTAGTCTTGGTTAGAAATCTGTACAGGTTTATTTCTTATGTTTCCATGAAGCAATGTTTTATGCATTCGTCCCTGTTGAATAAACATGTAAATAAATAAAGTTCTGTAAGTGGATTTGTTTCAAGTCCTGGATATTTGTCCTTTACTGAATGACACCGCAGCGAAATATGTTTGTACAAAATTTAGCAATACATACACTCATAAAGTTGGAATAAAACACTTTTCACGTCTTCTCATATCTTCACAGAGCACTCACATATCTTAGCTTTATGGGTGGCCGCTTAGTCTCCAGTTTGGCACGCCCCAAACAAAGAATGAGTGGTTTGATATCAATTAGGTGACCAATCAAAGCAGACTGAGAAGTGGTTCAGTCAGAAGGAGAGAGGAGTTGTTCCCAATGAACCCAACCAACCCCAAAAGGGCTGATCAGAGAATTTACTCTCAGTAAATGAGGCAGCTTATCCAGAGTCCTGCTCTGAACTGCTGCCACAAATAAAATGTCTCTGAGGCACCTGCCTGGTGGAGAGCTGATGAGCTGCATATGTCTGAATAGTAAATACAACCTGAACGCATGCCAAGCGTAGTTTGAGGGTAATTTTGGTCAGAGGCAATCCCTCCAGGGGTGTCTCTGAGTTTGCCAACTGCAACTGGATTAGACGTACATTTGACCTGGCACATGCAGTCTAACCTTGACTTTTACCGTGGCGGTGGTATCTGGGTTAAACGGGACACTGGGGAGTGGAGGGTGGGCGTGGGATGTTGAACTTTCAGCAATCTGACCCTGGCTGGGGGTGTGTGTGTACTTGTTCAGCCATCAACCTGAGGACGATTTTGCGTGTTTAACCAACAAAGTGAGGACATTTTTAGAAAGTGAGGACATTTTGTTCGGTCCTCACAAAATAAGCCTACAAAAAAAACGTTTTTGAGGGTCAAGATGAGGTTTTAGAGTTTAGGTTATGATCAGGTTTTGGTTAGGGTTAGGGGCTAAGGAATGCATTGTGTCAATGAATGTCCTCACTTTGAAAGATGAACAAGAATGTGTGTGTGTATGGGGGGGGGGGGGGGGGGCTTTACTGTTTGACAAAGTTGTCATCATATTTAGCTCAGAGACAGATTAGCCTCTTCATGCGCCTCAGAAGCAAAAGATATCAGTAAAATTTCATAACACCACTCAGCTGTGATTCATGACGAGTCCCAGCGGGCTGGACAGAAACAGCGTTTAGTCTCATCGGGCTGGTGTGCAGCAGAGAAGGATAATCTGCTTCTCTTTGTTACATAAACCTGTCAGTGATGGTATCTGAACAAGAAAGTTGAGGACTTTGCCTCAGCTTAAAAACAACAGGGCTGGCGGGTGTAGTACCCACGAACAGTACAAGAGGTCAGGTGACAGTCATAGAGCCGCATAGTCCACGTACTGGCATGCAGAATCTGAAAGCTCCCACACGTCTAAAACAAAATCAGCAACACATAATAAGTTGACATTTTATCCACATTATTCCTGAGCTGGCAAATGTAGAAACGATTATTCGATTTTCCTGTGAGGTACCAGAAATAGCGCTTAGCCATCGGCTCACAGTGTAAGCGGCCATTTCTGGAACATTTCAACGAGAGTATTCATAACCTTTCTAAATGATTTGCCCCAGAAAAATGTACTTGCGCGGCTCGAGAACATGTTGCGCTGTTCATAGTTGTAGAGAAAGTTACATTTATGGCTACAAGAGCGTGTGCAGAACATGCACCTTGGGGTCTAAAGGCCTTTTTACACCGAGACGGATGTGAATAAACGGCACAAAATATCAACATCTTTGTGTATACACACCTAGTCCAACGCAAAATTACGAAGATGCAAAAACAAACTCGCATTTATTGTTCCAAAGTGGATGGAAAATTCTGGGAATTTTCAAAGTTGGAAACTTTCCATGGGAATTAACAGGAAATTTACAAAACAGAAGGTTTATTCCCTAGTTACGGAAACTATATTGTAGGATAATCTTGGCTAAAACAACCAGGTTTAATGCAAGCACAATTGAATATCTATACTATTTAGTCACAGCACACTGCTTACTGGTGCTGTTGAGGCCACGCCCCCTGCTTGTACTGTACATTCCTCCATCACGTGCACTGATTCCTTCAACACTGGAGTACTGAGGCAGCACTTGAGCTTGCAGACAACAAAGTTACATACGTTTTTTGATTATTATGGGGTAAATATATTATATACATTTACTCACTGACTGCCAAAGACATCTTGATGTCTTTTTAAATCCCCACGTGCATGCTAACATGCATGTTTTTGGACAGTAGGAGGAAGCGAGAGTAAATGGATAGAGCTCACGCATACATGGGGAGAACATGCAAACTGCTAGGGGCAAGTTTGAGTGACCATTTCACCTAACATGCATGTCTTTGGACAGTGGGGGAGGAAGCTGGAGAACACACAGGAAGGCCCTTGTAGGAACTGTTCAAACCCCTCCCCAGCTGACGCTCGAACTAGCAACCTTTTTACCTTGAGACTGCACCACTCCACTGTGCAGCCCTTTCCAATCCTCTAAATTCCAATAAAGCCCCTTTCAATTCCTACAAATCCCCAACAATTCCTATTAGTTCTCCCTAATTCCCATGGAAAGTTTCCAATTTGGAATATTTCCAAAATTCCCCAGGTTTAACTTCCTATGGAAAGTTTATGGAAATTTACCGGAAATTTTCCTCCCCGTTGTAACCCTATTCCAGAAGAACATGACCACATGCACAGTGCAGCAACGGGGAGAGAGGCAGGACTGCAGGGCAAACTTCTGGATGCTGAAAAACTGCTGATCTCACTGTGGAAATGTCAAATGCAGATTTTTAAAATAACACTCATTATAACCTGGAATGACTATAAAAATGTTGTAGGGAAACACGGCTACTTCAGCGGTAATTCTTTATCTGCTTGTCAAACAAGAGTGCTGTGACACGAAGATGATAAAACACTCTGCCATGATGATGCAGTAGCAGCGACCGTGCCACACTTTTTTCCTTTTCTTTTATTTAAAGAGGAAGTTTTTTGTTTTCAATCTGGACCTATTTTCTAGCATGAAATATGTTCATTTCCTCACCCAGACAATTTTGGTGTAAGTTGAATTCCTTCAGGGGATATTTAGATCCACTCCAGATCAGCGTATGTCCGATATAATGGAAGTGATGCAGGCAACCTTGTGTAGCCTCTAAATAAGGCATTATCTGCCACAAACTCCTTCATTTCACCAATTTTTTGTTACGAAACATTAGTCGGACCCACAGACATTTACTTGTTATGGTGTCGCATGATAGTGACGTCATCAAAGCCACCACAGTAAAAATGTCTGTAAAATAAGGACGAATCACCACAAAAAAGCAGCTTTGAGCTCACAGATAATACCTTATTTAGAGGCTACGTGCAGTTGCCCCATCACTTCCATTATATTGGACATTCACTGATCTGGAGTGGATCTAAATGTCTCCTAAAGGAACTCAAGTTGAACCAAAACTGTCTGGGTGAGTAAATGAATGTATTTCATGCTAGAAAATAGGACTTCAGATTGATAAAATAAAACTTCCCCTTTAACATTGCATAGCTTACGGACAGCTCTAATGACTGTCAGTGCGCCCTCTCTGATTTGTCGATTGTGCATCTGTCGGATGCAAATATTAAGAAAATTGACCTCAGTCTGAAAAAATATACCACATCTTATAATTGGTAGATGGAATTTCATCACTGATGTGAACGTTCCTATTGACTTGACATTAATTCAATTAAAAACATTGCCATGTGACTCTTTCAGAAGAAATATTAGGCCTCCAGACTGCCACCAAAAGGTCGTAACTAATAAAAATTTACATCTGAAAGAGCTGGGATACAATTTGATTTACTTAAAAGAGTAAATCAAATTGTATCCCACCTCTTTTAACAAAACATGACCAGCGTCTTTATTATGTAGGTATTGATAGGCGTCGGAGCTTTTAAGAAGTTCATTGCTTTACAGTCAGACGCGAAAGAGCTAAGAATTAGCTAAAAATGCTACTGTATGTTATTTTTGGCCAGATTTTAATCTCACCCTCCCATCCGATCTGTTCCACGAGGCAGAGGGATTGTAACGTTGTCCAGTCTGAGCTGTGATCGCTGACGTTCCCACAGTAGTGTACCTAAAAAGCAATGTTTGGTAAATAAATGCTGGTTCCGTTCAAACTGGAAGTCGGTCGCATATTTCTTGCGAGGGGGCTAGGCATAAGGTGGATATTATTAGCCAAATATCAGACAAATTTCAGTCAAAAACGTAGCCTCTGTAGATCTAACAACCACTTATGCTGCGTTCCATTTGAACTCGGAAGTCGGAAATTCCCAATTCCGAGTAGGAAGTTTCAACTGGAACGCCCCCCTGAAGTCGGATTTCCCACTCGGAAAGTCGGACAACTCTCGCAGCTCCGAGTTCAGATTTAAAGATGGCCGCGCCCTGTGTTAGCAGTTTTAGAAGCTTCTGTAATGTTGCATTTATTTACACTTCTTACTTATATTTTGTTGCATAAATCAATCGCACACGTAGTATTGGTTTATACAGATGTAGGGGGAAGCTGCTGTCGTGTAATTCACATTTTTCATGTCGTATATGTGAACTACAACACCAGCTGTGCTAACAACGGCTAATAACAATAGCCTTAGCAAACGCGTTGTTTTGCTAGGTTGCTAACTGGTTTTCCGACCAGTGAGCTGGAACGCAAGTTGGTCGGGTGTGACGTCACCCCCCAGTTGCCACTTCCCAGTTCCGATGAAAATGGAACGCAGCTTTATATCAATACCTCCAAAAGAAGAGAAGCAAATCTCCAGTTTTATGTACTGTGTTGTCTCTAACATTGACAAGCTACAGAATTGCTTCGGAATACCAACGCTACTTTAGATTTGTGCTAATTTTTCATGCTGTAGATATACTGGAGATACAGATATATATTTCAACTTAATCATCCTTTTTACTCCCTAATATTTAGTAACGGCATTGTTGGCTGAAGATAAATGAAAAAGCAGCTGCATGTTGTATAATAGTTACGTCTGAGTTGTAAGGTGTACAGAATTTGGGGGTTAGGAGTGGCGGTGTCCCACTAGCAGCAGTAAATGCCTGAAGATAATCTTGAAATTCCACCCTGAGCCAGCTGTGTGCAGCCTTATTACAACACCGAGATGTTTCAGTTTTATTCTATACTTTGGGAAAATCTATCAGGTTGCAGAGACCCTTCCGCAGATGATTTAGCTGGAATGTACCCATAAAAATGTGACTAATTCAACACAGTAAATATTGTTTAAATCATGCAAAAAGATTTGAAATATTTCTAAATGTATTTTCTGTATTTAAAAAAAAAAAAAGTTTCTTGAACCACATTAAATTAGTTATGATCATGCTAAAGAGGCATGATCCCATTGTTCCACCTAAGTGAAGAATGCAGAATTTTCAAGCCACAATAAAGGTTTCCGAGTCAAAGCACGGCAGTTTGTTCAACAAATTCCAGCTCTGATCCTCCTATTATACGCCTATCAAATGCCTAGTAGGATGTCAGGTTGACAAAAAAGCCAAAGAATGCGAGTGATGTGAGAGGCAGTGTTCTGTAGCGGCATAACACCAAGGTCTTTATGACCTTTTGTGTCAGATCACAACAGGGCGAAAACGCACAACGCAGGTTAGTGCACCTTGTGCTATGATCAGATCTGCCACCTCATCCCACCGATAACCACGAACACAAACATGCTGTAGGAGCCCATCACCAGGCGTTCCCGTCATCATCACCATCATCATTACAAGACAGAATCGTTTGGTTAATTCAATCTGGCCTCACTTGTTCTTTTTATAGCGCATGACACAGAGCGTGCAAACATCAGTGAGCGAGCAACAAAAGGAAATCAAATCAGAGCTGGCTTTCCACAGGGACGAGAGCCGATCACAACAACAGCACGTGTCGACACGGACTTTGACTCTGGAGATGCATTTACCAACCTACTAGTTAATAACATATAAACAATTATAAACAGGAATGTATGAAAGAGATGGGACTTGAACTAGTCCACCACTAATCCACCAAAGGAACATTAGATAGTTGGGGTGTCAACTACTGAGTAAAAGAAATCTATCATTAACTAAAATGATAATACCTCCTGTAATGGTTCTAACTGAAGATGACCTGCAGAAACCTCTGACTGAATACACTCCAGTATTTAGGTGTGTGTGCAGAACAGAGCCAGAACCAAACTCTCCCAGTTTGAGTCTCTGGATCTGATGCTGCCGTCCCAACAGACAGCAGCAAAGAGAAATGCAATCTCCACCGCCGTCTCTCTGCAAACAATGAATGACTTATACTTAATAAATAATAATCTGTTCGGTCCCTTATTGTAAATACACTGCCTGGCCAAAAAAACCCAAACAAACAAAAAAAAAAAAAAAAAACACCACCTGATTTAACTTAGCAAACAGGTAGGAGCTTCCTATTGGATAATTACTGCATGGGCGATAATCTTTCAGCTGGCAACAAGTTATTTAACCTCAACTTGTGCAATGACTTGCTTCTGATGTTCGTCTGTTTGTGAAGGGTCAAATCATTGGACGCATCAAGCAGAGAAAACATCTAAGAAGATTGTGAAAAGACAAACTGGGTTCAGAACTGTCCAACACATTATTAAAAACTGGAAGGATGGTTTGGGAACCGTCGTCTTCCTGGAGAAATGTGGTCAGAAAAACTGTCTTTAATGATCATGATCAGTTATCACAAACATTTGGTGAGATCAAATGAAAGGAAAACAACAATAGAACTCAGGGCTATGTTTAATAGTGAAAGTAAGAGCATTTCCATACCCATAATGCGAATAGAACTCAAGGTATTGGGACTGAACAGCTGTGTAGCCTTAAGAACATCACTCATCAGGGACGCTAACCGGGAAAAAAAAGGCTTCAATTTGCTAGGTAGCATAAAGACTGGACTCTGGAGCAATGGAAGGTCATGTGGTCTGATAAGTCCAGATTTACCCTGTTCTAGAGTGATGGGTGCATCAGGGTAAGAAGCGAGGCAGATGAAGTGATGCAGCAGCGGTCAGACTCTACCATCAATGATCTTGGTTAAAAAAATGGTGCAACATTGGATGGAAATAAATTTTGTGACATTGCAGAAGCTTATGGAAACAATGTCACAGCGAATGCTGCCGTAATCAAAGATAAAGACAGTCCGATGAAATATTAGAGTGTACGACTTTTTTTTGGAGGCAGTGTACGATACAAACAAATATCAACATTTGTTATTAACAAGTTGACAAGCAGTGCAACACCTCCTCCTTCACCCTGACTGCTCTGCAGACTTGTAATTTTTGAGACCGGTCTTGGTCTCGAGACCACTTTCCCACGGTCTTGGTCTTGCAGCAGCCTCGGCAGTCTTTAGTCTGGGTCCTGTCTCAGTCTCAGGTTTCGCTGTCTCACAATGTGCAATTACAGACAGAAAAAAATCAGCTGTCAGTGAAATAAGTTGAAATTGACAAAAGTAATGATACAGTAAATAAAAATTTATGAAAATCATGACATTGACTTTGAATTGTAGTTCAAAAGAAATATTATAAACAAATGCCAAAGATAAAACGATTAAACAAGCATGATGGGGCTCAGAAGCTAAAAATTTTTTGAGCAACATTTGAAGCAATCACTGCAATCAGGTGTTTTCTCTAATGTTCAAAAAGACTTCTGCAGCTATTTTGGCCCACATTTCTCAGGGAAAGTGCTCTAATGTGTCTGGGACAGTTTTGTTTTTATTATTATTATTATTATTGTTATGTTGAACCACAATTCAAAAGCAATATTTTATTTCACTAAATTATAATTTTGTAAATTATGCTTTGTAAATAATTTTATATATAATTAGTTTTTTTTTTTAAGTTTCTTGTTCTTTGAATTGCTATTGTGAATTTAGCCTTTTCTTTAATTGGAGGGCATAAATAATTTTGAGGAGTATACAAGTATATACATACACACACACACACACACACACACACACACATATATATATATATATAATTTTTTTTGTTATACTGGTAAGATCCCCGAAGAGAAATTAGGGTTCTGCATTTCACCATCTCTGTACTGTGAGTATCAGAGAGCAGTGGGCTGCCACTTAAAGCGCCCGGGGAGCAGGGTCCACAGTGGTTCACCTAGGGGTCAAGTTGGGGACTTGAACCCGGGTCCTCTGCGCCAAAGCCCATGACGCTACCAATAGACTACCCACTACCCGTATATATATGTATATATATGTATGTATATAGTTATGCGCACCCTTCAAGAACCAATCAAGTACCAAATAATACAATCTCATATTTATACCAAGCAGCTGAACCCAGTATGGTGCTTTGGTTCTACCACTCATGCAAAACAGCAAAAAACTAGGTTTTTGTTTTGGTCCCGGTCTGGAGCTGAGCTTGATATTCTCTAGCCTGGCACGCCAGCCTGACCAACGCCATGTATGAGATACACGGCAAGTCACTCTGGGCTCCCTCTGTTGGAGACTGATTTCCAATTCGAGACGAGAGGCGGGACTAACAGGAACAAACTGAACTGGAGAGTGAACACATCGTAAAGTCCTGCCTCCTGCGCTGTGATTGGTCTGGTCAGTTTTTTACTGGAGTGAAATCACTTTCCAATGGAGGGAACCCAGAATGACTAGCTGTGTATCTCATACATGGCGTTGGCAGGCTGGTGTGCCAGGCTAGATAGTCTCTGGTCTTGGTTTAGGCGGTCTTGACTACAAGTCTAATGTTCTTTCTGAAGTCTGTCTGATGATGCAGCCAACAAGTCAGATAGAGAGGAGCATCTTCCTTCAGCCATGTCTCAGATAGATGCACGTTCCCAAAATGACCACCGTTACCTAATCAGCCCTCCAAGGTTATCCTTTTAATTAACTCATAATTGAGGAAAGACTTCTTCCTGTCGGGCTCCTCCCCTACATCCTCAATGTCTCCTCCAAACTTGTCAGGGATTTGGAGCATTAGTTGGGTATTAGTCAGTCTTTGGAAAGCATCAATCAGCTGCTCCCACATGTAAACAATTCTGTTGGTGTGGTGAATCATAACAGATGTGAGCGCCAAGTACCAACAGAAATAAATTAAATGACACAAAATCCAAACAGAAACAGTTGAGAAATCAGTTTTTTTTTAACACAGACATCAGGAGAAAATCTCAGGAAGAAGCAAAGAAAAAAATGTCCGTCGTTAGTGTTAGTTAGATGACTGGCTACTTTTATTGTCTGTATACTGAAACAATTTGGAGGTTTTTGAATTTTGGTTAGGTAAATCAAGATATCTAACTAGCTAAAAACAACTGCTCAATTTAGAAATGTGTAAAATTTTCATATTGACTTGTAAAGTTAACGTCACTCCTTCATTTATGCTCATATTTACTAAATGGGTCTCTTACATAAAGTATATCCAAGGTTATATACTGACGGCCGGGAATGCTTTCAGGTGAAAGAGTGCTCATTGTCTTTGCTTCTCCTAAATGTGGACACGAGCCACATCCTGTGTGGCAGCTGCTGGGCAGCTAAGTCATATTGTGTAATGCTTCATGGTTGGAGATCAACTTCAGTCCAGGGTTAGAAAAGGGCTTGGCACCGATGCAGCTTGTCATAACTGCACTGCCCATGGCACCCAATGGAACGCAACCGCTGATCACAGTTTGACTGGTGACGTCAAACACAATAGCAGCACTGACAAAATACAGTCTGTTGGGTCCTCTGAGGGCTTAGTTGCCAATGGAAACCATGCTGCTCCAGAGTGAATGCTGGGTGCAACTGGTCGGTTTATTTTTGGGCTCAGGCCACTGGTTTTACAGGGGGCTGGCATTTACCGTTGAAAAAAAGTTGTTTATATGAATCATCATCCTACATGTAGGATTCATTAACATATTAAACCTCAAATATTTTAAGGTCAGAGTTTTTCTTACAGTAATAACTGTGGAGAACTGGGGTACTGGAATCAATCACCTATCATATCAACTTCCCCACATTAAATTATCTTAAAGTTTTCTACACCATTTGATCTCAATAGAAAATTGGATATATATTTATGTAGTGTAAATAATATACAGTTAAAATAATTTTATGGTGTAAATATGATATTGGGGGAGTGGGTAGCCTAAAGGTAATGTTGCGGGCTTTGGCGAGGAATACCCGGTTCGAGTCCCCGTCACGCCAGTCAGGCAAAAACCACTGTGGACCCCTGAGCAAGGTCCTTAACCCCCACCAACTGCTCCCCGGGCGCTTTAAGTAGCAGCCGACTGCTCTCTGATACTTACAGTACAGAGACGGGTGAAATGCAGAGCCCTGATTTCCCCTTGGGGATCTCAGCAGTATATATAAAAAAAAAAATAGATAAATAATAAATGCTTAACATGTGAAAAACACTGGGTGAAATTGCAGCTGATTGAGTGCAATTTAGGCAGAAAAAAGATGAGTACAACAAACTTTTTAAAGCCAGCATGGTAATCTCATGATCCCAATGAAAAATTTGCAGGATCGTGAGGATCCATCTTTCCTTGCTCCAAGCTTCATCTTGGTATCAGTAGATGAGCCCAATCAGCCCAGATCAGTTGCAGTGAGGACCTACAGCAGGGGTGTCCAAAGCCGGTTCTGGGGGCTTCCCTTCCCTTCCTCATCCGACACACCTGACTCATTAAATGAAGTTCTACACAAAGACTCTTTCATTTGGTATGATGGAAGACAGAGGCATAGAAAACCTGCAAGATTGTGGTCCTCGAGGACCAGAGCTGGACAAGCCTGAGCTACAGCCTATGAAAATGGATCACCACCCAGCCAGCGTTTCCATGTGCCCGTATGGGTTAGATTTTGACTGCATATGAGGGACCCAAGTGGGTTCGTCCACAGTTTCCATGGTGGCCCCACTTGTGTTTTCTCATGTGGGTTTCCACATATGGGGCCCATGTAACTTAAACTGTGAGATCTTATTTGTTCAGTTCAAGCCCATGACAATAGGCTAGATGGGCAAACACAGGTGGGACCACTATGGAAACCGTGGACAAACCCACTTGGGTCCCTCATATGCAGTCAAAATCTAACCCATATGGGCCCCACATGGAAATGCTGGCTGGGCAGCTCAGGAGAGCTGCACTTAGGTGACAGTACTGCAGGGTGCAAGTGTATGAGGGACGAAAAATGACAAAACAAAAAATAAATATATAAATGAATAAATACACATATAAATAAATAAATGCACATACAAATGTATAAATAAATAAATGAATAAATATAAAAATAAATAAATACACAAATAAATGTAGAAATGCATAAATCAATCAATAAATAAATATATTTTGGTCATAAAAAATGCCAATTTTTTTTTTTTTTACTTGTATTTGTCTATTCATTTACGTATTTATTCATGCATTTTCTCCTTTTTGTGCATTTATACATTTATGTATTTATTCATTTATTTATTTTTTACATTTATTTATTTCTACATTTATTTATTTACACATTTATTTATTCATACTTTTATTTATTGCTTCCTACATTTATTTCTGTATTTCTACATTTCCACATTTATTTATTTCTGCATTTCTGTCTCCATATGCTAATGAGGTGGGTGGTTCTAACATTTGTCTTCAGCACGATTGGTTAGAGTGGTGCATATGATCCTATCTACCGCTACTGAAACCTTGTGGGCACGGAGATGCTGTGATGTTCAGGTAGTTCAGCAGTTAAAAAGCTGCACAGTGGCTTTTGTTGAGGAAGTTAACCGATATTTTACACTGAACCTGTGTCTGACTTCCTGTCTGGTTCGATCTGAACTACTGAAAAGCCACTGTGCAGCTTTTAAACTGCTGAACTACCTGAACATGACAGCATCTCCGTGTCCACAAGGTTTCAGTGAAATAAGAAATCATGACGCACGAACATGTGGACAAAATGAGCCATTTGGATGAGAATCACAGGCGATCTAGCTGTCCTCTCGTGGTTCCGTGATGTCACGAATCTAACAACAGCTGGTGCACTCGCGGGTGCGCTGCGCGGCCGCACAGTGAACGGTGTAAATGCTTGCGCCGAGGAAGTCGCAGCAAAGCCGCTGCGCTGCGCGGCGCCATAGTCACGGACCAGGTGTAAAGCCGGGGTCAGGCCTAGACTTGAGTACGTGAGTTGTTATGGTACATCATTCGCCCAAAGGAAAGTTCTTTGACAGCCATCGCCAACGAGCCTCATTTCCTCTGACTCCGAGCGGATGGCAAGTTGGCGGGCAACTTCCTCCAGACTGTCCAATACAGCCGAGTCAACCTCCACATCCATCTCAGCTTGGAGCTGAAATAAATCCTCCATGACCCGTGCCAAACGAAACTGGAGGTAGTCATTGGGTTCGTTTCTGTCAACATAATTCGCCAATGACCTTAAATAGTTGGCAGTAGCAGTAGATAGGATCATATGCACCACTCTAACCAATCGTGCTGAAGACAAATGTTAGAACCACCCACCTCATTAGCATATGGAGACAGAAATGCAGAAATAAATAAATGTGGAAATGTAGAAATACAGAAATAAATGTAGGAAGAAATAAATAAAAGTATGAATAAATAAATGTGTAAATAAATAAATGTAGAAATTAATAAATGTAAAAAATAAATAAATGAATAAATACATGAATGTATAAATGCACAAAAAGGAGAAAATGCATGAACAAATACATAAATAAATAGACAAATACAAGTAAAAAAAAATAAAATTGGCATTTTTATGACCAAAATATATTTATTGATTGATTGATGCATTTCTACATTTATTTGTGTATTTATTTATTTTTATATTTATTCATTTATTTATTTATACATTTGTATGTGCATTTATTTATTTATATGTGTATTTATTTATTTATATATTTATTTTTTGTTTTGTCATTTTTCGTCCCTCATACAAGTGCAGCCTACAGTATAAGAAACAGCAACATTTTTTTTGTTGTTTTGGTTTTTTTTTTTTCTAGGAACAAAACAGCAAATTTGTCTTGCAATCTTTGATATCACTTTTTAAAAACCTGACCCGCAAATGGAAACGGAGCAAAAGACGGGAAACAAAGGAGCTGGCTTAAGCTCAGGAAGTAGTGGAGTTGTGCATACATTGAGATATGCAGCAATATAAGCGACATGAAATAGTTTAGAGGACAGAAAGTTGCATAGTGGAGTCTTCAAGCATTCAATATTACGGATTAAAAGAATAAAGTGATGTATTTTAAACCAGACCATAATCTTTCCCAAAACCTAACCACAAAGATTGAGTGCCTCAACCAAACTAAAAAGAAATGGCATTGCCAAAACTTAACCAAACACAAACTGAAAAAATGCTTCCCACGGTTATTTCGGTTCTTGTTTGTGTCTTTCAGTTGATCTGGATCGTTTGCTGACGGCAGAATAATCCATAACTATCGCTTACAGTGTTTGAATTTACCGCGAACGGCGTCTTCCTATATCAAAATAGCGGATGTAGCGTTGTGACGTCACGTCCGCATGGCAGAGCTGGAAAGCTATAATGTTGTTTACTAAGCTTTTTCTTCGTATTACACTTTTTTGTGTCTTTCAGTTGATCTAGATCGTTTTCTGACGGCAGAAGAATCCATAACTATCACTTACAGTGTTTTAATTTAACGCTACCGTCTTTTTCCTGCATCCAAACTGCGGATGTACAGTAGGTCATTTGGCGTCACGTCCCCAGGGCAGCGCGGGAAATTCGGACACCGAATTGCAGCGCATTTTGCAGCACACAACTTGTTCAAGGCAACGGAGAGAAACATGGGTGGAAACGTTATTTTTGGTATTTAGCACTTCATCACCCATTAGTATGAAAAAAAGGGACATTCATGTTTGGTTCTTTTAAAATTCCTGCCTCAAGTCCCTTTAAAAAAACAGATCCAAACCTTCAAAATAATGTTCAATATCATTTTTTAATGCAGCCACTTCCGTGTTATGATATATGTGTATACTATATGTTTTACTACAAGCATTACAGCCTTGATGCCAGTCATCTGAGGAATACTGGCACTGCAACGCCTCAATGATCCACATCAGTCCAACACATCAGGCGATGAGGGAGAACCTTCAACCAATCAGACGTTCATTGAGGCTTTGAGTTGAGTCCCATTCTCACATGCCGACCTGCTGCCATCATCCTGTTTCACAGTTTTACATCAGCTCCTTCTCCACAGATTTATGAGCGAGTCAGGTTTCAGTAGTGAGAGGGATTGTTGTTATGTCCTCCTTCAATCTATTCCTGTTTGTTTAAGCTTTTACAGCTGATATGTGACTCTTCCTCTTCTGTGTGGTCAAGTGCAGGGCAAGTGGTTTCATTTTGTCACTGAGGATCTTTTCTGGAAGGATGTTTCTGCATGTAGAAGCACTTCTTGGAATCCAGTTTAAGTTTCTCTCTCTTTCTTTTTTTTTACTGGATCTGGGTTGTGATTGTCTGTTTAGCCCAGAGAAAGTTGTCAGCTTTACAAGGTTTAAGATTTGAGCCCTTTTATCTGGAAGTTTTAGAAATATCTTTGATCTTGAGTCTTATGTCACTTTTATTCATTATTTCTACAATCTACAGTTTCAATCGTGAGTCTAATAGTTCTGTTTTCACTGATAAAGAAATGGGTTGTAAAAAAATCACTGCCTGCTAAACTAAAAACATGTCATCACGTGTAAAACATGAATTTACAACAAGCTTTACAGTGACAGCACGTCATGCGTGGCATGTTTGGAGTACACTCGCTCCTACAGCGGGCACACTGAGTCAACATGTAGCATGGAAAACCATAGCTCTGCATCTACAGTGCCATTCATTTTCATTTCGTCAGGGGGTTGATGGCTTTGTTAGCATGGTGATTTTATCGCACAGGATGCAAGATACACAAAGACATTGTCAATGATTAAATGGGCATCACAGAAGCTCGGGATAAGGCTGCATTGCTGTGTGTGCCAGATATCTACAGACAAACAGAGAGAGGGATTAACTATTCAGAGTGAGGGAGAAGTGGGTGGGGAGAGGGTATTCATTGGTCAGTATGGTTAATTTGGACCATGGGGGTACTGGGCCAGAGAGGAGGAAAATCAACAGCTGTGGAGAGGGTGGGATTGTTGTTCAGAGTTAGAAGCCTGTCCAGCACTTTGTTCACCTTACTTGGGAGCAGTCTTCGGGGATATCTAACACCAAATCATGCTTGACCTCAAACTAAAAAAAAAGGATAAATGGTCCCATGAAAGAGTTCATTTAATGCTTTAAATGAATTTCAGTGCTTCAGTGACTTGAAATTGAATCAGAAACCATGGATCGTGATATGAATCAAAGTTTAACTGAATCATTACACCCCCACTATCAACTGAACAGCCTCCCATCTCCTTCCACCCTCCACTCACCTCACCCCGTCCGTCCTTCCACAGCTGATACACCAATGTGAGTCGCGCTAGCATGTCTGACTGCATTCAACATGGGTGAATTCAAATTGGGGTTTTTGAACAATGGATTTAAAAGAAAACTACTGTAGCAACACTGAAGGAGGCAACCATAACGTTGTCATTACCCGCAAGTTTATTTATTTTCTAAATGATGTCTTGTCTGATAAACATAGTTCACTATCTGAAGTGCCCATGATGCTAACAGATAGTCTTTAGCATACAACAAACTCCAACCACAAGCTACCGGCAGGATGACCTAGTTTCTCTAACTAAGTTTGTAGCCAATGAAAATAAAGCAAACTTGGTCTCTGGGCAGATCATATCATTACTGTATCCAACCCTTTTAATCAGGAGGGGAAATCAAGCGTGCCAACCTCCCGCCCCCCGAAAAAAGTGATGTTGTATTTCTTTGGAGAATTGACATATGCAGCAATATCATCTACATGAAATAGTTTATACTGTTACGTCATCACTCCTTTAAGACTCACTCACCAAAATTACTAAATCAAATCCAGTCTGTGAATTATAGCTTTTCTCTGCTAATGCACCTTTGATTTACCATGCACCTGCACACCCGTTTCAAGAGTTCACCTGCATGCAAGAAATGCACTGCAGTGATTGAATGAGGACATCAGATGTTTCCTAATAAACTGACACTAGCAAGTTGCTTTAACAAAACACACCTTAGAACTGATTTTCAACCAGCTTGCTAACATCTCCACAGAAAACTCATCCATGACTCACAAGAAATACTATAAACCTGCCACAGTTAAAGAGAAAGATTTTAATAAGGTTTGGTTAAGAGAGGGCATATTTTCTAACTCTACGTCAAACTTGAATAGAAGGGGGAAAAAAATGTGTTGCACATTTAATTATGTTTGCCTAAAAGTCGTTTACGATCTGCTCAGTGTGCACAGAGTACATCATGCTGTTTCTTTTTCTTTTGTCAGCATACACCAGAGATGTGACACCCTCCCCACTGTGCCCAGCTGTTGCTATGGGCACTCTCAGCCTGGAGTGGGAGGATGCTGACAACCGGCTACGTCAGCTCCGAGCCTACACTCCCCACAGAGCGCCTCATGAAGAGGTAACAGGTACATACAAGCGTGTGTTCATAACGAACAGCATCAAATCATTCATTTGTCAAAAATATGTAACTGCCTCAAAGCAACCTGAAAGTGATTAAAGATTAAAATTGATGCGTGTGGTTATAGACTAGTCCGAGGGGCGTTTTGTGTGTTTCGCCATCTTGCGGCGCCGTCATTGCTTAGGGAACTAGTTCTAATTACCTTGTAGATGCCAACATGGAAAGCAGCATGAATATCTGGATTTACAATGTTGGACAGTCATGTAAGGTAATGATAACCTATAGGTATGTTATCCAGAGATCTCTAAGGTTTTCTGACATATTATTTTTACATCGGTGCACTAATGTAAACTATCATTCATCTCCAGAAACTGATTTCAATGACAAGCCACACTGGAATAACACGGAAATGTCGTTATTACTAATCAAAATTGGTTAAAAAAAAAATTCAAAGATACAGCAGTTACTTTTCTATTTTGTCATATATTTGGCTTGTGGTTTTGTTTTAAGGACTGCAGCCTATAGATCACGCAGCCTTCACGTCCTGCAAATGAAACTAAAGGCTGCAGGACTCCACCTCTGCATGATCCGTTTGTGTTTCTGACTGAACAGATCTTATTTTATTGTCACGTTTCCCTGATCAGAGAAAAAAAACATTATATTTCACAATATCTCCCAGATTAGTCATTAACCCGCAGCAACACAGCAACTCTCTCTGCTAGCATTAGCTTGCATAATAACGGTATGCAGTGTGTCATTTTTACGAGCATGGACTGGTGAAATATGGTGTCAGATTAATGAGTGTTCACCAAAATGTACCGTGCTTTTGATGTTGGGGATTAAATCCAGTGTTTTCTCTGCCATGGCAGCATCATTCCTCCTCCGCTCTGTGTGTCCGATGTTCCTCCCGTCCCTGATAGGAACATACTAACATCAGTGAACTGAGCAGCAGAAATATTCATGAAATAAATGTCCGTAATCTTCTAGGGGCATTTTCAACAACCAAGGAAAGTCCTTCCAGATTTCCTCAATGATAAGAAAATAAGTCTGATTCTCATCTGTTCTACTTAAACGTTCAGAAAGGCTCCCTAAGCAATGGCGGACGTCTACTGGCAGCGTTTTCCCAGATTAGTCTATATACAGTAGTGGTTCTCAAAGTTTTTGATCCATGAATCCCAAGATAACACTTAGGTATTCGCGACCCCCCCACCCCACCCGCAACGAGTGAATGGTTATTTGTGTGATACATCAAATTGGTCATTCTATGCCCTTCCTCTAAATGTAAGACTAGAAAGTACAAGCCTTCATGTAAATGGAAAATAAAGTGTTTTTGGTGGATTATGTGCAGTGAAAAAGCACTTATTTAAAAAAATCAACTTTTTTTTGCCAAAATAATGCAAATTTAGGATTTTCAATTGGGTATTAACTAGGGATGCACCGATGCATCGGCTGGACATCGGTATCGGCCGATGTTTGCCTTGTTAACTGCCATCGGCCATCGGCCAATAAAAATTACATTTGCCAATGGCAGTGGCTGATTATTATATAGTGTATATACACACACATATATATATATATATATATATATATATAATGATTTACATGTGTCATCAACACTGTTCTTAAGAAAAACTCTTTTTTCCCCCTCTTTTTTGGGCGGGTGGGGGGAGATACTGGTAGGAGGCATCCACGCACTTTCCTCAGTAGAGAAATGAAGATGGCGGCGGTCGTGTGGCAATATTTTACCGTTTCAGAAAAAGATCAGCGTTATGCAGTTTGCAGTACATGCTCCACAAATATTTTTTATTGGGCCATGAAAATAATCTTCTCATTGAGTATGTTTTTGTTTATTAGGCTAAAACCACTCAATTTTGTTGGGCAATATACTGAATCATTCTTTTTAGTGATTATCAGTCCCAGGTTTTTGAAAAGTTTTCAGAAAAGAGCTTGTTATAACTAATGTCAACCACAAAGTGACATTAAAGGTTGTTTCTGTTTCATAAATTGGTCTGATTGGTCTATCCTTCATTCAAGGATAGACTGATGAAGAGCTGAAAGACTTGTAAATTTCGGTGGCACAAAGGAAGTAATAAATAAAAATAGAAAACATCGGCCATCGGCCAAGTTGTTATATTAAACATCGGTATCGGTATCGGCCCAGACTTTCACAATCGGTGCATCCCTAGTATTAACAATGATTTAGTCATGATAGCTACAATTTTAATTCCTCCCAGCCAGTAGGTGGTGCACTAACACTCACGTTGCAGAACCAGTAAACCATTAATTAGCATTAGCAAATGTTTAACTTACATATCCAAGAGGAAAGTGGCAACCTCCATGGGGCTTTTGAGCCTCTTTGGTGCGTTCACCATCATCCCGTTTTATTTTTTTATCCACTTGAATTTGAGAAACGTAATGCAGGGCTATTCCTATTCATGGCAAGAGCTAGAGATTCCAGGTAGGATGTATAGCAAAGCCAGGTAGCCCCCCTCAGCAGCTCATGCAGCCAGGACCCTGGGGTTTCTGTTTACAAAAGATGATTTAAACTCTCAGTGCTTGGACTTAAATGACCGTAAAACAGTGTAACATTCCGGTGTCCAGTGTTTTAACACTGAGACCAGTATAAACTTCACTCCTACGGTGTAAAACACATGCACGCTGGTGGTGGTAATTATTTGGTACTTTATTCTTTATTAGGATCCCCATTAGCTTCCACAAAGTGGTTGCTAGTCTTCCTGGGGTCCCAGAACTTTTTTCTTTCTTTTTTACACACAATTTACAATTTTACACAAAATTGTAAAAAAAATATGTTGATGAACCTCGTGAGGTGAAATGGGAAACAGTTCATATTTTACTAAAATTAAAAAAAAAAAGCTATTTAAATGTTCATTACTTTGATTAGTTTCAAGTCCATTTATTTAATGAAACATGACTTTCTCCATCCTTATATAATCAGACTTTTAAAACAACTGGTCATTTGTTCAGCCCAAATTAACATGGCGGGTTTTCCGTGTCTTCGTTCCAGAGCATGTCCGTACTTTTATTAATAGCTCGAGTGAACAGGAGAGAGCAACACTGTTCTTCAGCTTAAGGATCAGACTCATCTTCAATCAAAGGCTTAATTTAGTCCTGACGGCATCGAAGCAACCAACAAAGAGCCTTTATTCACTGAGTCACTATCAAAGAAAAATCTCTTTAAAAGCCATAATAGCTAAAAATTAGTCAGGAGCTTCTTTGAAGCAGAAATATAAAGGAAATGGGCTCACATCCAGAGGGGTTTTTTGTATTAACCTATTATAACTCAGGAGGGAAACCTTGCCGGAAATCTACTCAAATAAAGAAAAGCTGCTCTTTGGTTCCCACCACCCAGAGGATGAGCTGGAGGTCACCAGAACCTCACAACACTGAGCTGAGTACAGCAGTGAAAAAGGAAAATGAGCTCACACTCACAAACAAAGCACCTGAAATTTGCTGCCAAGACAGAAGGAAACAAGAGTGCGGTTATATCATCATAGCACCCTACAACCCAAACCCTGCAGTCCGTCCACATCTGAGGGATGCAGATTGTAAGTATCTGTAGGAAGAAGGCAAATGGTTTAATATGAGAGGGAAGTCATCTACTGTATACTCAACTGGAACAGAGAACCAGTTTACATGACAACTTTTTAAATCTGAGAATCAGATAACCAACCTGATCTGCTAATCTAGCTGCTGTGAGAGCTAATAAGCTTGCAAACTGGTCTATACGTGAATGTTTTGCTTTGTTTATACTCCCAACTTCCCGCTGTTGCACATCATCCTGAGATGCTGTTGCTTCTGTATTTTTAATGGAAGATATTAAAAAGATGAAAACAATGCAGTTTTTTGCACATGAAGATAAGAAAAACTAAATAAAGGCATCCGAGTATTGAGGAGAAACCTAAGTGTGCTGATATGATTTCTTATAATCTGCTAACTTCATCCAATAACCTGACCACACCTGACTCAGATTCATGGATTGATAGCAGACTTGAACCAGGTGTGTTGCAGTAGGGAAACATCTAACACAGGGGTGGGCAACTCTGGGCAACTAGCCAGCAACCTGCAGGTATTCGGAGTTTCCCTGTGGCAACACGTATTGTGAACTTGTGCAGAGCTTGGCATCAAGCACTGCACAATTGCCCATTGATTGGAGTCAGGTGTGTTGCAGCAGGGAAACTTGTAATACCTGAAGGATGCTGGCCCTCAAGGACCGGAGTTGCCCACCCCTGATCTAACACCTGCAGGATAGTGGGCCTTGAGGACCGGGGTTGGGGATTACTGCAGTAAAGGATATCTGATTATGCCGTCCACATGACCACTTGAATTATCTGAGAACACCAGAAAGCAGGTAAGGACCAGATGTTTGATGTGCTTGTAAACGGGCTGGATAATCTCTACAGGTGTGTTCACACTGTGGTTGTTTGACGGACTGTGGTCGCCTCTCGTGACCCCCCTAGTTTACTGCACAACGCACAATTTGGACAACAGTCAGCCAGATCCCTAAAATTGTCGCATGACTGGAAAATCGGCTCAAAAACGTCCAAAAATCGCAATGCATGCCGGGCTTAATGGAAAGGCTTAATGCGGGACTTCAAGAAGAAATCGTAGGGAAGTGGGGTAGATTATCGTTTGCTTTGTTTTTCCTCCGACCCAAACAGCGTATGTTTGAAGAAGCCGAGGTCAAAACAACAAAAAAAATTTAAACCTCTTGTAGACAGAGACGGAGTAATGATAAGAAGCAGGAACATTTCCACTTTAATCACAGAGTCCAGTTTTCTTCTTCTTCTTGCTTCTTCATCATTGATCAGTGGTTGTATTGGGGAGCGTCGCCCCCAAGCGAGCAGTTGTAGTAACTACGGTGGCTTAACCAGGCGGTTTGGTCCGCTTCAGTTAGTGTAGTTAGAACGCAAACCAAAGCAAAGAAAGGTGTGAATTTTGCAGAAATTCCGGCCAATTGGACCGAGTCCCCAGACTTTTCCGGTGTGAATGCATTCTATGGAGACGTGAATATCAGCATCTTATATCAGCCACTCACAAAGCAACCCTGACACCCCACCGGAGGTGGTTTTTTTACTGCTGTTCACACTTTGATCAATGAGTTCTGGATAATCTGACCAGTCAGTTTCGAATGTCGGATTTTGTACAATTCAGCTTTGTTAACACGCCACAGTGTGTCGCAGCAAACGCAAAGCAGCTCAGGGGTTCAAGTCACCAACACACGCTCAAACATGCCAACATGTGCGTTACCACGAGCAAAGATGATACCAACAAGGAACAACCACCACAATTAATGCTGAACACACTGAATCTGGAAGAGCACAAAAGCAGACATTAGCCCGCTGCCTCATTTTTCACTCACTGCAACTTGCTTTTAGTTGTCTTTATTAATTGAACATGGAAAATGAAGCTGCTGTTTGACAGTTTGGGGCAGTTTAAGCTTGTCTCACTTTGACCATGACCTCTGCAGGACAGCAAATGACAGAGACCTGGCTGTCCTTTGGATCACATGGGCTGTGCACACATGATGTTGGAGGAAAAAGCTGCTGTTAGATGTCCAGGTACACCTCCGCTAAAGAGTTGACGGTAACAGGCCAGAGCTGATTAATGCTGACAAGTGCCGGCTTTTTATGGAGGCTAATGGTCCCATGTGTGTGTTAGTGTGCATGTATGCTTGTTTGCCAGCATCAGCTGGTTTGATGCTCCTGCTGTCGCTGCTGCCTGAGTCCTTAGCCACAGACTCATCGTTCTGCAGCTCTCACCGCTCCATGGAAACCAGGGGTGTGTGGCAGGTAAACATCTCTAACCACATTATCTCTGCTTTGCTATTCTGTTATTCAGAGGGACTGATTACCTGTTACATATGGTTGGATTAGAAAAATAGCGATTAGTGTGCTGTAGCATCAATATTTGTGCTGAGACATCCACATCCCAGAGGTATGAACTATAATAATAACATAACCACTGTAAGTGGGGTCATTAGGTTGAAATACATTTCTGTACATACGGATGAACTAGTTTTATGACCTCCATGTTCCCCTCTCAGCCCACAAAGTGTTTACTGTGTACTGTAAATGAAGAATGCCATAACAAGACCTGACCCTGCAAGCCTGGAATATTCAGCTAAAGCTGAGCTGCAGGTTTAGTTTGTTCATTCAGAACATTGTGGTCCTGCTTTTTTAGGATGTGAGAACATTTTGCTCAGCTTTTAGCTGCAAATTCCAAATAACTAAAAACAAGCTGGAACTTGAATGTCAAAAACAAACAAAACATGGTGTCTGCCCTCCTTTAAAATCATCATGTTGACGTGTTGCTTAGATACTTTGGTTCAAGGGCGTAGGTTTGATTCTGACATTGGTGAGGACATTACAGCGATCCTCACAGCTCCCTGGAAGACAGGCGCTTTGTTGCTGTTTATTTGCAGTATCACTGAATTAAAGGATAACTTTCTTCTTGTTTAACCTGGATCTTACTTCTAGGAGTTTATACGTGCATTTACTCACCGATAAAATTTCTGTATCACTTTCACGCTTTCGGACGATATTTAGATGAAGTCACCCTCCGGCGTACAGATATATGGAGATTGGGCAGCCGGGCTTTACCTGCAGCAAAACTCCTTCATTTCACCAAAACTTTAAGTAGAATGAACGAATGAATAAGTGCTATTGTCCTGTGACTGTTGTGTTTGTTGTTGTCTAGGTAGCGAGCTGCTCTTCTGAGCTGTACTGCAGCGGCATGGGGTGCACGCCACCTGCAGTGCGAAAAAAGCCCCCAATAACTAACGGAGAGCTAAATCTGAACCAACAGGACAATAGTACTCGTTAGTTTGTTCATTCATCATAAAGTATTGGTGAAATTAAGGGGTTTTGCTGCAGATACTGTAATTCCTTAACAGAGGCCCACTCTTGCTGCACCGTCTCTCCCATTATATGGATAACAACAGAAGGCGACTTAATCTAAATATCATCCAGAGTCAAAGTGATACAGAAAGTTTACCGGTGAGTAAATGCTCATATAAACTCCTAGAAATAAGGTCCAGGTTGGAAAAAAAAAGAAAGTAATCATTTGAGTGTTTAAATAAGACATCTAAACCAGACATTTATGAGCCTGGTACATCAACCTGATGAGCACCATGTCTGAGATACATGGCAAGTCAGTCTGGGATCCTTCCGCCGTTGCACTGTTGCCAACACTCAGGGAGAGAAGTCGCTACTTACTGGTCCAAAAGTCGCTCAATGACATCACCGTGACGGACAATCGATGTTGCGCATGCGCAGTAACATATGGTGGCGTCCAATTTGAATGTTTGATATGCTACGTTGCCAATTTACAAGGGTACTGAATGGGGTATTACACACATCTGAGTCGGTGCAAAGAAGATGCAGGAATGCCACAAGGCATCATGGGAAATAAGCAACAACTGTTACATTACAGTAGGCTATAATGGACAATTTACGATTACTAACATATTTGTACAACGGATGCTGCAGCAAAAATAAAATAAAATAATTGGAAAGCCAAAAAGTACCTTATCATGCTTAGACCTGGAAAAAAAAACGTATCTTCTCATGCCTACGCAATTCATTTGCAACAACATCTACAGCAGCTCGGAGAGGCTGCTGTGTGCACCAGCTGCAGCGATATAAACTTTATCTGTCTCTATGACTACCAGAAAAAGTCGCTAGATTTGTTGCTAGGCGCTTTTTTGAAAATAAGTCGCTAGAGGGGTCTGAAAAGTCGCTAAACATAGCGACAAAGTTGCTAAGTTGGCAACAATGTGCTGGAGACTGATTTCCAATTTGAGACGAGAGGCGGGACCAACAGGAACAAACTGAAGCAGAGATAACCAATCAGAGAAAGACGGAAGAGATGCAAATGTCTTTGGTAAGAAGAAAGCCTTCAGAGCAGCAAGTTGTTGCGGGTTTAAGGACATGTGCAGCTCATTAAAGACATCAGACAGGCGTCATTAAATCATCGTTCATCTGTGGCTGCCATTCTGACTGTTTATGGTTCGATAACTGAGTCACCGGAAAAGACGTGTTGTAAAGTCCCAGAAATCTCTTGGTCTACTTGTTTCACATCAGTAAATCATCTAGATAAGAGAGCAGTTTGCACAACGGTGCAAGAGATCCACCTACTTATGTGAAACCTTGAAGGAAATAAGACCAACATTATTAATAACCCTCAAATGCACAGAATTATCTATGGAGGAAATGTTCATTTTTAAATCATTATTATAATTTTAACTTAAACATTTTAATGTAATTTTTAAGGGATTTCTAAATCCCTGTGAATAAATTTTATATAATTATGAACCTCAATGGTGTTTACTGAGCGCCTTTTAAAAATCACCGTTGGATGTCACAGATAAAGCGGACGGATCTCTCAGCTGTTGCTGGATACCGATGTCCCGACCGTACCCAACCGATCCTACACCCATGCATCGCCTGATGCTCAGACAAGCTGAAACAAGTACAAGAGTTCAGCAGCGCCAACAAATTCACCAGCCAGGAAGCAAGAAGCAGCAGATATGATCATATCCTACAGAAACACTGCAGCAGGTACAGAAACCCTCGGCCCAGTTCCTTGAAACCCGGCTCTCTTCAAATGCCTGAACAACAACCTATTTAAAACTAATCAAACTCAGTCGCAAGATGATCAATTCAGATGATGTAATTATGAGGAGGAAGCATGACTCAGATCTTTGTCTCAGCATCTAATCAGGATGGCAGGTATTAGAGGCCTTTGATGCATCCTGAGATAAGAGTGTGAAGAAAGAGAAGTCCCTCTAATTAGATCATCAATGGGCCTGGTTGTTTCTGCAGCTTCGTCTCCTTCCAGGTACCGCTGAAACAACCAGCGAGACCACCAACGCTTTGTTAGGCCAAACATGATTACGCCTGTAAATCTACATTTACTCATTTAAAAGAAAAAAAATTATGTTTAGGGTTCTCTGAAATTTTCTAAATTAAACTGACCGTAATCATCAACATTCCTCAAGTATAATTTAAAGCATCTTATGTTTTGCATCTAAATTCAAACAAACAGGCAACTTTTTTCCTGATTTCTAGAACTTATCAGGCATATGTGAAGACAACACGAAGGTCATAAATCAGCCTCTCCAACATTCCTCACAGTAAACAATCAGAAATGTCGTGGTTCTTAAATCATTGTCCTGACACGTTTTCATTGTTCGCTGTTTATTTGATGTTTATGGCCATTAGGCAGCAGGTCTGGATCAGCACTGGAACAGGGGCCGCTTGTACTTTTCCACTCGTCCCTCAGATCAGTGGGACCTGTGATTCACAACCCACGTGTGTTCGGCTCTAGGAAGTAGACTTTTAGATTAAAAAAACATAAGACAGATGCAAAGTATCACGAGCCACGTATTCTGGAGGCAGCGAGGACCGATGCGGCTCAGCAGGACTCTGAGGTCGAGTCCCATCAAGATTAAATCAGAGAAAAAACAGGATGCAGAGACGTGAGTTTATTTTTAGCCCTGACTCGAGGTGATCATGTCCAGACCAGGGGTCCGCACCGTTCATGAATAAAAGGGCAGTTTTTCCACCTGCCCCACTAATAAACAGTTAAGAGCCAGAAAATACGGTGACTTTTAAAACTTGTGTCATTACAAAAAAAATGCCAAATGAAATTAAATAAATTATATTAATCCCAAAAGGAAACTGCAGAGTTGGAGGGTTTTTTACCCGAGTACAACACTGCATTCGTGTTTTTCTGTTTCCTTTCAACTTGTGCACCATCAGAGTTTATAAAAGTACGCTAACACGCTGCCTGATCAACGTCTACCTGACTCGATTCTGCAGGAGCAGTTTGTCTTCATGTCAGTGCTTCAGTCTAGGGATGGGCATATCAATACCTTGGAGTCGATACTTCGATAACAGCCAGACAAAATATCGGAATCGATACTTTTTTGAGTATTGTGATACCACTGTACAAATACAAAATGTGCAATTTGTTTCTAATTCTGAGAGTTTAAGGCGATGAAATAATTAAAAAGATTTAGCTTTATAATGATGGTGGAGCTTATAAGATGAGGATGATGTTTTGTGGTGGTGATGATGATGATTTTTGTTTTTTTTGTAATAGGAATATTTTAATATTTTTTTTAAATTTAAAATTTATTTTTTTTTTTTTAAATTTTACATTTAAAAAATTTAAATTTTTTTTTATAAATTTTTTTTAATTAAAAAAAAAAATTATTTTTTTTTAATTTTTATATATATTTTAAAGTTTTTTTTTTTTTTGGTTTTCTTATATTTTATAAAAAAAAAAAAAAAAAAAAAATTTTTAAAAAAAAGAAGAAAAGAAAACATAAAAAAATTCCTCTAATATTATTTTTTGGGTTTTTTTTTCTTTGAGGAAAATTCTTTAAAAAACACAAAAAAAAGAAAAAATTTTTTAAAAAAAAGAATTATAATTATATTTTTTTTTTTGAAAAACAAAAAAATTGAAAAAAATATCGGATTTTTTTATAAGAAAGAGGGAAGGGTGGGGGGGGGAGGGGGGGGGGACCGGGGATAATCCCCCGAAAAGAAAATACAAACACAAATGCCAGCAGGATGTGTTATGCGGTGGGGGCCCTCCCCTAAAAAAGATAGAAAGAAGGGGGGGGGGGAGGAAAGAAAAGAAAGAGAAAAACAAACCCCCCCCCAAAAACAGGGGGACCAGTTAAGTAATAATTGTGATCTACCTTTCTTTCCGGACAGTTGAGCACACTTAAATATAAGCCACAGAAGATTTGGTCTAATCTGTCATCGATGGTGACGCATCACGAGTCAAACGCCGTCTGTGCTGTTGGGCGGACAGACGGCTTGTAAAGGGGCTCGCAACTTTCCTTCTGGATGTCTGAACTTCGATATTCTAGCTGTAGTTAGCTCATGTCCATAATAAGAAGGCGCGAGTGCTTTTGTTCTGCTCTGGGTCAACCTTGTGAAGCAGGAGTCTGTATTCAGCATTTTCTCGCCAAATAAACGCCAAATCCAGATCCCTCATACAGAAACCGTTTCAAAGGCCTCCTTCCACTGAAAACCCGTTTAACTTGCTTCTTCTGAAATACGGAGGGTTTCCCCTTGTTTACTTACACATGCTGACTTGCTAGCGTTGCGTTCCCCCCAGTCGGCTGTGCTTCCTCATCACAAAAACAATACGAAGAAAAGAGCGAATCGGGAACAGCCTTGCACTTCTACGTCACATTGCAAATAGCGTATCCCACGTGGGGTTTCTATCTGTCCATTGGAAGGCAGGTAACCCTCCACTACACACTAGAAGTAAAGACGGCACGACTGTAGCTTCGGAGTTGAGAAGCTAATTAGCTAACTGTTTGTTAGCATGGCGGAACAAACTTTGTCGGCTCTATTTCCTGTCTGTAACGAAATAAGAGCGGAGGGCGGAGCTTCCTTCATACACTGATGGGAGGCAGCCAATCAGACGGAAATTCATGAGAAGGACCCGGAAAAGCTGCCGTTGGACCACAAGCCTCTCTTCTAGTATACAAATACAGCTGGATACAAAGATACCAGAAGGTTTTTTTAAACAGAAACGATGCAGAATGCATTCAATAATAATGGAGAACACAGAAATATTTATGAAATGACCACGGAAGTACAACTTTAATGCCATTTGTGAGCAGTTTTGATGTGTCAGGCTCGAGCACTACGAGAGAATTCATAAATGAGAAAGATCTACACAGAGTGTAGCGGGGCTGCTGCTCCGCCTCATCTCGTTGGCAAAAAAGAGCAACAAGAAACCATAAATGTTTCCTCCACTATCATTCAGTAGTGGCGGCCCCCATTCCTAATCCCAGCCGGCAGCCTCCCACATGCGGCCACACTGGCTGCGTAGCGCTCCACTCCAACCTCCACGCGCAGCATCCCACACCATCCGTCAGAAAGTCCCGCATCTTTGCACGCTGCGAACACGTGAGTCGCGGAGTTTGGCACAAAACTGCAGCGCAACTGGAATTCACGGGCTTGAATCAGCAATAAGGCTATGAAGATAATAAATTAAACTTTATAAATAGGTTTCTTGGAGGGTGATCCATCATCATCATGCCCATGAATCAATAACAGTCTAACACTGCTTCACTCCGAGTGGATGTGCTCATATGTGTGTGCAGTTATCTTTTATCCTATTACTTCCCGTTGTGTTTGTTGAAACTTAATTTATTATATGAACATGTTCAGATCTGTGGCTGCTGGCATTTTCAGGGCTGATGGAAGCACTGAACACAATGTTTTCTTTCAAATACATGAAGGCTTCGTGCCATAACAGACCTATTTTATTATTGTATTTGTTGTTTTCTGTTTATTTGTTCATCATTGATGAAACTTTATTCATTATTGTTACAAAAGCACCTTTGCTGTGAATACTTGAACACAAAATACCACTGCAGGCAGATTTTATTTATCTGTTTAGGTTTTTTACCTTGTAAAGAGGTAAATAAGTTAATGAAGGTGGATATATTGCAGTTTTTTTTTTTAATTTACTGGTATTGGTATTGACTACCGAATTTCTGGTGTCGTGACAATGCTGCTGTGGGTTACTTGCCACATAAAGTATACCACAAGCAGTGCAACACTGCTGGGAAAATATAAATAGCAAAATACTGTCTGTATGAAATGTCACAACACACTTCTGTTTCTTAGCATTCTGATGTCCCAAAGTCACCGATGTCCTGCTCAGACATCAGAGGCTGCGTTGCATCAGAATCTCAGGTTTCACCTCAAACTTGCTGAACCTGAAAAACAGTCATTTTTTCCACTGTGTCCTTTTAAATAAAGAAACCATCATCTACAGTGATGATGCTCTCAGACGTGCACGCACATCCACGCTCCGGCTGAACACGTGCAAACAAAGACCTGTGATCCGACCTACCTGTGATCAGAAGCACGAACATCAGGAGCAGAGCAGAGCTTTCAGACCACCGGGTCATCTCTCCTTTCCTTTTCCTCAAACCTAATCTCTAAACATCTTCCTGCCTTTCTGAAACATGATAGCTCCTCCGTGACTGCCTCCAGGTACGCTCAGAGGAACCACTGCAAGCTGCCACTAAATGGGATTAATGGATAAACCGGCAGACTGAATGGATATTTCTCTAATGCCACTTTATCTTCTCACACAAAAACAAGCAGCTTTAGAAAAACAACACAGGAAAATTAACTACTTCAGTTAAATCTGAGGGTTTCTGTGCATCTGTCAGATGTTGCTGATTATAAACCATCTTAGTTGGTTTTATTTGCTTTATTTGCCGATTTTGTTTTGTTTTGTCTTTTTCTCTGGGTTCTTTACTGATGCAAACAGACTAATTGTTGGCTTCCCAACTGCAGAGACATTGCTATGATAAAATATATTATTTAACCACGTTTTCTTGGACTAATCATGAAAGACGACAGTTGTGTGCAAAATTTCTGCAAAGACCGGCACACTCTCAAACTCGGCGGTGTTTTTGACCGTGGGCTAACAGAAGACTTGTGAAGCTGATGTCTGAGCAGATGCTGGGACTCTGGTGGGGATCTGAGCAGCCTGTGGTACGTTTGAACTTGGCAAGGCTCGCTGATCTCTGACCTGGTGATGCCTCATCCGTCTCGAGCTCCCTGATCTGATTTGTGATGTGTTTTTGTGATCGTGGGACTCCCAAACTCCAGACAAAGACGAGCTTTGTTTGCATTTCCCAGGATGTTTCTCAGTTTTCTTCTTTTGATCTTTATGACGAACGTAAACCTGCTACTTCCTGACTAAACTGGTGGTCACAAAAGAAAATAAAAGCTCCAAATAAAAATGTTCCCAGCGTGGAACCAAATTCAAACCTGAATGAAAATGTGGTTTTTTGGATCTGTTTGACTCATATCTGTTGAACAGAATCATGTAAAATGCGGTGTCGGGCATGCACGGGAGGGGGGGGGGGTTGGTTACACATGGGTTTCTTATACAACATCTCCACACAGTCAAGCATTGTCCCTGCCAGGAAGTCGGGAGGAAAGTCATACGTCTTTCTTTGGCAGCAAACGTAAACACGATTTGTTTTTAAAGATTTATGAACATAAAGCATCTCATTTTGGTCCACGGCCTCTTAAGGAAGCTTCGTATTTACATCAGCGTGAGCATTAGTTCACCTGCGCCCGCCATAAATCCCATCACACTCCGGGTTTCTGCTCAGTCATGGAAAGAGGAGGATGACCGGGACAATGACAGGAAGATGGGGGCATGCAGCCTCACTAACCTCCACATAGAAACACCACTATTAAAAGGATGAAATCTATATTTTCAGAGGCTCTCTCATGGTGTGTCAAGTTGCAGGACAGTTGTCCTGCCCTTCCTGCAGCAGCAGCCAAAACATTCCCAGCTCAACTGGGATCTTTGGATGACACTGGAAACGGGTCAGTGGAGTCTAAAAACGGACGTCGGCCCTCCAACAGTCATTGTCTCCCGTCCGTCACACCCTTTTTCCCTTCGCACACAGCTGTTTCACACGAGCAGAATGACAGCTGGTTGCAGGGAACGCGCATGTTGCCGAGGTCACGGTGGTGTGGAACCACAGTGAACTGTGGGAAATCCCAGGCGGGACGTTCTGGAAGTAATGAGGAGCGATTGATGGTCCAAAGTAGCTGTCAGCCAGTTAAACAGTGAAGAATAATTATCATTCCCGCTTTGTTTCTCTTTCTGTTTCTTTTCAGAATGACCCCGAGTATCTGGACGACACGAAGGCTACATTCCCACTGCAGTGAAAACTGACTCAGATCAGACTTTTCAGTCCATATCTGACACAGACATACCTGATCTTTTTATGACAATCAGAACGGCACAAATTGGATTTTTTAAAAAAAAAATCTAACCTAGGTCCCTTTCCTATGTGGATCTAAATCAGATTCTGATGTTTTTCAAAGTGACTTTCGTCACATTTCACCAACTTTTACGTCATTAAAAGGTGCCATGACATCAAATTTCACTTTTCTGGGGTTTTGGGGTTATAATATGATCTGTTGTGCACTAATGAGGCCATGTGAATGTCCAGAGCGAGTATCAAAGTTCCTGTTTATGGTCTGTCAGCTTTTTTTCTTGGTTCAAAAACAATTGAATCAGACAGCAGCTTATTCTACGTAGTTCAATTGCTCCAATCAGAGCACATCAAGTGTGGCTGGGCAATATGGACCAAATATCATATCACGATATATTTATTTTAGATGACAATATAAACCGTTTTTTTCACCTTATTTGTCTGAGAGTTTCATTTCATATCAAACACCTGTTTTTTAGTATTGAGACATGTTTAGCGTAAAGGTATCGCTCCACTGCAGTGATGGAACTGAAAACACTGTTTAGAAATGTTTGTTGAATCAAAGTAAATCAAGATAGTTGATTTTTTATGATTGATTTCTTTGTAGGGGGTGGGAAAAAATATCGATACACTGAAGTATTGCGATATTATCATATGCCAATACCATGTCTATATTCAAAAACGCAGTATTGATCTATTTTACTAATTAAATCTTGCAAAATATCGTTTTGTCACAAAATCTCATGAAATTTCATGAAGTACTGCAAGATTTCATCTTTCTGTTACAAAATCTTGCAGACACACATAGAACTTTCTGCTCACTTGTTGATCTTTGGCTGCTCCTGATTGGACATTACCGCCAATTTAAGCTCTCTGATTGGTGGAAAGTTTGACAGGAAGTGTCTTCATCATCATTTCCAAGTCTGAATAGAGGTCTCTTATCTACATAGTGATCGTGATGTTTTTATGATGAAAACAGGATAAATAACGGTGTTTTATCATGGATCATTGGGGATTTACCGTATAAAGTCTTTGAATAAACACTTCTTTTTGCGGCTGGATTGTAAACCTTCTGAACAGGATATATATGTCTGGAAAATGTCCGTTAATCATCTAAAGGGTAAACTATCCACCACAAATTACCCCACAGAGTTACACACTGCCGTTCCTGGGAAATTGACAATATGAGCAATGTGTAAACCACCAGCAGACAACACAGAGACATTCTCCGTCCTGAAAAGGTTTGTAGTTCCCAGACAGAAACCTGGACCATGCAGCAACCAACCAGAACAAGTGTTTCTGCAATAACACCGCCCTGTGACCTTGTTTGTCTCTGGAGTGATTTTATCTTTCAGTTTGGTCACCGTCTCCCTCTGTGAGCTGTTGGGGGGCCTTGGATATTTCCACGGACAGCTGTGATCTAAATATAAAGAGAGACTTCCTAACTTCAGGAAAAAGATAGAAGTGAGGGCCGGATTCAGATCCTCCTGCAAATTTCCTGCAATAGGGTCCCTCAGTGACCAAAGAAAAACAGATGGTAAACACAGCGGCAACATGCAGAAGTGAAGGTCGAACAGGTCTGGCGTGGTTGGATTGTTAACTCTCAGGCTTCAGCCGCTCACACGCCCTGCAGGCGTGGGACAGGTGGAGGGACCGTACAGCGCGCAGAGCTGCACGATACACACCTGCCCGACATTTCTACACTCACAGTTGGCAGCTCAGACGAGCTGCAGCAGGTTTACAAACGCACACAAAATATCCGCCGTGGATCGCAGCGTCAGTCCCACTGATGCTGATGTGACTCAACTGTGTCGTGGTTGCAATCAGTACGTGCACACGACCATGTCCGTAAAAAAAACCCCCAACAAAAACAGCCCTGTCTGTCCCAAGGGACAAACTCCGCTGGAAAAGAGTGAAGCCTGGAAGTTAAGTTAAATAACTGTAGTTCTTTCTTCATCCACTAGGGGCTCCAAAACGGAGCAAATCTCCGTAGACTCCAGTGTTAAAAAGACCAACTTCACAGCAGAAATAAACATGTTTACAGCAGAAATAAACATGTTTACAGCAGAAATAAACATGTTTACAGCCTGGTTCAGTACATGACTTTAAGTTTAATAGTCAAGTTAACCTTCATGTCAACTGTGAGGGGGGTGAATTGTTTTATAACTCATCCATTTAGATGATATTTAATCTTGAAAATACACATATTTAGGGGCGTGTCTTTTTGATTGACATGCGGCAGACTGGATGCCAGTTTTAGCCGTGCAGTCTTCAGAGTTTTGCGCCCTCAACCCAGAAGAGTTTTATATTTTATCACGTTTTCTATCAAATTTTCCTTTTAATATGTTACTATGTCACTTTGTTGTACCATTTACCCTTTTATGTACAGCACTTTGTGTTTTTTATCTATGAAAAGCACTTTATAAATACATTTTACTTAAGTTAATTGAGGTTTTACTGTTTAAATTAGCAGCAGATAGAGATGCTTCAGAAAGAGAAATGTGCTGCGAGATGCATGCGCTCATTCAGGGAGAAAAAACTATTTTAAAAGTGGCAAAGAGAAAAAAAAAGAATAACTTTTCCATTCCAGCTTCTCAGCTCATCTTCGACATCCCCGTTCTGCTCCCCGCCTTCATTTTCCTGACAGATTGAGATGAATTGTGTGAAAGAGGTGCACGGGTCGCTCTGGGGACACCCTTGAGAGGTGTTGCCCAACAGCTTCTGACGCTTTCTCCGGGAGCGGAGAACAATAGGCGGAACCAGCTGCTGTGGGAGTCGGTGTGACACAGTGGAGGAGCTGTTTACACGCAGCCGGCCGCTCGGCTCAGGCCGGACGCCGGCCTGCGTCACCCCTCCCACAGTTTATCACAGCAAGGCTCTGCAGAGCTGTGGGAGTGTACGCGGGTCCTCGGCCTTCATCACAAGGTCTCCTGCACTGCAAGGTCTTCACGTGAAACAACGAAGGCTGATCAAACCGTAACTGAAACTTTTTAGGCTGAGATGTTGAAGTGCAGGCAGGGGTCATGTGACAGCCTCTTCCTCTCATCTTAAAGGATAACTTTCTTTTTTTTCATCCTGGACCTTATTTCTAGGAGTATACACGTGCATTTACTCACTGGTAAAGTTTCTGCATCACTTTGAGTCCTTCGGACGATATTATGCTGAGTCGCCCTTCAGTGAACGTCCAGTATCATGGTGGGGACGGGGCAGCCTCCATTATCTGCAGCAAAACTCCTTGATTTTTGCCAATATTTTAAGTAGAATGAACAAACGAACGAGTACTATTGTCCCGTGAGTTCAGATTTAGCTCTTTCGTTAGTTATCAGGGTGTACTACACTTCTCGGCGCCGCGCGTTCACGTTGCGTTTCCGTAGTACAGCTGAGAAGAGCAGCTTGCTGCCCAGAAAACATCAAAAGCACAATTTGCAAAACTCTGAACTCAGATACAGTAGATTTGACTAAAATGACTTTAACGTATAATGACATTGATAACTTCTTGAATTAAAGTTTTACTGTCTGCCTTCAGAGAGCAGTGAATTCCCAGGAATTTTAGAAAAGGGAATTTTTAACCAGCATTTAGTTGTACTCAAAATTATTCACACCCTCCCATTAAATAAAAGGCTCACAATTTAATTTGAATAAAAAGAAACTAAACAAAATAATAATGAATAAAAATTTACAAAATAATAATTTGGTGAAATGAAATATTTTTGAATTGTGGTTAACAATAATCATTTAAAAGAAAAAACTTGCCCAGACGGTAGAGCATATTTCCCATGAACAGTGGATAGAAGTCTGATCGGATGTTACAGAAAACACATGGCTGCTGTGATAAAACGTACTCAACAAAATTATAACTAAAGCCCCATCATGCTTTTTGTTTGTTTGATTTTAATATTTCTTTCAAACCACAATTCAAAATCAGTGTCATGATTTTCATCAAATTTTTATTTATTATTACTTTTGTAAATTTCAGCTTTTTTTTTTTTACTGACAGATGATTTTTTTTTCTCCTTTAATTGGAGGGTGTGAATAATTTTGAGGACAACTGTAGTTTGAATTAAGACAAGTGATACAAACATTTTTTTTTATCAATATTTCCTATAATATCAGTGATAGAAGTCTAGCTGTTTGCTTTCTACCTTGCTGTTATTCATGTCCGTTTGCTCCTCGGGATCTGGGATCTTCCTCTTGTTCCTGCTTGTTCCTGCTTCTGCAGACATTGCTCCTGGAGAGGCTGATTACTGATGCAACACACCTGTGACTGACTGGTTACCTCCTGCTCTTCAGATTCTTTTCTCAACCTGTATTTGCTGTTTTTGCAAAGAACAGAGGACATTTTTCTTCGTTAGATTCACATCAACTGCAGCTTTTCTCTTCTAGACGGAAGTCAGCAACCCAAAGTCTGGTTGAGGAGCATTTCTCAGTTTCCTTCTAGTCAGCCATCACTTACCTGTCTATGAAAGGTCAGAGGAAGACAGAGTCACGGGTAGAGGGAAACTCCAGTCCAGACAGCAAACATTTTTACCCTCACCTGGAGATTCACATGTTCTCTTTCTCTCTGGAGACCATCATGGCTGTGTTATTTTGACCCATCTGCACTTTGGACCAACATATTTCAGTTTTTCAGTCCACTTTATTTACAAAGCACATTTAAGTCAGAACATACAAAGTGCTGCACATAAAAAATACTCAGAAATAAAAATAAAATAAGCTCCACCGGGTCTTATTAAAACAGTAAAACAATTTAAAATAAAATAAACGAGATACACAAAAAAATAAAATAAAACTAATCAGATAAAGTCATTAAAAATGAATAAATAAAAGACACAAAGGACCATACAGCTCAGGCGGTGTTAAAAGCCTTTAGGAAGGACCAAAAATTCTCCACAGTGGGAGCAGTTCGGACATGGAAGGGCAGTGCCAAAGTCTGGGGCCGCCAACAGAGACCCCCGGGTTTCAAGCCCCCGTCTTAGGGACCATGAGCTGGCCCCCTGGTCCGGCTACATCAATACACATAATTTGTGAGTCGACTGAGAGTCCTACCATGTAAGAAATAGCACTGCTACAGTTCAAAAGTACAGAAAATATGTATTCAATAGGTATAAGGAGGAAGATAATTATATTAATTATAGGTTAATATTGCACATATAACTTATCATATGCATATGTGCATATAGAGAAAAATGTAATTCTGGTACTCATTTATTGGCTTTTTTGTGATGGACTTGATGTAAGTTATATGGTAAAATCGTACGCTGTATATTATTATACTGCAGATTACTTAACTGTAATAGTGTCATGGATTTATTCTATTTAACCCATGTGTTGCATTTAAATCACTGGAATCGTGATCAACATGTTGTGGCACAGGGGCAGGATCTCATAAGTTTGTACTTCTTCATGCTCCTTTTTGAACAGATCTTTTTTCCCTTGTTTTAATCTTTATTTTTTCTTTTAGGAAAAAATGTGTTCAAAATTTACTATTCATTCATTCATTCATTCATTCATTCATATTCTGTATATTGATGCAACTGAAATCCTTATAATACTTTTAGACCTGCTCTAAAATCAGAAAACATGTTGAGTAGAAGTGGCTTTCAGCATCCGTCACCATAAATTTCTGCATGCAAATTTCTGAATTAGCTTCACTTGGGTTTGAAAAACTAAAGAAAAACTGTACTTATTTTTATCCACGGCTAAATTTTAAGATACAAGCCCGACGTTATGACTGGAGATGGCAGATCACTGACTGGACATGAAGCTTCCTCTGTGGTAATTTCCCTCAGAAGTTACAGTAAACCGTTTTGAAATGCTCCTCTTACTCAATCTGGGTGAAGCCAAATTGGACTTGATTGCAGCAACAGCAGTCTCTATCTGCAGCTTCCAGGAAGAGCACGTCTACAGACCTGCACCAGCAGCCCTGCTCCCCCCTCAGTTCACAGCCGTCCCCCCCGACCTCTGCTTCAGTGCGTTTGTGGACACACAGCTGTCCTGTGTAACGGCAGGTAAATATTATTTTCCTTTCTCTAAAAGGGTCAACTCAAAAATAGCTTCTTTAAAAGCTCCCCATTATAAACTGGGAGTCGAGCACACGTGCTTGAGATGCCGGCTTCAGTTACTCTCGCTGGTGTTTCCCACCTTGTCTATTAAAAGACTGATTCCTATTAAGACCCCCAGATGGGAATAATGAAATATCCGCACATCTCCTTGCACAATTTTCCACGTCTATAATAGCAGCCACATGGATAGTATCATATATTTCCACTTCTCTCTGTCGTTAGTGGATATTAAGACAAGGTCATGTTTGTCAGGAGGCAATAAATGACTGAAAATGTCATGTCAATCATTCAGAGCTGATTATGACCCAGAGATTAAAGTGGTGAGCTGATCCAGCCACAGAGATGGAGGAGCCGGGGTCGCAAATGATGATTTTCCTTCATTGGATCTGTAAAACTGACCATGAGTGTCATGCAAGTCATTTGCTTGTTTCAGCTGTTTTAATCTAGACATGCACAAGTAATTGGTTTTTTTTTTTTTATCAATAATTATCAAAGCAACATGTTGCATCACACAATCCTCAGAATATTTCATGTAAACAATTATTTTCCCCCAGTGTGTCCTTCATTGCTCACATTTTCAGTGTTTTCAAACTGCAGACTAGAAGCTACGTATTCACGGTAGCAGTGTAGGAGTGATTCACCTCTGCAGGTGCAGCTGTTCGCTCATCATAGCTTTTAATGGGAACTAGACACCCTGTTTTCAGACATGCCCTCATTTTGAGAGTGAAAAACCCATACTTATCTGTAAAGGCCTGTTTATGCTCTACATACAAGGCCGATACAGAGCATTTCCTCCATCTGCATCATTTACATGCTTAAAGGGGAAGTTTGGGTTTTTTTAACCTGGAACTATGTCCAATATAATGTAAAAGATGCGGGCAACCTCGTGCAGCGACTAAATAAGGCATTATCTGCCACAAACGCTTTCATTTCACCAATGTTTGTTACGAAACATTAGTCGGACCCCCCTGTTAGCTCGAAGCGGCTTTGAGTTGCTTATTTGAGGTGATTCGTCCTTAGTTACAGACATTTACCTACTATGGTGTCGCATAACAGTGACATCATCAAAGCCGCCGCAGTAAAAATGTCTGTAAATAAGGACGGATCTTGACGGATACTGATCTGGAGTGGATCTAAATATCTCCTGAAGGAATTTATGTTACACCAAAACTGTCTGGGTGAGTAAATGAACGTATTTCATGCTAGAAAAAAGGTCCAGGTTGAAAAAAAACTAACATCCCCTTCAATGGCTATATGCCCGCCCACTACTTCCTGAATTTCAGACAGCACCTTTGCTTCCTGTCTGTTGTGACTGGACGAACTGATTAACCCAGGTGTGTCTGACCTCAGTAACTGGCCAGACACACCTGGAGTAATTAGTTCAACCAGTAATGAAAGACAGGAAGCAAAGGTGCTGTCTGAAGTTCAGGAAGTATTGGAGCCGGGCATATAGCCCATTTGGTCCATTTTTGAGGCCATTGCCGGGGCAGCAATCACTTTTACTGAATCCACATCACTGACGTTGTGGAGCCTTCTTTTAACTACTTAGAGCAGGGATCACCAACTCCGGTCCCCAAGGGATGCCATCTTGCAGGTTTTAGTGTTTCCCTGCTGCAACACACCTGATTCAGGCCCCGTTTACACAATGACGCTCCAGAGTGAAAAACTTAAAATATTTTCCCAGATGTGCCTATCGTTTAGATGGTGCCCGCGTTTTGGGGAGTCAAAAACGGCAAAAAAAAAAAAAAAAAAAAAACTTCCAAAGTGGAAATCTTGAATACGCTTCACTGTGTAAATCGTTTGTTTTGTAATTTTGAAAAATGGTGTCAACGCAGGAAAACATCAACAAACAGGAAGAGGAGTAGTAGAAATATTCACACCGTTTGGTCTTGATGGTGGCGCCATCTAGCGACCTGCCGTGCATACTGCATCAAAAAATTCCACGCACATTTTCATGCCCGTCCGCACGCAGAAATAAAACCTTACTTTTGCATTTTTCAAGCGGAATGTTATCGTGTAAACGTGGTCTTAGATGAAAAGGTTCTCCAACTGCTTCTGTTCTGCAACTGCCATTGATTTGAGTCAGGTTGCAGCAGAGAAACGGTAAAACCTGCAGGATGGTAGCCCTTCGAGGACCGGAGCTGGTGACCCCCAACTTAGAGAGTTTGGGAAGATAACCAAAGTTCATTCAGTCATAGCTCCACAGTTGTGGCCTTCTTCGGTTACCCCTTTCCCACTGGCCAAAAACCAAATTAACCCGGAAACAATGGCCCCGGTTACATGATGTTTTTTCATTTGGAATTAATTATTCCACATTAAATAACTCGGAATTAAATTACTATCTTTCATGTTTATATGGAAATAATAATTCTGAATTAAGGTTTACATGGAAAAAATGTTTATCTAATTCCACTTTAGATCTGGGGGCTGGGAAGGGTTCTGATTGGACAGGCCCGATCGGACAGGCCCAATCATGTTCTCTCACTGAGGTTTTTTCCTCTTATTAAAGAGAAAATGGAAGGACTACATTGCACTTCCTACATGCACGTTCACGGGAGTTCATGACACTAAGGAAGCCGCAGCAGACGAGATCGTACGTTGTTTCTTTCTTAAATTTTTTAGTTTTAAATCAATAGCTAACCCCTCTCGTGTTTGTCCGCAGCTTGTTCGCTCTTAGCACAATGTGAACAACTAATTTCTTCTTCTATGCTTGAATTATTGGCAGAGTAGGCGCTGTACGCCATGGCTTCCTTCGTGACGTGAACTTGTATGAACATGCAAATAGGAAGTGTGGTGTTCTGCTGTTTAGGCTATAAAAATATACGAAATGATATCGTTTAGAGTAAATGGGCTCTATGCACGACTCCACTACTTCCAGAACTTAAGGTAGCTCCTTTGCTTCCTGTCTTTCATTACTGGACAAACTGATTAATCCAGGTGTGTCTGGCCAGTTACTGAGATCAGACACACCTGGACTTATCAGTTCATCCAGTAATGAAAGACAGGAAACAAAGGAGCTACCTTACGTTCAGGAAGTAGTGGAGTCGTGCATACAGCCCATTCTGGACGCTACCCACTCAGGACACTTAAAGGAGTGATGACATAACAGTTAAAAACTAGTTTATGTTGTTGGCATTACTTTATATGTAAATACTCCAAAGAAAAAAACGGCATTTTTTACAGCGGAGTATTGTGTTGAAACGCCAGACCTCACTTCCTCAGTAATACAGTTGAGTCCGGTGATGATATGGAGCTTTACCCGGAGACCACGTTGACTTCATTTTGATTGGCTACACCTTATTTGGCTATGACCTTATTTGGAGAATCTAGGTCAAGCTGCGGTCGGAGTTTGCTAAAGGCTAACTGCTAGCAACATGGGCACTTCAGACAGTGTCAGCTACATTTATCAGACAAGACAGCATTTAGAAAATAAATAAACTTACAGGTAATGACAAGGTTGTGGCCCCCTCCCTCAGTGTTGCTGCAAAAGTTTTCTTTTAAATCCATTTGTTTGAAAATCCAGACCTGACTGCACAGAAGTTACTACTAGCTCCATACACGAAGCTGAATCAGACAGGGAGGGGAGGGGGGAACGGACGGTGCATAAACCGTTAGGAGAGAGAGAGAGAGAGGGGGGGGGGCTGTTTACTTGATAGTGTGCTCTTATTGGAGCAATTAAATTACGTAGAATGATAGAACTACGTAGAATGATAGAACTACGTAGAATGATAGAATTACGTAGAATGATAGAACTACGTAGAATGATGGAACTACGTAGAATGATAGCCTGCTGTCTGATTCAACTGTTTCTGAGCAGAGAGACAAAGCTGACAGACCATAAACAGGAACTTTGATTCTCACTCTGGACATTCACATGGCCTCATCAGTGCACACCAGATCATATCATACACCCAAAACCCCAGAAAAGTGAAATTTGATGTCATGGCACCTTTAAATTACATTGGATGAGCAGTATGGAAGAATATTGCCAAGTTTTTGTGGCGTTTTATGGACCTTTTTAGTTCAGTCACTGGTGAACTCCATTACAGTATATGAAAGTTGGGGGAAAACGAAAACCTGTCGGATCTCCAGCTGCATATGACATATTAAAGTGCTCCAGAGTCTTGCTCAGCATGAGGGTGAGTAGAAAATGAAGGACCATCATTCTGTGGGTGTACTATTCCTTTAATGCCGACTGTAAGCAGGTCGACCTGTGTTTGAAAAACCCATGTGAACCTGCTAATTTCAGTGGGAAAGCAGCTTTAATTTCCTTCCTCAGTCTGCAGGCAGGTCATTGTTTTTGCGACCAGTCTGGAGGTGTACTACCACCAACCAGTGGACTGGAATGTACTGGGAGACACAGCTGGCTCTGTAGATGGACTGAAAATGTCTCCTGCTGATCACAGAAATCGACCTGAACTGAACCGTGATACTGTAGATAAGTTTACCACTCTGCTCCATGTCTGCTGGAATCTGGAAATTTCCACTCCTTTAAGAAACGGTAGAGTTTTGGACCGGTCCCAGGAAAAATACGACCACCATTAAATCACTCTGACTTTGACCTGTCAAAGCCTCGGGGGGCCTCCTGTACTCTCTGGGGGCCCAGGTTGGTAACCACTGGTCTACAAATGCTTAATATGTCTTATCCAAGATAGTCAATTGAGCATGGCATCGCTAGTAACAATAAATTATGATTCCATAAGTCATTGTTGACACTTTAAACATTTTCTCCTTATACTCTTTTTCTTTTCTTTTTTAATAAACCCATCATTAAAAAAAAATCAACCTGTCTCTCCTCACCTGCTATTTACAGGGAGGGAAATAACTAAAGTAAGTCAGATACAGTAACCCTGAAAGATTCAAGTCTGTCAAAGCTCTCCAGTAACTAAATTTAACTCCTTCTATTTTCTCTTTAACAAGGGGAAACAAACCTCAGTGAGGGAACATGATCGGCTTTCCAGACGGAAAAAATGTGATGAGTCAAAGTGGTACAAGGGGGGTAAAAAAAATTCACCATCTCCAGGCTCTTTTTATCCACTCAGCAAGTCCACTTTGATGTTTGAATTTTACCCCGAGCCACAGCCAGTTGTGTTGTGTGGTCTTGAATTACCCAGAGGAAGCCTGAGTGGAGGGAAAGCACGGCAGGAGACATATGATACAATGGAAGCAGAAGGAGAGAAACCATGTGGGGCTGCCAGCATCTCTGCTGCTCCACTTTCCCCTCTTCATTCACTTTAAACACTCCTGCCCACACACACGATGTGGAATTTACATGGCATGATTGCATGGATCAGATCTTTTCTCTTGTATTTGTATGGACGTGTTGGACGTGTGAGATCTTCATGATGCTGTTTTTATCCGCTCAGCTGTTTCCCTTCCAGAGAAAACTTTATCCATTAAATTCAAATCAAACAACGCAGACAGGTCTTAAATGCAGAGATCACACCGATGATGGTGAAACATTCCTCATTCTAAGATAAATCCAAATGTAGTCGTCTCGATTTTTTTTCTTTTTTTGGTTTTTTTTTATTTTGATTAAATTTTAATCATGAAAGTGACATTTAACATTTAAGTTAATACAGTTATGCACAAAATCCTGAGTTCATGTGATCAGGATCTGCTGGTCCCTGAGTTCATGTGATCAGGATCTGCTGGTCCCTGGGTTTATGTGATCAGGATCTGCTGGTCCCTGAGATCATGTGATCAGGATCTGCTGGTCCCTGAGATCATGTGATCAGGATCTGCTGGTCCCTGAGTTCATGTGATCAGGATCTGCTGGTCCCTGAGATCATGTGATCAGGATCTGCTGGTCCCTGAGATCATGTGATCAGGATCTGCTGGTCCCTGAGATCATGTGATCAGGATCTGCTGGTCCCTGAGTTCATGTGATCAGGATCTGGTGGTCTTTGTGTTCATGTGATCAGGATCTGCTGGTCCTTTTGTTCATGTGATCAGGATCTGGTGGTCTTTGTGTTCATGTGATCAGGATCTGCTGGTCCTTTTGTTCATGTGATCAGGATCTGGTGGTCTTTGTGTTCATGTGATCAGGATCTGCTGGTCCCTGAGTTCATGTGATCAGGATCTGCTGGTCTTTGTGTTCATGTGATCAGGATCTGCTGGTCTTTGTGTTCATGTAATCAGGATCTGCTGGTCCCTGAGATCATGTGATCAGGATCTGCTGGTCTTTGTGTTCATGTGATCAGGATCTGCTGGTCCCTGAGTTCATGTGATCAGGATCTGCTGGTCCCTGAGATCATGTGATCAGGATCTGCTGGTCTTTGTGTTCATGTGACCAGGATCTGCTGGTCCCTGAGTTCATGTGATCAGGATCTGCTGGTCCCTGAGATCATGTGATCAGGATCTGCTGGTCCCTGAGTTCATGTGATCAGGATCTGCTGGTCTTTGTGTTCATGTGATCAGGATCTGCTGGTCTTTGTGTTCATGTGATCAGGATCTGCTGGTCCCTGAGTTCATGTGATCAGGATCTGCTGGTCCCTGAGATCATGTAATCAGGATCTGCTGGTCCCTGAGATCATGTGATCAGGATCTGCAGGTCCCTGAGTTCATGTGATCAGGATCTGCTGGTCTTTGTGTTCATGTGATCAGGATCTGCTGGTCCCTGAGATCATGTAATCAGGATCTGCTGGTCCCTGAGATCATGTGATCAGGATCTGCTGGTCTTTGTGTTCATGTGATCAGGATCTGCTGGTCTTTGTGTTCATGTGATCAGGATCTGGTGGTCTTTGTGTTCATGTGATCAGGATCTGCTGGTCGTGCAGCAAACATGGCTGAAGCCTGAAGCTGACAGAGCCTTTGCAACAGTCGCTCTAATCTCTGGACCTCCCTTTCTCTGAACCTGAGATCCGTGGACTTGGTGATCTCTTTTAAAAACGTTAAAAACCATTGTAATAAAACTTTGCTCTTGTGTTTCATGTATTCTTGTTTGTTGTATTTCTTTGTGAAGTACTTTGTTTGTTTTTTTTTTGCTGTATAAATACAATCTTACAAATGAAATATTGTTGTACTGTATAGCAGATTTTATTGACCCCCCACTTATCCACTCTGGGACCTACTTATAAAAGTTTTTGGGATCCCAAAATAATGATTCCATTTGAAACATCCTAATGATTAAAAAAACAAACTCAAGAGCAGAATCACACCAGTAAAGGTAAAACCATTACCAGTAGCTGGTGATCCCAGCGTGCAGCAGGACTCCCATGATGTCATGCTTCTGTGCAGAGACGCTGCATATATGTTACCCCTCACTGGGATGTTGACATACTTCTATAAGTTGTTTACATTCTGAAGCCAGAAGTATTATCAGCGGCCGGTGACCTGGAGTGACCCCCCCTGGAGGCCTCCAGCTGGTCAGAGCAGCCCCCTCACCACCACTTCAAACATGGAGATGCCTTGTTGTTACCGGGTAGAGGTCGTCGTCACAAACACGGTCCGGCTCTGCGTGTTGAAGTGTCGGACGGTGGCGTTAATCCCAGGTCCTGCAGCGGCGGCCCTGAACCGTCCCGACCCCCGAGCAGCCGCCGTGGACCAGCTCTGCGGACGTATCAGGTTGGTAACACTTGCCGCTCCGTAAATCATCCGTGTGAAGGTCGTTACTGACAGAGAGTGTTTACAAGCCGTCCAGCATTAAAGGATCAATAACATCTGAGGCATTTGTGCAGGTTGGATATTTTGGCATCAACGGATCAACCTTGACTTTCTCATTTTATTATGAGAGCTGAAATATATTTGCTAATAAAATCCTCTGAAAAACAATGCTCAGTTACATAAAACTACTTAATAGTCGTTTATGTAACAGATTATCAGGATTTATAGGTTAAGATAAAAAGGAAATACAGAAGTTAGTAATGTAATAACTAAAAAAAAAATATTTTCTGAATAAAAATTTAATTATTTTCACAAATTCCTATGAACGCATAGAAAATTGAATAATTTTCAGGTTCAATGTGACGCACAACTTAACCTGCATTTCATTTTGATACAGTCTTGTTTCTTTTTAGGTTAATTTCTTGTTTAATTTATGTCAATATCCCATCATCTGGGCTACATTTTGAAATCATAGCTTAATTATTGCACATATTGTATTTGTTCCAAACATTTTTCTGCTTTTCATGCCTAATTTAATTCATTTTGTGTCTTGTTTTGTTTGTTTTGTAACTTTCAGGTGATTTTATTTTATTCGTATTGTGTTTTTTATAGTTGTGTCTCACTTTGTCCTTATATTTGTAGTTGAAATCAGGTTATCATTTATAATCATTTTATGTTCTTTTAATGCTTTTGCATCTTAATTGACTTGGCTTTTCTGTGCCATAATTTTGCATCTCTTTATGGGCTTTTTGTAAGTTTTTCAACTTGTTTAATGTTTTATTTTAGGATCTTTCAAAGACCAGTGGCCACGTAGGCTACTTATTGTAATCATCAGTATTAAACAATATTCTAAATATCTGAAAAGATCAAACTGATAATGCATTTTATTATTATCTATAAGATGCTGTAATCTAAGAAAACTTGAAATTATTATCTAAAAAAATAATCAAGTAGTTTTAAAAAAGGAAATGTGATTACAGTAACTGGAGAATTATTAACTAAAACTCAGTAAAAAGGAGGGGAATAGTTGGCATCACATCAACATTACAGGGCAGGTGGAGCAAATCTATGTGTGATATTTCTACTTTTAATCCAGCTCAGTTTGGACAGTTTCAAGTGCAACTTAATATGTTTTTTTTTTTTTTTTTGTCTGTACAGTAACCGCAGTTTATTAGCACCATGACTCGGCGGTCTGTGACCACGACTCGGTAGAAGGTTGATCTGAAGTTTGCAGTGATTTCAGTCAGCTGCAGCATCCAGATACACCGACAGTTATTTCCATGTGTGTGAACAGGTGAGCGATGAGCGGGAGGGGAATCGGAGGGGAGTGGACCCAACATGTGTCGCATATCCCCTCCTTTTATTTTAAGTTGTGTGAGGTGAGACTGCAGCAAGATGGTTGATAACAGCTGAACCTGTCAGTGCCAGCAGCACAAACAAAAGCCAGAAGGGTGGATAAGGGACTGGGTAAGGGTGGTGCACATGTTTTGGCAATGAAGGACATCACGTAGGCCCTGCAGACACCATCCCCTAATCTGGACTGGGCCAGACGTGGGTCCGTCTGAGAGGCTGAACTCATCAAATCAAAACCATTATATATGTAGCACTTTTCATCCAGAGGGGCAGCATAAAGTTTTTTGCAGGACAACAACAATTAAATATCAAATTAAAATCAGATCAGCTAGGGATGCACCGATATCTGATATGCTGATATTTTACAACTCATCTGGACGATAACCAATACCGATATTAAAGCTAAAAATGATGTAATGTTCATTACTTGTGCAAAATTAGAAAAAATACTTCTGCTTAATCTGCTGCAGATCCAGTAGTTGCAGGAGACGTCATAACATTCCACAGTGGGTGTGGCCTAATGTTGTTCCCACCCCCGGGATTAAAAAAAAAAAAACTCAAATCTTACCAAGTTTCTCATTTCTATTCAGAATATCTCATCACACTCAAGATAAGACAAAATTACTTAAAGAGGAACATTTCAGTGAGATTTGGGAACTTGTTGGTATCGGATCAATATTGCCGATACTGGTTTCAATTTTACTTGCAATTCAATGGTATCGCACATCACTCGGGTCAACTAGTCCTTTTGAGCACAAAAACTAAGCGAGGACTCACTCTGAGCCTCAGTATAAATGCTTGGTGACCTGCAAGCACCACCGCAAACATGCACGAAGCTTTAGAGGATTCCTTCAGCCCCTTCTGCTTTGATCTGATCGATGATGCAGCTCCTCAGTCTTTTTTCCAACATTCTGGAGTAAGCGGCTAATTTTAATCTAAATCCTGATGAAACCATCAAACTGGCCCGATTTAACCTGCACCACCAAACTTCTACAGCGAGTTGCGTTTGTCCAAATCCAGGGATTAAGAACATGGAGTTCTAATTAACTTGATTCTGATGAGCCTCTTCAGATGAGTGTGGAGTTCAGGTACGGGGCTGCGGAGGCTGCGGCCGCTGAGGGCCGGCGGTCAGCCAGGAACACGGCTTTGTCACAGCTCCCGCTGTTGCATCACACATCTCATAATAACCCCGTGTTCTCTGAAGTATAAGAAGCTACCCGCGCTGCGGATCAGGAGGGGCCCCCATTATGTGTGTGTGCAGGAATGCGCCTGCTAAAATGAAAAACATCATTTTTCCATCCAGGAGTTGCAGGACTTCTATAGGAGCTGATTGTATAGACGGAGAAGCCGTATTTTCCTGCGGCCGCTGTATTGTTTCCACCTGTGTGCAGTTGTTGGCAGGTTCACATGTCAGGCTTGTACCCGTTCTCCCTGCCCCCGCCTCCATGCTTGTTTTGAGGTGTTAGGGCAGGAAGCTTTTGTTGTGCACAGGATGCCCCCTGAACGCAGCACTCCCAGTCCCCTCGTAACTTTAACACGTCTCGTTCCGTTTGGCCGCGAACACAAACGGGACACGGTCACTTCCTCATGGTAGCCACTTCCTCTGAGGTTGGCAGGCACGCGGTACCCCCCGAGTTTCTGCTCAGATATCACAGGTTCATCTTATGTAAGCTGCATCCCTGAGACACGTTTGTTTTTATTGTTTGGTCTCTTTCCTCCCTCTAAAATTAAGTGTGTGTGCTTTAACATAAGTCCAGGCAGATTAACTCATTATTACTGGAAATATTTTAATGGAAAGAATTTCCTCATTTCCTGATATAAATGGAACTCAATCTTGTTTTTCAAGATAATCTACACTGCAAAAACTCACATCTTAGCAAGTATATTTTTCCAATTTCTATTCTAAATATCTCATCACACTCAAAATAAGACAAAATTACTTAAAAAGAAACATTTCAGTGAGATAAAGGAACTTGTTTTAAGGCAATGCATCTTATTTCAAGAAATCTAGAATCAAGAAAATTTTGCTTGTTCCATTGCACAGGAGCATGCACACCGGAGCAGGTTAGCAGAGAAAACGGTAACAGCAGAGTGGATAGCTCGTTAGCTTGCTAATCAACAGCTGACAAACCGAGTTTCTAAAAGCCTTAATTCACTCACCTCCAACTCCTTCTGAAGAGTAAAAAGTCCACACTGCAAACGTCAACACCTCAAGACTTGATCCTTATCTGTTTTTTTTTTTGTTTGTTTGTTTTTTGGCGCAGCAGCAGTCCGTTAGCCATATTTGTTTACAGTGAGCAGTGAACAGAGCGGTGCATGTGGGGAAGAACAGAGACTAGACATAAAAGCTAGGAATGGGTGAAACCGAAATTTTTCATGTCAATACGAAACCAGTAGTTTATGGTACTTTTTTTTTTTTTTTTATCAGTACTGATACTTTTGGTCCCTTTAAAGAAAACCACATGATTGTACAGTTTGCATTAATATCTTGAATGCAAGAGCAATGTTACATACAGTATAAGTAAAACTTGAGAACAGAAGTACTGGAAAAAAATGCTTTTAAAACAATAATTATATTAATGAAGAAATTAAAATTAAGATTTAAAAACTTCAATTAATTATTTAATAACTTAAGTACAGGTTGAGACTATTTCAATTTATTAAGTGGAAATTGTTCAAATATAAAATGTAATATTATGATACAGTAATATAAAAAAAAATTACCAAAAAAAAGTGTTCAATAACCGGCCACCTACCACCGTCACGTGACAGAGAAGCTAGAACCTGATAGGCTTCCACCATTACATGACAAAGAAGCTAGAATCTGATAGGCTACCACCATTACATGACAAAGAAGCTAGAATCTTATAGGCTACCACCATCGTGTGACACATAAGCTAGAATCTGATAGGCTACCACCGTCATGTGACAAAGAAGCTAGAATCTAATAAGCTACCACCGTCACGTGACAAAAAAGCTAGAATCTGATAGGCTACCACCATCACATGACAAAGAAGCTAGAATCTGATAGGCTACCACCATCATGTGACAAAGAAGCTAGAATCTGATAGGCTACCACCATCGTGTGACACAGAAGCTAGAATCTTATAGGCTACCACCGTCATGTGACAAAGAAGCTAGAATCTGATAGGCTACCACCGTCACGTGACAAAAAAGCTAGAATCTGATAGGCTACCACCATCATGTGACAAAGAAGCTAGAATCTGATAGGCTACCACCATCGTGTGACACATAAGCTAGAATCTTATAGGCTACCACCGTCATGTGACAAAGAAGCTAGAATCTGATAAGCTACCACCGTCACGTGACAAAAAAAGCTAGAATCTGATAGGCTACCACCATCACGTGACACATAAGCTAGAATCTGATAGGCTTCCACCATCACGTGACACAGAAGCTAGAATCTGATAGGCTACCACCATCATGTGACACAGAAGCTAGAATCTGATAGGCTACCACCATCATGTGACAAAGAAGCTAGAATCTGATAGGCTACCACCATCACGTGACACAGAAGCTAGAATCTGATAGGCTACCACCATCACGTGACACAAAAGCTAGAATCTGATAGGCTTCCACCATCACGTGACACAGAAGCTAGAATCTGATAGGCTACCACCATCACGTGACACATAAGCTAGAATCTGATAGGCTTCTACCATCACGTGACACAGAAGCTAGAATCTGATAGGCTACCACCATCATGTGACAAAGAAGCTAGAATCTGATAGGCTACCACCATCACGTGACAAAGAAGCTAGAATCTGATAGGCTACCACCATCATGTGACAAAGAAGCTAGAATCTGATAGGCTACCACCATCACGTGATACAGAAGCTAGAATCTGATAGGCTACCACCATCATGTCACAAAGAAGCTAGAATCTGGCTGCTTTCACATAATTTCATTGCCTAAAACTAACAAGTTTTTCCACTTCTTAAAGAGGGATACTCGGTTCCAATATTTTGTCTTGCTGGTATCGAAATATCGACTCCAGGGTATTGATCCATCCCTAAGAAAAGCATGGATTTGTTCTTTCTATACAGAGCGATTAACCAATCCCCGCCTTTTGGTGCGGATGGCAGGGATTGGTCAGTTTTTACAGACCTGCAGCTCTCACAGAGGTCTGACTTTTTCCTTCTTTTTCATGAATACATGAGGTATTGATACTGTCAGGATGGAAGGATGGAAGGACCATTTCACCCAGTAGAGCATAAAGTGTTTCTGAACAGATTTACCAACTCTGGCTTTAAATCTGGTTTTTGCCTCATCAAACAGGACACAGTTAAATCAGAACGTTTTCTTTTTGCTGGGTTTGACGTCTTGCAGCGTCTCAGGATCTTCGGTGGTGTATTCATCGCTCAGCTGCAGGGTTGCTGGTTTGATTCCCCATCAGACCACGAATGCTCAGCAGTAAGAATGTGACCATAAAGCTTGACTGTGAGTACGTATCCGTGCAGCACGTTTCCTCACTTCTAAATGAGACTTCCGCTTAATCACTGCTTTTACTTTTCCTCTCCCCTCCATCAGCACGACGGAAACGCAAACAGGAAGTAATAAGATAACGCGTCTGCAGCAGGAAGCCCGTTTGCTACCGTCGACCAGAATATTTTGGGCTTTGTTTTTCTTGGGAATTTCCCGTTTTTCCAAAAGGAAGCAGAATTACAGTACGAGAAGAGGCATCACAGCCTGCAGATATGATTCAGATGAAAAGAGGCCGATGATGAGTCGGCTTGTTTTCATTCAACACATCAGGATCTGATAAACTCTCGTAAAACAAAAAGAGATGAACGTTTGAATGAAAACGAGCAGGAAGTGCCCTCTGCTCACCTTTGACCCATTTATCTCCATCCCACTTTTACGGACATGAACAGGAAAAAGCGCATAAACACTTCTGGGATGAGGTGAGGAGGAAGAGGAGGGGGGAGGGAGGCCGTGCAGGATGTTGTTTGAGTTTCAGATCCTGTTTGTTTCCCTTTTCCCAAGAAGCTGCGCTGATGCAGGTGCACAAACTTCTCCACCTCCAGAGCCGCCGGCCCACCCTCGTCCTCCTCCCAAATAAGTCCACCGCTTCCTCTCTGCCTTTGATTGTTGTACGGACTTCTTGGCACGGCCGAGCCGTCCACCGCCTGAGGAGATTTAGGAGGACAGAGCAGATGAGGGATTTTCGTGAGGACTTTTTGTCTTATGTAACAGTTTTTATCAAGAGTGAAAGTATCTGTCAGTCAGGCTGCAGAGCCGGAGGCCTGAGCTGCCTGCTGCAGGGGTGAAACAGAGGCTCAGGCCCGGCTCTGTGGAGGTGGATCCTCTGGAAGAAGTTGTGGGGCCCCTCATGTCTGCAGGCGGATCATGACAGGATGTAATGGCTGCTTTTGGTTACACACAGGCTAAAACTCTCCATCTAAAGTCCAGCACAGAACCCAAACCTCACATCCCCTCTAAGAGGAAAAAAAAGGAGAAAGGGAGGGGGGGTGCCTTTCATTATAAATCACTCTCCAGATTTTAAGTGTGCTCTGAAGAGTTTCCATGACATCATCAGCTGTCGGTATGGGAAGCCAGTCGCTTATATTCAGAAATTCAAACCAGGGCAGCAGCAGCAGCAGCAGGAGGAGCAGCAGGAGGAGCAGGAGGAGCAGGAGCAGCATGGTGGACGTGCAGCGAGGACGGCAGGAGGCTCAAACGCTGCAGCATCACTGCTGCTGATAATGATGACGATGATGACCCCCCGGTGTTTCCCAGCTCGCATTACTGAAGGGACAGGCTCTCGTCATCAGAAGCTTTCAGATCAGGGTGTAGGAGTTTGGTCCAGAAAGGTGACAGACCTCGTTTTTGGTTTCATTTCTTTGTTGATATTAGAAATCTTCGATATTGCCTTTTTTTCTTTTTTTTTAAACTGTTATCCAATATACCAATATTATCCAAGTCCTAGTTTCCGATATCAACCGATACCAATCTATCTACCAGCCAACATGTGACTTATTATAATGTTTCTGACAACTTCATAACTTAACCAACAACTTAAAACCAGACATGCTAACTTTGTAAGAATGTGATCTACAGCATGGCAACCTTTTGATTTTGAGGGGGCAAAATAAGCTTAGGCTTCAGCCTATTCCTTTTCAGACATAGAATCTTTTCTTTCGTAGTTTTTGTTTGTACAGTTTTTTGCGTTTTTTGTTTTGAATTTTTTTTTTCTTTTTTTGTAAATATTCACAATGTCTGAATAAATTTAAATAAACTGAACCATACCGTAAATCCTCTAATAATGACCTCTATTCTATTACAAACCACCCCTCCATTGAAGGAAAAGTACACCCACAGAATGATGTGCCTTCTTCTTCTACTCACCCTCATGCTGAGCAGGATTCTTTTTTAATATCTGAAATGCAGCCGGAGATCAGACAGGTTTTCGTTTTCCCCCAACTTTCATATAATGGCGTTCACCGGCGACTGAACCAAAAGGGTCCATAAAAATCCACAAAAACTTGTTAATATTCCTCCATACTGCTCGTCCAATGTAATCCAAGTGTCCTGAGTGGGTAGTGTCCAGAATTTACTCCAAACGACATCATTTGGTATATTTTTATAGCCTAAACAGCAGAACATTGCAGTTTCTATATGTGCGTTTGTGTGAGTTCACGACACTACGGAAGCTGCAGCGTTCAGCTCCAACTCTACCAACAATGCAAGCGTAGAAGAAGAAATTCGCTGTTTACATTGTGCTAAGAGCGAACGAGCTGTGGATGAACACAAGAGGGGTTGGCTATTGATTTAAAACAAAGAAAGAAAGAAAAAGAGAACGCGCGATCTCGTCGCCCTCGGCTTCTGTAGTACCCGCTTCCTACTCTTCTTCTTGGATTTTCACGAATGGGTAAACTGTAAACTCTGACTAAACTACCGCCACGATTTCAGGTGGTATTGCTCCATTTGGCCAGTCATTAATCAATGTACAGTGCAGTTTAGATTTAGTCTAAGCTAGTCTAAGCTTAGACGGCTGAAAAAACTTTCACTTTTAGACCAGTGGTAGACCCATTTTAGCCTAGACATCCAAAGACAATTAGACGTCTTTTAGACCAAAAAAAAAAGACCCATTCATGCCCTTTACCATAGGGTATGAATGGGGCTTAATGCTGTACTTACGAGCTTTTAAACATTAACAGGCAATACAACTTGAAGGCTGAGTCGTTACTGTTTGTCTGTAAAACTGAAAAAGGAACTTAAAACCCCAATGAAGCCACTGACTTCAATGTTTAATGAGCTGCGAATGTTCTCTGGCAGACGTCACATCCGGTTTCGGTGAACAGCGCCACCGTCTGGTCAGATGTGCTGAAATGCAGCAACGTTTTCTAATAACTCATCTATGCAGATGCACCTGTTTTTATTACATAGATCATCATGAAGAACGTTTTGATCTATCAAATATGGCAAAAACATGTCAAAAACATGTCATCATCAGCACTTTAAACTTGCAACAAATACTTTTTTTTTTTTTTTAAATATGTAAATTGTGCCGAATAAGATACCGGCTAACACACCCAACATGTCGGCCAATGCTGATACCAGCAAAAAACACAAATGTCGGCCGGGCAATGTATTGGTCTGTCCTAATGTGTAATCAGTGTAAAGATCCTCTGGAGGAGCTGGACGAGCGTTTCCAAGCGTCACAGATCAAAGCGCTGTTCAACCGTGACACACTGCAGCCCAGAGGAAGCTCCGATGATGGAGGTCCAGGAGAAAACATAAAACCTGTTTGTGTTGCAACGAACAGACTGTCTGATGAACACGGAAACCACCAGGTATCCGAGCGTGACCTCGGCCTTGAGATGGGATTTACAGAAGGTAGAGGGACAAACCGTCCTCCTGTCCAGTAAACAACCCAAAAGTGTCACATTCTTCTGTTTTGCCTTCTATGAATGCAGGATGCCGTTTTCTAAACTGCAGACTGAACTTTGCTCAGCAGCGTCTGAGAGATGGTCGTGAGAGGAAGGAAGATGTTGTGTGGTGCGACCAGGAGCCAAAAATAGCCGCTAGCTTTAAAGTTCAGGAGGGGGGATGTGCGTCAAAACGCGCGGGAAGCAGGAGCAGGTGGTGGGCCAGAAACAAGTCGCAGGTAGTTTGCTTTGTTGTGAACTTCTGCTGGCTTTGTTTTGCTTCGCTCAGCTCTCATCTCGCTCCCGTTCATCAGGGCGTGCAGGAGATTCTGTTGTTATTTTCTCTTTCTTCCTTTGAAAGCAGCACATCCTCACACTGTACGAGCCGGGAAGTTCAGCGGGTCCAGTTCCCAGCTCTGAAGCTCGCGGCTGCACTGACGACGAGGTCACCGGGAATCTGGTGTGGAGATACGCAGCTCTGGAGATGCTTCATCAGATTCAAGACTTCGTTTTATAAGTCAAACGAAGAAAAACGAAATTTAACAGATTTCCTCTGTGAGATGCAATAAAAAGAAAAAATCAAAACAAATAAGACTTCAGAGATTTAAAGAGACAAAAAAAAAACAAAACAAAGGAAAGGAAATTCAAAGGGATATCATGTATGTTTTGACCCAAATATTAGCCAAATATTCTATCATATTATAATATTATTGATAAAAGTAATTAAGGGGCAAACTCCGCTGGAAAACAGTGAAGCCCGGAAGTTAAGTTTAATAATTGTAGTTCTTTCTTCATCCACTAGGGGATCCAAAACACAGCAAATCCCCACAGACTCCATGTTAAAGACCAACTTCACAGCAGAAATAAACATGTTTACAGCAGAAATAAACATGTTTACAGAAGAAATAAACATGTTTACAGGAGAAATAAGCCTGGTTCCAAAAATCCTTTTAGGTTTAATAGGTCAAGTTTATATTTGGCTTCATGTCAACTGTGAGGGGGGGGGGGGGGGGGGTGAATTTATTAATAACTCATCAGTTTAGATGTTATTTAATCTTGAAGATACACAATAAGGGGGTGTGTCATTTTGATTGACAGGCGGCAGACCGGATGCCAGCCAGTCTGCCGGCCGGCAGCCATCATTTAGCTCCTTGTTTGCTCTCGGTAAGGTCTCAGTCTGAAGCAGAGTACCAAAGTGGTGTTTTTTAGCAGCTAACAGCAAGTCCAAATATGTCTTACCTTTATCCTGCCGCTTAGCAGGGAGGCTAATCTTCGTTAGCTTCTGTTAGTTTTGAGTTAGCTCAGTTTGTATTCAGCCCAAAGTACGTTGGCTGTCCATCATTTGCCCCGAGGCCACGCTTTGCCCATTTTAGTATTTCCGGGAGTGACGACACACGCGACAGGACGAGATGGCAATGATGGGACACGCCCACCTGGCTTCACTTTCAGCTCCTTTGGTAATTATAAATGATTTCTGGGGTCAATACAGCACTTGACACATGTTGGTGCTCTGGGGGGGCTTCCCTCCTCAGAAACCAGACATTGTACTTTGCAGGAGTGGATCTGTCTCTGATTAGATCTGGAGCACTTTGCATTATGGCTCCATGACTTCAGATCAGCTGATCAAAGTTTGCAAACAGATCAATAATACCCAGCTGCAACTTGCAGAGCAGAGGCATGTCGTGCTGAGGGCGGGGTCGTGGTGAGTGTTAGATTTTACCGTGCTCTCATTGGTGTGGTGGGCGTGTCCTGTAGAGGGTCGGGTTTGTAGCAGCTCCGGCAGCAGCTAGTTGCTACTCAACACGCTTCCAAAACATGTATAGAGACATTTTGCGACAGATGTGAGGCCTGTGGGAAGTTAAAGGTTTAGTGCCCCTATTGGCCAAAAGTTACACGTTATCCATTTAAAGACCCACAACAAAAATTTTAGACCTTAAAAATCTGCGTTTCTGACATATTGATGTGACACCAACATTCATTATGCGCAGTTTCAAGCTGTCACTGCCCAGAGGCGTCCCGAGGCTCAGAAACTGAACTATGTGAGTTTTCTATCTAGGACACGGCCGTGACGTTGCAGCCGACTATTGGTTGCACGCCACATCACTTGCTAGCAAACGGATATGAACCAGATATGAACACAGCGGGTGTTTTGAACGCGCATCATGTCGGATTCAGCAAAGAAACACAAGAAAACATTACCGGAGGAAGAGACAGAACAAGAAGATAAGACTGTTTACTGGCTGGAGTGAATCACAGTACAGGTACGATGAACATGGATGCTAGTTTAGCCGTCGATACTGAGAAAACTGCTAAAAGTTCTGTTGTGGGTCTTTAAAGGTACAGTATGTAAGGATTACTGACATCTGTTGGCAAGGATAGGTATGTGAAAAGAAAAGATGTTTTCTTTCAAATGACATCATATTCCAAGCACTGATGTAAATGTACGGCGTTACTTATCCCAAACAATGCTCTAACTCCCATTAAACAAAGCTGTTCTTACTTCACACACATTGTTTTGTCCATTCAGGGACACCGTAGTAAAAATGGTGGAACAAATATGGCAGCCTCCATATGTGCACCTGCAGCAAGTAGAAATAAATGATTCATTCTGGGAAAATAAACATATAACAGCTATTTTAGTGCATCGATTACACATCAATAGAAACACAGTTTCAAATTAAATATCACATTTTTCTGCAATTGACCTTTGATTTTTTTTACACACTGTGCCTTTGAGAGGCAAGAAAATGTCAGAAAATAAAATACAAAAAGGAAAGAAATGTGAAGACAGAGCAAAAGGCAGAAATGAGAAAATGAGATCAAAAGAAAAAAATAAAGAGTAAATAAAAAAGAAAAAGCAGGGAAAAAGATGAAAGGACAAATGGGAAAAAGAAAATATGCTGAAAGAGAAAGAAGAAAGTCAGAAAGCAAAAAAGAAAGTAGAGGGAAAAGGGATGCATGAAATGATGGAAAAGAAAAATAAATAAAAACGGGAAGTTAAAAGTGAGGGAAGGAAGACAGAAGAAAAATGACAAAATAAAACAAATGCCGTTGTGTTTTATGACTTCATCTCTTTGCTCATCAGGTTTTTAGACATCAAAAGAAAACTGAGAAATCCGTTTTATTCCTTTTAGTTACAGGTAAAAGACAAAAGATGAAAACAGTAGAGGAAACCCCCCCCCCCCAGATTCTGACACTGCTTGCACACATTACCATGAACCCTCCTCTCCAACTCTCATTCCTCCCACAACTATTTCCGCCGCGACTCTGCAGACGTCTGAATGCGTGCAGCTCCGGAGACTTTTTCTCTTCACGACATCATATTTTTCTCCTTTTGGCTTCCCACAATAAAAACACACGGAAACAGTGCAGACACGGAGCTTATTGTGTAAAAATACCTCTTTTTTTATTGAATTTCCATCATTACAATTGCACACAATCAGTTTGAGCAATCTAAAATATTTATAGAAATTCATTGAGCTCTAAGTGAACAGTCATCAGTCTTTAGCAGAGGCTTAAGAGACGTGTAAATATACTGAGAACTTCACTTCCCATGGGGCACAGACCTGTTGCCATGGTAACCCTCCCCAAGCCCATCCAACAGCAACTGTCCGTACAGTAGCATCTCTAGATTATCCCCCTCCCCGCCCAGAATTAAAGACCACAACACGGCAACATCAGAAGCCACATACAGCTGTGTGTACCAGCAGTTACCAACAGAAAGCTCCACGGGTCACAAGATTCACACACCACGGAAAACACCTGAAATAGTCTGGGAAAGTCTGGCCCAGCACACCCCTCACACCAGCTTTCTGATCCTTCATCTATCCACCAACACGCGGGAGGATGAGGAAGGTGAGCAAAGTTTCCTCCGATTCTCTCTGATCTCCCGACCTTAAACTAAAAATAAATAAATCTGCCTTGTTCCAGTCAAAGCTGCCTCATCCAGAAATACGTGCCTGTTTTCAGGTGATCAGATGGACTCAGAGGTCAAGAGGGCGACCGTGACGGGATGTTTCCTGCTCCCCGAGCAGCGTTTACTCAGCAGGAGAGAAACGGGACGCGTCCAGCATGCAGGCAGACGGATGTGAAGACTGAAGACATGAAGACACAGAAAGAAAAGGCTTTTCTCCAGGCAGGTTCTGAGGAGGGCGACCGATTTCATCCCAGCAGAGGAGCAGCGGGGTGACGATGGAGCTGACCTCCGGCCTGCAGACAGGAGCCTCACACGCACACACGCACACACGCACGCACACGCACACACACACACACACCACGCGCTGCACAACTGAGCTCGACTCTCGTCTCATTTCAGCCTGTTAAAAACCGACGAGTCGTCTGTGACCTGAAGTGTGAAGAGAATCAAAGTTCTGAGGTTCTGACCAGCAATCCCAGTAAAGACTTATTTCCGTGTAGGAAACCAGTTTCTGTCCCAGCAGCCGGTCTGTCCTGTCATCTCTGAACCAGTTCTGCAGCCCACAGAAGCTCTTTCAAAGCTTTTCTTTGGACTTTAACTAAGGATGGGCAAATCGATACACTGGAGTTGATACTGCGATACCAGCAAGACAAAATATCGGATCGATGCTTTTTTCAGTATCGCGATACAGATACAAAACATGCAATCTGTTTCCACTTCTGAGAGTTTTAGGCTATAAAAACTATATGAAAGCAGCCGGATTCTAGCTTCTGTATCACATGATGGTGGTAACCTATCAGATGTCATGATGATGTTAGTGATGATGATGATGTCTTAGTATTTTCCAGTACTTTAATGCAGATTATTCAACGTTATGTTTTAGTAAATTTATAATATTACTGCTACATTTCATATTTGAGCTTTTTCCACTAAATAAATTTAAATAATCTTAACCTGTACCGAAGTTATTTGATACTTAAATTAAGTTTTTAATCTTATTTTTGTATCATTTCCACATCAATATAATTCATTAGTATTTTAAAAGCATTTTTTTCAGTACTTCTGTTCTCAAGTTTTACTCATATTTAATATTGCACTTGCATTCAAGATATTAATGCAAACTGTACAATTGTGGTTTTCTTTAAAGGGACCAAGTTTCGGTACCGGTATCAGTAAAAAAGTACCATAAACTACTGGTATCGTATCGACATGGAAAATTTCGGCATCGCCCATCCCTAACATCCCTAACCCATTTTCAATTCAGTCCTTCAGCCTGATCAGTTTCAGAGAAATTTCTTAAAAAAAAAAAAAAAAAAAAAAGCATCTTTTTTTGTTTTCTTAAAGGCACCAAACTCAAGGTTACACTGTAATAGTTTAGAATTTTTAATTAGTTTCAGTTTTTATTTAGTTTTGAATTTTGGTTTTGAAATTCTGTTAGTTTTAATCTTGTTTTTTGAGCAGGTTTGCTGGTTTTTATTTTTTGGAAAATGCTTAGTTTTAGTTTCGTTTTTATTAGTTTCAGTTTTAGTTCTTTGGGGTTTTTTTTCGTAAATTATACACATTTGTCTGGTGTGACACTAAAAATCATCAGAAAGTTACTCTGAGTAAAACCAGTAGAGCAAAGTAAACAGATTAAATAGAAATAGATCTCATATCAGCCCAAACGGCTTCTGTACTGTGCCTGGATCAGACTACATGATTTTTTTCATCGCTCACGACAGTCGCTATGTCAGATTAACAGACATTGTGTCATAAAATTGTACGGTGTCTTGTTACCCGCGTGTGGTCACACTACAAGAATGGCACCAGACAGGCAGACGGCACGAGACGGGGAGGCGGGACAAGCAGCTGTCAATCAGTCATGGCAACAGACGCACATGGAACACGTCACACTAGGCGGACAGACCCAAAAGATTCTGACATGCCAGTCTTTTTGCATCGTTGTTGTGAAGCGTTGCAAACGCCAAATCATCGGGATGAAAACTGAACAAAAGGCAGAAACATGCTGAGAAGAACTTCGGAAAGTCCTTCAAGAAGTCTGGAGAACTGGTCCTGATGAGAGGGTCTAAGACGGCTCAGACTGGGATGAAGAATAAAACCGTTCAAACCAAAAAACGATTTTCAGGGTTAAAGATTTTGCCTTTAACTCTGTACCAGAGGTTGCGCTAGACTTTTTGTTGTCCGTTATTTTGAAAGGAAGGGGAAAAAAAAATCAAAATAAAATTTTTTTTTTAACAAAAAATTAAAAAAAAAATTAAAAAAAAAAAAAATAAAATATTTGGTATTATTTTATTAAAAGTTGGTTGGTTGGGTGGGGGGGGAAGAGAGATGATTTTTTTTCCCTCCATCTCCTCCAACATAATTTTCTTTTTTCTCCTCTCTAAAAAAAATAAACTTCATTATCGGGGTTTTTAAGGAAGATTCGGGCACTGAGACGTAGTTGCTATTGACCGAAAGAAGCCAAGAGGCAAGAGAAAAAAAAGGAAAAATAGCCAATCTGGGGTTAGGGGGGAAGGAGTAAAAAGTGAAAATGATGAAAAGGGTTGAGATTTTTCAGATCTTTTTGAAAAAATAAAAAAAAAAGGGAAAAAAAAGAAAAAAATAGACTCACCCGCACCCCCCCCTATTTTCCCAGTGAGGCGGCCCCCAGAGCTCCCAGTGAACAACCATCATGCAGACCTCTCTTGCTTTCCATATTATTGTTTCTACTGCAGATTTGTTCCAATAAACGCATCACTGGAAAACCGCAGCTTTATCCACCATCCTCAACATGCTGTAAACTGAACTGTGATTTTCTCAGCATGCCGTTTGTTTCTGTTGTTTTCCGCCTTTTCTTTTGCAGACGTTGAAAGGAGTCCACGCGGGGTAATTTCCTGCATGTGAAAAAGCCTTAAATACAGATTAAAAGGGGAAAACTGAATGTTAAAACTCGATGTGTTTTCACACAAGCACACCAGCGACTGCACATGCACTTCAGAGCGGAGGTAGTAGGTTTTCAACCCCTCCTGGCTGGAGCCCACGGGAAGGTCATGCTTTGTTTACATCATGTCATGAATGGGGGATAAGGTTCCTCACACTTCTGTGCTGATGTCACCACTATATGCATTTGGATTAATAAATGTTGATAAGTGAGAGAAAAATAATGTGCAGGTCATAAAAACAAACAAACTTGAATGCAAGAAATCCCTCTGAGGATTGCTTGCTGTATTTACATTTCCAATCAGTCCCAGACAATTTTCAGGACTTATTCTCTGTTACTGTGCGACTGGCTGCAAACTCTGCAAGATGTCTGAAACGTCTGCAGAATATATGCAATCACATGCATCCAGAACATTTCTAAGAAACTACAGGGTTGCTGTCATGTATAAACGTTGCAGTACATTTTAGTTGTACTGATAAATATCTAAATTCTTTATACTTTACTTTGCATCGAAGGAGTTAGACTGTTTTTATCATACGTTCTTGGGAAGGCGGTTACAAAATGAAAGTGAATTATGCTTGATTGTGATTTTTGTCTGTAAACAGCTCCACCTTCATTTATGTTGCATTTAGGGATGTTCGATATTTGCTTTTTTACCGATATCCGTTATCTGATATTGCCCAACTCTTTATTTCCAATATCTGATATCAACCGATACAGATAAATGCAGACATCTGTGAGCTTGTATCTCTCATATTTTGAGAAATAAAACTATATTCTGCTCTGAGAGCAAAGATCCCAAAATATCCTTAACTCAGGCAGACAAGTTCATTTTGGACATCTGGCTGCCAGATATCAGATACTAGCAGGTATTAGCCAACATGTGGCTAATTCTAATGTTTCTGACAACTTGGTAACTTAACCAACAACTTAAAACCAGAAATATTATCAGCAGCTTCAAAGCAAGTCAGTCTGTAGCAGCAGCAGCTGCACCGTAGTCACATGACTCTGAAAGGAATGCTGGGAAATGAAGTTCTTCCACAACAGGAACTTTTCACAACATTGTTTCAGTAAAAATATCAGTCTGAAAAAAACTATACCGACTGTTTCCGATATAACATTTTAATGACAATATCGGCCGATAATATCGGACATCCCTAGTTCCATTATGTTGCATCTGCAGCAGTTAAAAGTTAAAATATCAGCCATTTTTTTCAATCTATTTAACCAGGTTTGACCCAAGGGGCAAACTCCGCCTCAGAACAGTGAAGCTCTCTTCCGCATTGTATTTAGTGTAATCCTCCCTTCATCCGCTAGGGGCTGGCTCCAAGAGCGAGCAAATCCCCATAGACTCCCATGTTAAAAACGCCGACTTCACAGCAGAAATAAACAGGTTTACAGCCTGGTTCAAAAAATCATTTTAGGTTTATTAGGTCACGTTTACCTTCATGTCAACTGTGAGGGGGTGAATTTTTTATAACTCATTCGTTTAGATGTTATTTATTCTTCAAATTACACATAATTAAGGGCGTATCCTTATGATTGACATGCGGCAGACCGGAAGCTCCGCCTGCCGACCGAAGGCTCCTAGTTAGCTCCTTCTTTGCTCTTAATAAGGTCTCAGTTTGTTACAGAGTCGCACAACGGCGGTGTTTAGTCAGCGAATTGCAAGTCTAAGCATGTCTTACCTTAACCATGCCGCTTAGGGGACTTATCTTTGTTAGCTCCTCTTAGTTTCGTGTTAGCTCAGTTAGCGTTTAGCCCACAGTACGTCAGCTGTCAATCATTTGTCCCGCGGCCGCGCTGTGCCCATTTTAGGATTTTCCTGGAGTGACGACGTACGTGACACGGCAAGATGGCGACGGTAAGACACGCCCACCTGGCTTCACATCTCTCTATTCAGAAGAGACCGGAAGCTACGTCCAGTAATTATACAGTCTATGGTTTGACCGGAAAATGACATCATTTTAAATCTTGATATGTAAAACATGGTAATTTATGACAGAAATGAAATTTAATATCCACAACTTCTTCAGCTGTGCAGAAATGATGGATTTTTATAACCTCAAAATGAGCAATACAAACTGCAGCAACACCAAATTCATCTGTTTTAATTTAAAATTGCTGTATATATCACTACATGCAAAACAGTGGACAGTTTGAAAAAAAATTGTAATTTGACTGTTTTTTTTCTCTCCCAAATGACTAATACCTTAAAGCAGCTGACTTAACACATTTTACCTTTTATTAAATGTGACAAATATGTGTGTTTTTGTGTGCATGTAATAAAGATTTAGGCTCTTAAAAAAAACATTTTTCATTTTCCAGTAAGTTTAAACATGTAAGAGAAATAGTGTTTTGCATTTACCGTTCTTATAACCTTCAGATGATAAAGAAAACGTGGACAGCGACTGTTTCATTTATTCAGATTCTACTCTTATGTTCGAGGCGCCATGTGGGGGTCTGACCACTAGAGGTGCTACTGAGCAAAAAATGTTGCAATGTTTCTACGGCTGTGTCCAAATTTACGTCCTTCCAAGACCGGATCTGAAGACCGCTTACATCACAGCGATGCGACCGAGGCGGTCCAGATTCACGGCTCCTTCAAATGCAGCCTACAAATGTGGCCTTATGTTCCCCAGATTTTAAGGACGGTCCGATGTATCCTTCGTGGTCAATCCTATCCCAAGATGCATTGCAAGCAGAATGGGACATTAGACAGCAGTGGTGTCTAAATTTAAGAGAGATTTTCATTATATTTATTATATGATTTTAGTATTGTGTACAAGTTAATATAACGATCTTTCATTTTATTGTCCATGAAATTAGCTGAAGTTAGCACGAGAATCTTGAAATCTTGTAAACTTGCATATTAAATTTACCTGGATTTGATTTTCTCTCAAAAATGCCGTAACTCTAAAATTAGCAGAACAGGGCAAGGTGATATTTCGGAGCTCCATTTTGTTTCGGTTTAATGCCATCACAGTTGCTAGGCAACAAGAGATATGCTGAGGAGTTTAGACCATAGACATCTATAAATAATTGCTCGATAACTCACCCACGCTGTTGGCCAATGGAGCCAAACGTCCACACACGGCAGCCATCTTACCACAGTCAGCTGGCTTACTTACAGCATTGGCTTTTAATGGCGAAGTACTTTTAAAATAACCATAACTTACTGAATTTTCTACCGATTTTCAGTCGGTCTGCTTTGTTAAAAACGTCAGAGATGTAGTTATGGAATTACATACTTAACCATGAACTTTCATGTTATAATAAACAGGCGACGTACAATAGATATACACATGCCCAAGGCATTTATATTAGCAACATGTTAGCAACATAGTCTGGGAAAGTACATTACATTATCAACAATAGTTTTGGGAAATACACCCCAGCTTATCACTACAACCACAGACGGTAGTTTAAACAAAGGGGTTTATCATAAAATCGTCCCCGATGTACTTAACCCTTGCTATTTAGGTAAAGATCTAATTGTGGTCTCAGCCTTTATTACTTGTGCAAATAGGCTAGCTATATTAGCCGTTACGCACAACTGTGCATAACGGCACGATTGAGTACACGATTAAGTCATTTTTCAAAAAGAAATGCTGCAATTTCAACATGTTCAAGCATCCAGAATTATAGCCACGTTAATAACGTTTGTAAGAAACCAAACCGTTTGAAATCCGTCAAGATTTCAGTGAAATGAGATTATTTCCGTTTGCAGAGATCACTTCTTCATTCAGAAACCAGAGGGCCCGAGAGAAAGTCTGACTGTGGTAAGATGGCCGCCGGTAATGGCGTCCAGCAAGCCACCATAAGAGATCTGCGATTATATAGATATCTATGGGGTAGACCGTCCGAATTTGAGCACTGCTCACTTCCGTCTGAGGAGGACCCGGCCTACGTAGACCAGGTAGGACACGTCCTTCGAGGGGCCTAGCCCCCGAATTTGGACATAGCCAATTTTACAACAAACAGATCAAAACTGGGAGGAAAAAATAAACTGGAGAATTTTAGGATCGGGATCTGAAAACACAAAATCAGAACTTCTGACCTCCACTCTCTTCAGACCTCAAACGTCACAACAAGCAAACGGAGCAACATTTCATCGACTGAACGACTTTTTTCCTACAGTAGCGCGCTTAATTTTCACTGAATATGGCTCCGCAGTCCAGTGCACAACACAGCAACATGTGGGTCAGTGGGTCCAGGAGAGAAACCGAAGGACCAAACCAGTGTTTAAGCATCATTCACGAACACAGAGAAGTGTTTAAATGTAGATGTACGACCACAGAAATGACTTGTTAGGCACTTTAAAACACATACAAACACTGAAGGCTGCTAATCCACCGCTATGAGATGCAAAGATGAATGAAAGGTCTGTTCCTCTCTGGCAACACTTGCTGAATTAATGAAACAGCTGATGATGTAAAGACGCACCGGTACACGAGGAGCTGGACTCATCATACTGAGCTGTGACCCGAACTTTGCTAATTACTTCATGCAACAAAAGCGTAAAGAGTTTCTCAAGAGTACATTTCCATCTTTGGCAGAGCCAGGCACTGATGAGGGAGCCGACTTCTGCCTGTCAAAAAAGCCTCTGACTCACCGTCTCTGCAAACTGAGCTGTTAATGGGACGTAGGAGTAAAAACACAATAAGAGCCATCGTGTTTCATCTGCCCCTCAGCAGGATCCGCCGCGATGAAGCGTAGCCATGACGGCAGAAAGTAGCGGAGCAGAAGAGGGTGGCGGTTCGGTGCAGACGTAAAGCAACGCCTCCAGGAGTTATCTCGGCTAAAGGCCGTGGGACCTGAGCTCAGCTGGGAGCGGGTTAAAGGTGAAGGAATCAGCCACAAAACAGGAAACCTTCAGATAACAGACAGAGTTTGTGTTTGGAGGCTGGAGAAACAGCAACGTCAGATTTTCCAACACAAAAATATGAAAAAGAAGTGATGGAAATGCAGCATGGAGCCTTTACTGAAGGCCATGAATGTTAGCGCAACCACACGCTGATGGGCCGGGCTGTTTATGTGCAGTAATGCATATAAACGCCTAAAAAGCCAAAGCATGAGCAATCTAATCCCTTATGATGCAGGAACACAGGAGACAATTTCAGGCTTGAGAGATGGCTTTAAAATCAACTGATAATTTAGGTTGAGTGGAGAAAGGGCCTGCTGAAGCATCGCTAGCAGATGCGAGATTCTCAGCTAGCTAGTGTTGATAAATGAGCACTTTCCATACGTCAGTTTCAGCTCTGACATCTTAAGGTTCACCTGAAACAACAATGTATTAAATGAAAACCTTCAGAGGAAGTCCACAGGGGGGAGCTTTGGAGATGGAGCTGAAGCACAGCAGAGAGGGACGGGAGGGCCTACAAGCGGTTTTCTAGGGCTGGGAAAAAATATCGATACACTAAAATATTGCGATATTTTCATTTCTATATTTAAAAATGCAGTATCTATCTGATTTACTAACAAAATCTCACGAGATTTCATTGTTCTATTACAAACTCTCATGAGATTTCATGGAATTCCGCGAGATTTCGTAACAGAACGATGAAATCTCGCAAGATTTCGTTAATGAAATAGATCGACACTGCATTTATAAATATAGATATGATATTGGCATATGAAAATATCACGATATTTCAGTGTATTGATATTTTTTCCCACCCCTACTGTTTTCTTTTCAATGATACCAAGTTTCGCTTTATTTAAATATATATAATCACGCATTATTGAGATTCAATGGCTACAGAAAGCATTGGTGTGCAGTGAACTCTGCCCCCTCCCTTAAGTTCAAAGATTTTCATGTCGTTCAGTCTTTAGCCAACAGACTTCCTGATTTTGCTTCAGTTTCCAGAAATAAGCTGCCTAATTAATTCCCAACCACCTGGCAAAGAGAGCATCATGTAGCTAAAGGTGCAGCTGCAAAAAAAACCCTGGAAACGCTTCTCTCAGGTTGTTGCACAGAATCTGCAGTGTTCAGAGTTCAGCGGAGCCTGAGGCATTTACTGCACTGTAAGATTTTTAACAGCGATAAAAAATCCGTGGAGACTTTAGTTCACATACTTTGTGTTAATGAACTGCTCTTCGGATTGTACGAGTGCTGGAAAACTGATGTGCATGCCGTCAACCACGCGACACGCCAAGTCTTGCTGCTGTTCTACGTGAAACATAGGACTGAACTTTACTGCAGCTTTCAGCAGATCGCGTAACTGAAAATGGCTGAAAGATGAGGCACACGGGCGACTTGTGGACACGAAATCAGTTGACAACTGAGTGAAAAACCCACAAAGTCTAAAAATGTGGAGCGATTGTTAACTGTGAAAAGGCTGAGGAAGAGCGTAACTAATGTCAACATAAGGAGTAAAAACTGAAACCTTTGAAAGCGCTTGAAAGAGTCTTCAGTGCTCAGTTTTTAGGTTTAGAAATCCTGAATCTTCTATCAGAAGATTTTCAGGTATTTTGCACAACATGTGTTCATCTGAACCAAAGATCAGAGCTGATCTCTCTTCCTGTTTGTTGGATGGAAAAATAAGGAAAGAAAAGTGTTTTATGAAGTCACAAACTGACTGATTTCTTTGAAGCTTGTTCTGCTGCTCCCAAGTGGCCAGAAAAAATAAAACTCCAGAAATCCAGCTTTGCATGTAGCTGATGTGAAGTATTAGCTCCTATTTTGAAACATTAAACCCTTTTGATGAGTCTACATCAGAAGTTTCAAAGGTTTCTAAAGCTGTTGCACGACCACAGACTAGAATTTAGTGGAAAGAAGAAACAGTAAAAATACTGTCAATTTAAAAAGGTTCTGACACGTTTAGAACTCAGAACATACAGAGTATAAAGGCCAGTGAAGAACAAAAGAATAAAATAGAAATCTGAGGGAAAAAAAGTCTTAATTTTGATTTTTTTTTTTTTCTGAACACAAAAAACAAACAAACAAACAAACAAAAAAAACATTTTTGGGGGGGCAGGTTTTATTTTCAATTTCTGAGAAAAAAAAGTCAGAATTCTAACTTTTTTCCCCAGAACAAAAAAGAAAAAACTCTTGGGGGTTTTGTTTTTAAATTTTGAAAAAAATGAAATAAAATAAACATTACTTAATTTGAGAATTATAATTATTCTGACTTTTCCCCCAGAATCATAAAAAAATAAATTTTTTTACAGAAAAAAAAAATGCTGTAAAACAGGGGGGGATTTTAAAAAAATCTGAATTCTGACTTTATTCCAGGACATTTTTTTAAAAGAAGGGAGTTGTTTTTTTTTTTTTCAATTTCTAGAAAAGGTAGAATTCTGAGAAAAAAACTAAGAATTCTGACTTTAATCTCAGACTTCTGAACCCCCCCCCCCCGAACATTTTTTAGAAATTAATTCTTTTTACAGCAAATTAAAAAAAAAAACTTTTTTTTTGTAAAGTGTAAAACGGCAAATTTTTTTTACAGCATGGCAACTGTAAAAAAGAATTTTGAGATGAAAGTCAGAATTCTGACTTTTCCCAGAACATTAAAAATAACAAAGAATTGGGGTTTTATTTTTTAAAAGTCAGAATTCTGAAAAAAAAAATCTGACTTTTTACTTTTATCTCAGAATTCAGATTTTTTTTCCCCCAGAACATCGAGTTAAAAAAAAAATTCTCAGGAGGTTTTTTTTCTCTTTTTTTCCCTTTTATTTTTGAAACAAAACAAAACAAAAACTGAATTCTGACTTCTTTTTCTCAGTGGCCCTAATACTCTTCCTTACAGACCGTCTTCAACAACTTCAACTGACTGAAAACAGAACAAATGATGGAAAATATCAAGTTGTAATTAAATAACTAAATATCCAAAAAGGCAAGAGGTCACTCCAAACTGTCCAGCTGCATGCAGCATTTCAAGTTTCCCATTTTGACTTTTGAGAACTAATCGCATCAACAACTGGAGCGTGAGCCGGGCTTTGACAGGTCCTGCCCTCAGAATCAACCGTGAGAAAAAGCCAAGAACCAAGGCAACGACGGAGACGAGCTCCAGCGACAGTGCAACACCAAGAAACACAAAATAACCGGAGCAAACATGAAGTGGAATTAAGATGCCATGCAGCGAGTGAAGAGGGAGGGAGCAGATCCCTGCATCATCCTGAACACAACATATTCATTTCTTAGTCTTTTCTGTATAATTAGAGGCACATAGAAGGCTTGCAAGTTACAGTTTAAAAGCATTTACGTGTTTGAGCCAAGAACATGACGAAGACAAACACAGCCCACACAAACACACGAGAGAAGTCTCTAATGGATCGCTCAAGTTTTCAGAGGGAGACAGCAGTTGTAATAAATAAGAGAAGCTGCAGTAAATATGTGTGGGGAGGAAACCTGGACCTAAATAACAATAATTAATATAATATTAATAACAATAATAGCAATAATGTCCAGTTCCTTTCATCATGAGCATGGAGTGGAAAGGGTTGAGACTGGCTCAGTACAGACGACAAAAAGAATAAGGACAGTCATCTTCCACAACACACACACACACACACACACCGCTAAAAAAAAAAGACTTTGCAGGGCTGCACGAACGTCTGCTTCATCAAGACGATGAGCTGCAACTAATTAGCAGAGAAGTTTGAGTCGTCTGCACACATCGGCTGGACGGCTGAGTGGTGTCGCACCGTTCACGGTTGAGATTCTCTGATGATCGGAGGTTGGGATTGGATGGAGGTGTGAGGAGGTAAAAGCTGCCACGATGGTGAAATTACTCACCATCTTTTATAATATTGTAACACCACAATTTCCCAGTATGGGATCAATCAATCAAAGTACATTTAACTCCGACTTGTACTGATTAAAATACTATTATGAATAAAACGACATTTCTGTCGTTCATTGTTTGACTAAATAACTGGTTTACACCTGCTGTTTGACTATACAAAGACATTTTAAGTGTTCTTTTTTTTGTAATTTCATTCTTTTGGCTTATTTATTTCCTCTTTAGCTAAAGTTGACATGTTTTGTGTTTATCTTTTTTCACCAGCATGGACACTTTTCCACCTCAACCAAACACAATCTAGAGAAATTTCTCACCTTCTTACTGAAAATCGTCAGAAAAACGAATGGATGGAAAAACAACTGATCGTGATTATGACTTTTCCTTGGAAAAATTTTCCCATCTGTACAAGTTAAAGGTTTTCTTGCGCTAATTTATCATTTTTTTCTCATAATTATGTTGGCAAAGAGTGATTGTCATTTATTCACCGCCTGACTTCACAGGTTTGGTCACACGAAAGCAGCAACACTCGGTTTCATGGTGACATGCGATTATTTGGCATAGCTCGTTTTTTTCTGTGCAGCTCTTTTCCTTTGCATACAAAGCTTTTGCAGGACATTAAAGCTGCACGTTGATGCATATCGATGGTGTGAAGGCTTTTTTTTCTCTCTCTCAGGTAGATGAAACACATCCCCTTCTGATTGTCACATGGCGACTAAAACTTGTGCTTTACATTCCTTCTGTTTTGGTTTGTGAACAAAACTGAGTCGGGATCACCCAGTTTAAAAGAAAAACTCTAAAATATGTATTTGTTTTTGCATTTTCCAGCAGATGTATGTTTAATTTGTTGCAGCTCAACGACCTGAAACGCTGAACTGAAGTTAACTCGGAGCATGAGAACACCTGATGAGCTCTCACAGGCACAATGAGACAAAAATACAGTCAGAAAATCTATTATTTCAACTCTAAGTGGAAAATTTGGGCTCTACTTGTGCCCAGAGCCATGCAGCCCTACCAACACACACACACATCGTGAACCAGCTCACATTCCCACACACACAGACAGCCATGAGCCCAGAACATGTAGTTAGATCTCTGATGTAATCAGGGGGAAAGCAGTCGAAGTGCAGTACCTATTAGTAACCACTGGGGGGCCCTGAAGTCAACAACTGACTCTGCAACTGTTCCTGACCGGCCGTCTGAGCCTGCCACAGATATATTCTGTACATGCAGTCAATTAATAATCTGATGCAACACTTGCTTTGAGCAGGCAAACATTTAGATTATACACAGATAGCATTATATCATTCATCTTTTCATATATTTGCCGCCTCTTCCGCCTTCATTTTTCAGCAACAAGAGGAGAGAACTTGAGTTTGACCCCCACAGCAGACCACGCAGTCAACTCCAAGAACGTTTGAGTAGGTGGTGCACGGTGGAGGAGCTAATCTGATCGACGAGGGAGGTTTGGTTGGCAGAAACCTTAAATTATTCCAGATTATATGAGAGGCACCCGTTCCCCCCCCTCCCCCTCCCGCCACGTCGCAGAGGGCGACGGAGGTCAGGTGGGAGGCAGGGGGGTGGGCTCCGTCTGGGCTCCGGAGGGGAGTGGTGAGAGGAGTCCTGCAGGTAACAGGGGCTGCCATCGGTGCTTCTCGTTTTTTTTTTCTTCCCTCTCTTCATCAGATCGTCCCTCCCTCCCTCCCGCGCGGGTGTGGCGATCAGTCCCCGAGGATGACTTTCACAAAGCTAGCCACGTCGGTTTCTTTGGCCTCGTGGGAGGTGAAGAAGGGATGTTGCTGAGGAGGAGACGGATGTGGGATTAGAAATCTGAAGTGAAGGATGAAGGGAGCAAATACACAAACGAACGCACCAACACAGAAATAAAAACGTTATTTCAGTTTAACTTGTCTTAGTCTTACGTCTGTTTGCTGTCGCTCTGCAGCCGTGTTGGCAGTAAGCCGCTCAGTCATTTTGCATTACCGTATTATCAGGACTATAAGTCACTCTGGAGTATTAGTCACATTAGTCAAAAAATGTATCATGAACAGGAAAAAAACATATACAAGTCGTATTTATTTAGTTACAATACGGTGATTTTCGGATTTTTCATATCCTGCTTGTTACTACTAAAAATGACCCAATCAGTTCAATTCCAAAATGAATGTCTGTAAATGATCATAAACATCATAACTAAGAAGGATAAACATGTTTTTTGAGGATTTGTTCCACCGCACAGCCAGATGTCCTAAATGAACTCCTCTCACTGAGATGAGGCTATTTTGGGATTTTAGCCCTAGGAGCAGAATATAGTTGTCACAAGCCTAGAGTGCCCTTTTTTGACATTAGACGGTAATATTTACTCCTTGGCTCATGTCAGTCAATATAAATTGATACTTAAAAAAATATGTGAAATTGTATATATTTTCATATATAAGTCGCACTGGAATATAAGTTGCACAAGCCACCAAACTATGAAAAAAAGTGCAACTTATAGTCCAGAAAATACGGTATTTCAGTTTATTTTATAGTCTGTCTGAATGTTAAAGAGCTTATTTTCTGTCTCTGTCAGAATTTTGCATTTTTTCCACTAGCTTTGCATCTCATAACAATGGTTTTATGCTTCGTTATCGTCATTTTGTCTCTCTGAAGTTTTGAATGACCTCATTACAAGAGGTGGGACTTCAACGCGTTAATTACGATTAATTAATTACAACAAAATTAATGCATTAAAAAATTCAAGGATTTAATCACAGTTTGCATTAGAAGCAAAGCAGAACGTTCGTCAGTGCCGATTCGCTGGTACACCCGATTACGCTGACGGACACGGCAGAACTCGACAAGTTCGTTGCTAAAATTTGGCGAGTTTTTTTTTTGTGTTTGGTTTATAAAGCAGCTAGTAAAAAGTCTAGCGACATTTTCTGGTGTTATTGGAGACTTTTAGAGACAGATGTGAACGATCGTATTGTTTACTTCCTTCTACTAGCTGTGCGCGCTGCTGCAGGCCCCTCCCCGATCTCAAAACACACACTAGAAGCTGCCGGAAGCATCGGCTGCAGACACAGCAGCAGATATTCACCTCGGCTCTATGAACCGGACTGAAAATAAAACTCAAAGCTGCCGCTGATCGTCACGTATTGATGAAAAATGTGGACAGAAACATTTAAAAAAGTTCAAAGTGCTGGAACATGTGGTGAACTCCCAATTTGAAAACAACCAGGTTAACAGTTAGATCAAATATTTAAAAATGGTGTACTTTAACTTTAGGTTTGTTCAGTTTTGGCCCAGGATAAATTTGACGTCTTTTTTTACTTTTTTTTTTTTACCTCAAATATAATTAAATACATTTGGTCGGACAACAATAGAGCTGGAGTTTACAATCATAACGTCTGTATCTGTAATCTGATTTGGTCAAACACTAAAATCCATTCAAATGAAAAAAATGGGCAATTTTTCAAATGTGATTAATTAATTACAAAGCCTCTAATTAATTAGATTAATTCTTTTAATCACGTCCCACCCCTACTTATTACTTTTTATTGTTGTCTGGTGTCATCTTTGTCTGAATGCTGTGTGTTTATGGAGAGAATTTGCTCTTACTTGGATTTATTTAGGGTTATTTTTCGCCTTTTAGTGTTCATGTTCTGTCTTTGCTGTGGTTCACCTTCACTTGTATTCATTTTCTGAAGACATGAAAAGCAAAGAGCCAGCATGTTAAACGCTGCAGCGACGGGAGCTGTGCAGCATTTTCTTTCGTCACTCTGTCTCATTCTCTTTGTTTCCTTTACTGATTATTTTAGGCCTCTTTTTAATGATTTTGCACCCATTTGTGTTACATTCCATCTCTGTTTTGTTTTGTGTGTGCGCTTCTCTTTTTATGCATCTAATAAACTCTTTGTTTGTTTAAGGGCGCCCTCCAGTGACAAAAAAGCGGTATTACAAGTTGCTTTCATTTGCAGACCACAGAAGAAAAGCCATGAGGTGATGAAGAGGAGAGGAAGAAGGAAACTCACCATGAGTTCTGTGTAAGTCGGCCGCTCGGTGGAAACCTTCTTTAAGCTGCAGAGGAGATAACAGCAACACAAACATTACTTCGCAGGAAATGCAGCAGACGACACCAAGGTGGCTCAATTTCACAGTTAACAGGAAACAACAATGTCTACGTGGCTTCTGGAAGGAGAGATATCATCGCTATAAATCAAGAATCACCAACTTTAGAGCTTATGGGTCCGTGTCCTGCAGGTTTTAGATGTTTCCCTGCTGCAACACACCATCCAGAGGCTGGTGCGGAGATTAAATCAGATGTGGGAAACATCTAAAACCTGCAGGACCCTGGGCAGAAGGTACAGAATAAATGAAAGGCGCTTTAAGCCAAAGTCACATCACAGGATTTTAAAGCCACAGAAAATGTTGGAGGTTGTAAACAAACAGATTTGAGACACGAGAATGCTGAAAAGATGCAACTTGTGGCACTTGCTTCCATGTTATATCTGATTTTCTTTTTGGAGAAAATCATTTTTTCATTCCATGTTTACTTGTTAGCCATAGAAATTTTCTGTATCAGGTGATGGGGTGGGACATCGAGTCGTCCTCAAAATTATACATACCGTCCAATTAAATACATACAACATAATTTTTAGACCTTAAAAATCTGCGTTTCTGACTCGTTTTAATGTCACACCAACATTTATTATGCACATTTTCGAGCCGTCACTGCCCAGCAGCATCCCGGGCTCAGAAACAGCAGTATGGAAGATTCCCATCCGGGACGGGACTGTGACGTTGCAGCACTGCGTCACTCACTAGCAACCGGATGTAAACCAGGTATCAACGCCGCGGGTGTTTTGAACATGCATCATGTCAGATTCAGTAAAAAAGACGCAAGGAAACATTACCGGAGGAAAAGAGGAAAAGAAAGCAAGGAAGGGACAGAACAAGAGTCAAGATAAGACTGTCTTTTACTGGCTGGAGGGAATCACAGTTCAGGTACGATACAAGATGGATGCTAGTTTAGCTGCTGATAGGGCGAGTTATTTCAGGAAGTTACTAAGTTTAAATTTCTTTTCCTGCTACAGAATCTGAAGAGAAAGGAGGGAAGAAATATGTTGTAACGATGCTAACAGCTAGACTGGTGATCATAAGCTACATCAGTGTCATTAAATTCTATGTGAATAGTGAAGGTTTGCTTGAAGTCGGAACATTATTGCACTGCAACAATGCATTAAATGCATTTGATGAAGCAAATGTAGTATTTACAATCTGCTGCGTGTTCTCGTTGATCCCAGCAATGATCCGAGCAGAAGTTCCTGTTTCCAGCTGAAAAAGGCAAAAGCCTCCGAAATTAATCCGCTGCTCCGACAGCATAAGGCTGCATCTTCCCACCGCATTAATACCTGCAGGTGTAACTAAGCAACCGAGAAAGGAGAAAACAAACCAGCTGCAGGAAATATCCAGAGGCAAATATTCACAATCCAAACATGAAAATATGTCTCACAGGGAAACAGAAATAAGACAAAGGAACATTTAAACACGCCGTCCCAGCACACACCTCTGCTAAAGGTAAGAAATGCAACAAATCAGCTGATCATGTGACGTGAGGTGTGGGGGTTCAGGTGCAGGCAGGTAAAATAAAATTAAAACAATATCAAATTTACTCCTATTTGTTGTTCAGTTGAATAATTCTTGTGCATGAGCTGCTTTTGTCCAGAACTGATGGAAGATTCCAGTTGCTCACTAACCATGTTTGGATTTTCCAACTTTTCCGAATTCTTCATACCATCACCCCCCAGCTATTTTACCTGGCAGTCTTGTTTGCACAATTTTCCTTAATAAACTCTGATTTTGAGCAAATCACAAGATGTGGTTAAAGGTTATGAAAAATATTAATAAGGGTGGCTTACTGGTTAAACTGATTGTCTTTTGATTTTTAGGACAAAATCTATTTTAAGACAATTTTAACCATTTTCATAACATTTTTTTCTCAGAATAAATAATACATCAATAGAAATTATAACAGTAACGACATCCTGTATTTTCAGGTGAACTTTTTCCAAGTAAAGACCTTTCCAGTTTAGCTTTAAAACAACAAAAGGCAGCCGACATTAAAAAAAGAGCTTTGGATGGAAAGTCCTTCCAGAAGATAAGAATTATACCTGAAATGTACTTATATACAGTATTTGCATGGAAATATAGTATACTTACACACACAGGTTTTCCATTAAAACTAGAACTGCGTTTTCCACTCATAAACCATACAGTGAGTCGGCTATTTTGCCAGTAATTTAAAGGCACTAAGTTTAACCTTTGAAGATCTGGAGTCCCCCAGTCGGGGCACATGGGGAACAGATTGTGCCAAACTGGAGCTAAAAGGGTTAATCATGTGATAGACAAAAAAATTAATCAACAAATAATGTTGATTAATGCTTGCTTGTGCTTAATGCTATTGCTTGCTTGGATCAAGATGTTGTTTCTTAAAATTATTATTTCTAAATTGTGGACACAATGACTCTAAAATAAAGTTTTTACAACAGTTATTATATTTTGGCATAAATGCTTTTTGGGCGATATTATAGAGATGCACAAATCCGATACCTGGATTGGATATCAGCTCCGATATTGAGTAATTAGCAAGATCGGATATCAGATTAATGCGGTCAATCCAGCATTCTGATCCAATCTTTTTTTTTTTCTTTTTTTTTTATCAATATCATAATAAATTTACACTTTATATGTTAATAAATAAAAATAAGTACATTTATATTAGGGATTGATTGAGACAGATTTTTTTTAGGGCCGAGAATGATATTTTGTAATCTGCCTCTGCTGACACAACCTGCCGATATCAGAGGCCGAAACTGCATTTGACTCCCAAATTAATATAATGAAAGATACAATGACAAGTAATTTTACAACTCTTTTAATGTTAAAAAAAAAGAACAAAACACCTCAAATGAATATATTAAAAATAAACAGTGGTCTTGTAAACAAATATTAAAGGTACAGTGTGTAAGAATTACTGACATCTAGTGGTAAAGATGGGTATTTGAAAGAAAAGATGATTTCTTTCAAATGACTTCATATTCCAGCACTGTTGTGAATGTACGGTGGCTGTTAGTGACCAAAATTCTCCCAGACATAAAGATGTTTTCATCTGTGAGTGGATCCAGTGGTCTCAGGTGTAGCTATGACTGTACTATGAGTAACTACTTTTAATGTCTTTTATTACATTACTGATCCCAAACAGTCTCTAACACCCATTAAACAAAGCTGGTACATCAGTTTTAAAGTTCAGAGGGTTCTCACTTCATTCACATTGTGTTGTCCATTTAGGGACACCATTGTAAAAATGGCGGGACAAATATGGCAGCCTCCATGTATGTGCACCCCCAGAAAGTAGATATAAATGACTCATTCTAAAAAATAAACTAAAACTAAAAATAGTGCAGCGGTTACACATCAATAGAAACACAGTTTTGATTTATATATCACATTCTTCTGCCATTGACCTTTGATTTTTTACACACTGTACCTTTAAATAGACACATCAAACTTGTCATAGATATATATAAAATGTCTGTAAATTATGCCAGTGGGGGTAATATGTGTTAATTTGTTACTTTTTTTTTTCTTTTTACAAAAGCTAAATGTTAAAGTCAAGCCTGATGCCTTCACTCACACAGCAAGCAATACGGTTCAGTAGTATCGAATCTGTATCGGTATCAGCCAATACGCTCAGCCCAGTTATCGGTATCGGATTGGACAAAACTGGATCGGTGCTTCTTTAATGTTAAGTGATGAACGACCTTTATTAGCAGTTAATAGCATTGAAAATATATCAATGAAGCAAATAGTGCTTGTGGAGATCAATAGTAAATAAGATTATACGTGTGCCATCTTTTAATGTCATGCAGCTTTTTGTCCACGTTATACAGAGATGTCACCTGAAACATGCTCTCAACCGAAACCCGAACATTGTGCTGTCCGTTACTTCAGCCTTCGCACGAGCGTGTCCTGTCAACATTCGTTTGTGCAACACGGAACTGAATGCATGTTGCATTATTATGGAGTAATCCTGCATTCAAGGACGGTCTGAAACACAGCAGCAGCTTTCTGGCCCTGCCCGCTATGGTCCACTATAATGAGTAACAGAGCAGATGTTTGCACATTTTAGTAAAACATTGCACCTATTTCCTGTTTTCCAAATATAAAGAAGTGAGGGGTTTGGTAAAGATTGAATAGAAGCTTTGTTGCTCGTATCTTTCCTAAAAGCAAGGTCTCTCTTGCTCTATCACAAACACACTTTACTGGCAGTCATAAAAAACATTTCCACCTAATTTCCTTTAAGCAAGTGACTCAGTGTGAGTTTTGTTGTCTTTTCATGCCATTCTTTATTCCCTTCTAAAAACTGGTGTGAGCCAACACTTACTCACTTGCTGCAAATTAAATTAGAGCCAAATTAAGCAATTTACAGCCTAAAACAACTTCACATGATAGAAGGAGTAAAGCTTCCAGGGAATAATGACGCACCATGACGTCTATATTCCATCCCATCAGAAGAGGCTTTGAGTCTCACAACAGCAGAAATAATCAATCGGTTTTCTGACTTTCTGTCCGATCGCAGCGACTCGGCCGGCGACAAAAACAAAAACGTACCACTGAGAAGTGAAGTCCACAAAGTCTGGGGAGAACTGTTCGGCAGGAAGCTGGGGCGAAGGTTCTTCCACCACCTGCTTCAGCTGCTGAAAGGGCGTCCCCCACGAGTCGTACGGGAAACGCAGGATGGCGAGCTCGATCTGAGGACAGAGAGGAGGTCGTTTACTACACAACAATACGGAATATCACTTCAGCTAAAACTGAGAATACAAAGATCCAGCAATAACAGTCAAAAAATCTTTAATTAGCTGTTTTTATGTTGACACACATGCAATAACATTTAAAATGTCACCAACTGAGAAAGAAGTAATGTCTTAATTAAATCTTTGGGAAACATTTATGCAGCACACACTGGACCAATAATCTGCGGGTGTACAGAGAATTACAAAGAGGATTAGTAAACGTACTACAGTAATATGCAGTGTGAAAGTCGCAAAAACAATCAAGTATGATTTATTTAACTTCAACCACATACGGCCGTCTCACCACAGAGTCAGCCAAGGTTCACGTGCATGCCATGATACCTACAACGTGTATGGTCGTGTATTTTAGACATATAAAGGACAATATGCAGAAAGAGGAAAATTGCATCCATATTTCAATTCTCTAGACCCACACATGCACTGGGAGAAAATGCAAACTCAGAATAATGGGCATTGTACATCACAAACAGAACCTTCATGAGTTTGGAACTATTACAAACTAAATATGGACGATTTCTATAGATATTTACAGGTTAGACACTATGATAAAAACCACTTGCTGCATTTACGTTCAGGCACATAAGCGACTGCGTAGTGACGTTTGCACATACGTCTCACCATAACAACACGCCCAGCAACAACAGAGTGAACAGTTGCGGTTGTTTTTCTTTTTTTTTCATCATTCATCATGCTTCGGTTGATTGATAAATAAAACAACCACACGGAGAAGAAGTCGCCATGACGACTGTTGTCTCTTGTAAACTGCCGAAAAGCCTTTGTGTGCTTTTCATCAGTATTTTAGCCTAGCCTTTCTTCTCCGGTCCTGTCGCTCTCCGGAGGTTGCTGTTGTTCCCTTTTCTCTGGCAGCATCTGACGTCCCTCGCTCCAAAGGGCTAGATATATGCTGCCTTCATGTGGTATGGGAAAGATGATCCTTTCCACTTGTTAAATGGAAATTACCAGTGCGTTGTGTTTAAGTGCTTTGTTGTTATAATGAAGTTTAACAATGGAGGCTATCTTGACTGACTAGCTAGCTAGCTAGCTGCTAGCTAGCATCTGCTGTGAGGAAGTAAACCAAATAATAACCATATTTTTTACAAACAAAACAAAGTTTAAATGGTGATGTTATTAAAGTTCTGTATGTCACAGAATTATCCCGACTACTAACTAACCACATAACAGCAGCAGAAAACTTTAAACAGAATGTTTTGCTTCCCATTCAGGATATTTTCGTTGCTCTCCACCATGTTGAAAGGTCAAAGTTTACTTCATCTCAGCAACTCGGGCATCATAAAATTTTTCCAGTTTCACATTGGAAATTTCGACTTGAGTGGGTGTTCAAGTGCAATTTTGATGTTGGAATTTGGTAATTACCATAAATACGATACCACATGAAGGCAGCATCATACCCACGACCCCTCATTGTGTCCACTACCCCTACGTGCAAAGAGGAATTGGGACAACACTACCTTCACGGGAGTGCGCAAAATTTAGGGGTAGGGTTGAAAAGTAGGGGTAGTGGGTAAATTAGTATCCACCCTGAATCTACTTCACACAGTAAACTAATATCGAAGCTATAAAGAGCCATTCAAATATCCATGCAGGCCAACGCGCTGTAGGAGATGGGAAATGGAGGGAAATCTGCAGATTTCAGATGAGATTGTCAGCTTCAATGGTCCACTACAAACTCTGCTACATGGCGCGAGTTCTGCTGGAAGAATGTTAACAGATTTTTCATAACACCTAATCAAAAGAGACATCAGGGCCATGACGACGGGCCAAACATTTTTACATGTTTTGGGACTTTTCGGCTTTACGACCTTACTGGTCACAGATATGTGAACATATAATGTATTCATGTGCAAAATACTTTGCAAATTTGAAAATATTTATAAGGGAAATCTGGTGGATTTGGCAAAAAACGATTACTGGGAATGCTTCTGGCAGCACGTAAGAAAGCCTTAACCAGGAAACGGCTCCAACAGTCAAATAATGGATCAGCATTGTTTAAAGATCTACATACTGGAAAAACTTTCCACCTCAGAGTTCAGATGGACAAGCTTTACAAAATTTGGTCAAAGTGGACTGAGTATGTCAAACCCACAAGGTCTGACTTTGCATAGAATCATTGCAGTAAAATAGATGCAAAATTGTTTTGTATGCACTCCTCCTTTAATGTTCTATTTTTATGTTGTCACTGACGTAACTGAAAATATTACTAATAAAAGTCATTTAAAATAAATAAACCTCACGAACAAAGCTTAAAGTTGTTCCTGTGTTTTTTGTTTTTTTTTCCATGTTACAGGTAAATAACGGTTTTATAAAGAAACTGTTCTCCAGTTCTGTTATCATTATGTTATGTTGTTGTTTTAATTTTGGTTCTAATTTTACAACAGAAAACACAAAAACAAATCCTAAAAAGATTTCAGTCATTCAGAATCAAAACAAACTAATTCTTTTTTTTTTAAGCCAATATTTTAAAGTGGGCTTTTATTCAATGTTTATATATACAATGACAGTCGTCCTCAAAATTATTCATACCCTCCAATTAAAGAAAATGGTAAATTCACAATATTTATTCAACACTAGTAACAAATAAAAATTTACTAAATTATAATTTAGGAGAATAAAATGTTGATTTGAATTGTTGGTTGGAAATAATAATAATAAAAAATAAACAAACAAAACTGTCCCAGACACATTAGAGCACCTTTCCAATGAACAGTGGACCAACACACCTGTCAACAGGTGCAGACCTCTTTTTGAACATTAGTGAAAACACCTGATTGCAGAGATTGCCTCAAAGTTTTGCTCAATAAAATTTTAGCTTCAGAGCCCCATCATGCTTGTTTAATTATTTTATTTTTTGTATGTTTGTTTTTTAATATCAAATCACAATTCAAAATCAATGTCATGATTTTCATAGAACTTTTATGTATCATTACTTTTGTCAATTTCCTTTTATTTCACTGACAGCTGTTTTTTTTCCTTCTTTAATTGGAGGGTATGAATAACTTTGACGGCTATAATCGGTTGACATGAACACAGTTAATGGTTACACTAAGTGTGGATCATAACAGATTTGTTTTAATTGTACTACAACGGGACGATGAATTAGATCTGACTTTATCTGTAAAAGCATCTTGAGATGAAGCGCTGAAAAATGACGCTGTCGGAAATAAGCAAACAGTAGATATGAAAGATCTGCATCTTCTAAAGCATTTCACATGTTTCTGGCTGCACAGGGTTGAGAAGCCGGGAAGCATCCAGATAGATGACTACATACTGCAAATATGTGATGTTTGAATTTGCAACACAAAGCATAATGTAAACAAAACTGCTTCATTTAGTACTACAAAATGAATAATGAAATGAAAAGATATTTAATTTAATACTTAAAAGATTAAAAGATTTGTAATAAATTATTACAAAATGTTTATTTTATTATTATCCAATTATATCGCTAATCTCTATCCTTTCATATCATCTACATTTCTATTCTAGTATTGAATTATTTACTGTAATAACTTTATAATATGATAAATCTCTTTAAAATAACACCGGATTCACCACAAAAGAAAAAGGATTGTTGCAGAGTTGCAGCTGCAATGATCAGACCTGCACTCAGAAAACATTTTCACACCACCTCATCAGGTTTTACTAACCCTCCATAGAAAAACTTTTAAATGCAAACATCCTGAACATTTCACATGAAAGTATTTGCTTTTTTTAACAAAGTGGACAAAGAAGCATCTGATTCTCTGAAAAAGTGCCGACAGATGACGTAATAACACAAGTGAAACTTAGTTGTTTAACTCATAAACCGACAGATGTGAGATACTCCTCTGTGGAATAAGGAATAAGAAATGACTTCTCAGAAGCTGGTGTTGAAATTATTTCCTTTTGGGTGCCTGACTGAAATCTTCCTTCCTGCAGCTGAGGAGGGTTTGAGTGTTTTCTCGCCCGTTTCAGCGCCTGATGATTTCAGAGGATTCAAGTCTGGCTTTTAATTAAACCGTTTCATAACCCTCCATTTCTCCTTTTTGATCCATTCCTTGGTGCATTTGTTGTCATGATCCCCTTCAAAGCTCCTCCAGCTCGACTTTCAGACACATTTTCCAGCTTTTTGAAATGCAGAATCCAAGCAGATCAGTTCTGAAGGCAGCAAAGAAACCATAAGAAAGAACTCTGATTTTTAATTCATGCACTTTAAAGTCGTCTATGTAGATAATTTATATGTTTAGAGGGTCAATGTGCAATATTTTCAGCTTTTGTACAGATATGGGAAGACGAGTGATCATCCTCCTGCTTCAGCGTGGGCTGGAATATAAGACATTTTATGGTTTTATACTGTAACTTAAAATTCTGAAATTTATTAAAGGTACAGTGTGTAAAAAAAATCAAAGGTCAATTTAAAATATAATTCAAAACTGTGTTTCTATTGATGTGTAATCACGTCACCCAAAAAATTATTATGTGCTTATTTTCTTAGAATGAGTCATTTATATCTACTTTCTTGGGGTGCACATGCATGAAGGCTGTCATTTTTACTACGGTGTCCCTGAATGGACAAAACAATGTGTGTGAAGTGAGAACCTTCTGAACTTAAAAACTGTTGTACCAGCTTTGTGAAAAACAAGTTAGAGCACTGTTTGGGAAAAACAATCTCTTAATCTCTTAATCTCAGTCATAGCTACACCTGAGACCACTAGATACACTCATAGATGAAAACATCTTTATGTCTGGGAGAATTTTGGCCTCTAACGGCCACCTTGCATTCACAACAGTGCTTGGAAAATAAAGTCATTTGAAAGAAAACATCTTTTCTTTTAAATACCCATCTTTACCACTAGATGTCAGTTATTCTTACACACTGTACCTTTAAAAATGACCATTATATATAGAGCTTAATTATTCTTGTGAAAAGGTTGAATGTTTTTCAGCTAAAACAAATAAATCACTATAATACTTTCCCTCTATTTCTTTTTATTATTCTTTATTGTTTATTTATAATTCTTTTTCTTTGTAACCAGGCAATTTATATCTTAAAGGGACAACATGTAACTTTTGGCCACTACGGTCACTGAACCTGTAACTTCCCACAGGTCACACAACTGTGAACTGTTTCTATCTGTGTTTTGGAACCGTGTTTACACCACTTTTATCAGCTGATAGTGAAGTCATTGAGCCTTAAAGCAAAGCGCTTCAGGTCACATGATTCAATGAGAGACGGATCCATTCCTGCAAAGTTACAAGGTCTGTTTTTTGAGGAGCTCCCTCAGAGCACAGACATATGTCAAGTTCTGTATACTGACCTCAGAAATCATTTATAATTGCTGACATTAGGCTGATATTTGGGTCAAAAGTTACAAAGTGTACTGTACCTTTAATTTGAAATTCTAAGAGAAAAAAAACCCCATCAACATTACAGCTTAATGCTTTGGTAAAAGTTTGAGATAAAAAGTGTGCTCATTCTGCACCAGGCTGCTGCTGGCGTAATGGTGTGGGGGAGGTTTTCTTGGCCCACTTTGGGCCCCTTAGTACCAACGTGGTGGTTTAACCACCACAGCCTACCTGAGTATTGTTGCTGACCATGTCCATCCCTTAATGAACACAGTGGAGCATCTTCTGATGCTACTTCCAGCAGGATAATGCACCATGTCACAAAGCTCACATCATCTCCAGCATGACAATAAGTTCACCAATGACCAGCTCAGTGCAGGTGAGATGAACAGACCAGGTTGGACTTGTGGGTGCGGCTGAAAGGAAATCTTACCATTGTGATTCCTAAACTCCAGATGTCAGACTTGACGTTGTAGCCTTTCTGGTTCGTCTCCGGGTTGATCCTCTCCGGCTGCAGAACACAAGGACACGTGATGATCATCACGGCAACGGTCGTCAAGGACGACTCAAACGCTCCCCACCCATACTAAAACTCTGTGTTCCCGGCTGCTAACCTGGCCCTAAAAGTCAGCCAGCCAATCAGAAGCTGAGCGGTTAAAAAGTGGCTCATTAGGTGTGTGGGAGATAATAATGAGAAACTGGAGTTATAAAAAGGCTTTTAGTGCACAAGGACAGCTCTCAGACTGAAAACAGATGGGTTTCCTGCAGTTCTAGATAAAAACTACTGGTCCAGGATCCACAGAAATCATCGAGTTTACCATTCTGCAGCTAATTAGCCTTTCAACACCTGAAGTCACAAGATAGTGACAATTCTGCTGCATTTTCAATGCCGTCAACCTGGTGGACGTGCTTGTGGAATGACGTCCAAACAAGTTCTTTAATTTCCCTCAAGCCTCTTTCAGACACTCATCTCATCTTAATGGAGCATCTAAATGAGCGGCCTGGAGCAAATTTAGCAACTAATACGCATCATTTTCACCACAACATGAGTCACATCATCAGACAGGCGCAGGATGTGGTGGGTCTTAATTTGGCTTGAAATCTGCCGACTAAATGTGTCTGCACCTTCACTGTTTCTCACCCAAACATCAGTCTGGTGCAAAAACTTTCAAACAAACAGAAAGAAAGGAAAATAAGATGTAAATTGTCAGTGAGAAACCATTCAGGAAAGGTTTATTTACAGCTGCTTCTCCTCACCAGCAGAGGTGGAAGGCAACTGATCCTACAGAGGCTTTAAAAAAAAAAAAAAAGATTAATCATAATTACCTAATAAGAGAAAAAAATACAGATTAATGAAGATTTTACCCAAAAATGCAGTCTGTCTCTTCAAGTTTGACTTTTCTTACACTGAATAAATGACTTTTTTTCTGTTAAAAAGTTCTAATCAAAGAGAATTATGAGACTAAAATCTCAAATTTGTTGCCTTTTGTCTTAAAAAACAGCTTTCCTACTTGTTTGGAAAGTTGTTCCTGGCCTTAATGTGGCCCACAGTGTCAGCTGAGAAATAAAACCGAACATCAAAGTAAGCGTTTTGGTTTCACATGTCCTGTCCTGCTTACCGCCATGTAGGGTTTGCAGCCAGCGTCCATCGTCTTGGCCACAGAGTCGACCAGGTAGCCGCTGATGCCGAAGTCGCACATCTTCACCTGGCCCTGCGTGTTGATCAGCACGTTGGAGGGTTTCACATCTGGACAGACGGAGGCGGAAACGGCAGTTTGATTTTGTTTTTAGAGGAGCCGGCTGGCTCGTCTGCGGCTCCGTGGTCACTGCTCACACCAGCTGCAGAGCTGCTTTCTTGTTGCGTGTAATGCATGTATGAAATAACTGCATGCTGCTTTCGCACAGTCGAGGTTTGACACAGGAAAGGCTGATGCTCGGGTCAACAAGTGGTTTTAAAGGCTCAAAGAAAGTGGTAAACAAAGTCTGAGGTCTGGGAAACAATGATAGGAGGAAAAAAACATCAAAAAAAAGATAGTGACTGATAAAAAGATGAAAAAATAGACCAGAATAATAAATGGCAAAGAGCCTATAAAGAACTGTGCAGGTCATGAGGCGCCCCTCGTTTCTTTGTCACCTTTTAAAGTGGTTTTGACCAACAGTTCTCTGGCGTTCTGAGGGTCTTCCAAAGGTTTTCTTTGGTCATTGGCTGCTTTTTAACACATTTTCAGTCTAGTCTGACAATTTCAGAGGAACGTTTTTTGATGTTAAGCCACTTAACTACGAACCTATGAATCATTCATGATAACAAAGAACCCATTTCGAACAGGCTGTTTATGATAGTATGTTCACTTTTTTAACTAGAAATATATGTACACAGTTGTGTGAAATAGTGTTTGCTCCCTTCCTTATTTTTTTATTTTTTTGTATGTTAGTCACACTTAAATGTTTCAGATCATCAAACAAATTTAAATATTTGACAAAGATACCACAAGTAAACAGAAAATGAAGTTTTTAAATGAAGATTTTTATTAGTAAGGGGGGAATCCAAACCTACATGGCCCTGTGTGAAAAAGTGATTGCCCCCTCTGTTGAAACATAAATTAACTGTGGTTTATCACATCTTTGGAAAGCCAAGTTCAATTTCTCTAGCCACACCCAGGCCGGATTACTGCCACACTTGTTCTCAATCAAGAAATCACTTAAATAGGACCTGCCTGACAAAGTTTAGTAGACCAAAGGATCCTCAAAAGCTCGACATCATGCTGCGATCCAAAGAAATTCAGAAAAAAAAAGATAAAGTAACTGAGATCTATCAGTCTGGAAAAGGTTCCAAAGCCATTTCTAAAGCTTTGGGACTCCAGAGAACCACAGTGAGAACCATTATCCACAAATGGTGAAAACATGGAACAGTGGTGAACCTTCCCAGGAGGGGCCGACCGACCAAAATGACCCCAAGAGCACAGCGACGACTCATCCGAGAGGTGACAAAAGACCCCAGAACAACATCCAAGAACTGCAGGCCTCACTTGCCTCAATTAAGGTCAGTGTTCATGACTTCACCATCAGAAAGAGACTGGGGGCAAAAATGGCTGCATGGCAGAGTTCCAAGACCAAAACCACTGCTGAGCAAAAAGAACATAAAGGCTCGTCTCAGTTTAGCCAGAAAGCATCTTGATGATCCCCAAGACTTCTGGGAAAATACTCTGTGGACTGACGAGACAAAAGCTGAACTTTTTGGAAGGTTTAGGTCCCATTACATCTGGCATAAAAGTAACACGGCATTTCAGAAAAGGAACATCATAGCAACAGTAAAATATGGTGGTGGTAGTGTGATGGTCTGGGGCTGTTTTGCTGCTTCAGGACCTGGAAGACTTGCTGTGGTAAATGGAACCATGAATTCTGCTGTCTACCAAAAAAATCCTGAAGGAGAACGTCCGGCCATCTGTTGGTGACCTCAAGCTGAAGCGCACTTGGGTTCTGCAGCAGAACAATGATCCAGAACACACCAGCAAGTCCACCTCTGAATGGCTTAAGAAAGAATTACAACAATTCTGCAAAGATTAGTGGGCCAAAATTCCTCCACAGCGCTGTAGAAGACTCATTGCCAGTTATCACAAACGCTTGATTGCAGTTGATGCTGCTAAGAGTGGAACAACCAGTTATTAGGCTTAGGGGGCAATCACTTTTTCACACAGGGCCATGTGAACCAGGACCTGAGAGATGCATCTGGACCTTCAGCTGATCAATCTACTGTTGGCCAAAGCCTCATTAGAAATGGTCTCCATGGAAACGTGGCTGTCATGAAGCCGTTTTTAAGGAGGGGAAACAGAGAGACAGGGCTGAGGTATGTCATGTGACCCAAGAACCAAAGACCAGTGGAAACAGGTCTGATGGAGAGATGGATCCTCTCAGGACCTGAACATTATTGAAGCTAGTGTTGGGTATTATTAAGAACCTCACGATTCAATTCAATTAAATTTTGATTCTCTGGGTTGCAATTCGATTCAATATTGATTTAAATGCTTCAATATTGTTTCAGTAAGAAGTAGAAACTGTTGTAGATTTTTTAATACATACCATCACGCCCATGTGAACATATATAGGGTGTCACCTTATATTTTTGGGTAATAAGACACTTAAAAATAAAACTCACAGCTCCCCTCACATCAGGAGGTGAATCGATTCTGAGAATTGGCGATTCAATATTTAATTGCACAAGGAAGTATTGCATGCATCGATGCATCGATTAATGGATATTTTTACCCACCCCTAATTGAAGCAGTGAGGGATCATCTGGACTGAGAACAGAAAGAAAAGACAGAAACATCCAAAGAAGAGCTTTGGAAAGTCATTCAAGGATCCTGGAGAACTGGGCCTGAAGACTACTTACAGAAAAGACAGAAAATGTGTCTAACTGGGTTCAAACTTTGTTAAAAAAAAAAAAAAAAAGCTCCATCAACTAAAAAATGTTAAAATGACACAAACTGTTTTTTGCCTCATATTCTGCATTTCTGGTCATGGCTGCAAACTGCTTCTTCTGTTTATATTTACTTTTTATTTCTTTTTAAGAAATGAGGAGTGGCTGAAAAGGTTTGTCCACAACTGTACTGTATACAGTATAGGATCACATCATAGGTGGTCATTTCATCATCTAACGCTTTTAGTAGCAACGTAAAACCCAGATCAGCTTCTGGTTCAGGTCCTTCTGAGCCAGTAAAGTCCAGCACAGCTCGATCCTTACGGCTACTGCTGCACCAACCTGTCTCTTCATCATGTCACCCTCCCCAGTCCCAGCCTGCAGGGTGCAACCCACCAGAAACAGATGTGAATGAAACAGCTCAGTGAATGCTGTAACAGTCCTTCATTAAGGTCTGGAAAGAGTTTAAAGGAAGGAAGGAAGACAGAAAGAGGCAGCTGCTTGCAGCTGAGTGGATATCGACACCGTCTCTGACTTTAATGGTTTCCTTTCAGGCTCTTACCTCGGTGTATGACTTGCAGATTGCTGTGCAGATGCTCCAGAGCTTTTACTATCTGTAATAACAGAGCCCATTAATAAGCAAATGAGACTTACATAAGAAATATCTCATTCTGATTGGATGAAGGAAGCCTTCACAGGAAGTTTTATCAAGCTTAGTGTTGTGTGTGAACCCACTGAGACGGCGATCTTCCCCAGGATGTCCTCGGGGATGGTCAGGCCCTTCTCTATCACCTGCTTGTAGAACTTGTCAAGGGAGGTGTCCATCAGCTCCATGCAGATCCAGACGTCGCCCTGGAAACAGACGGGGGAGATTTGGAGAGCTCAGGACAGAAGAGCAAAACAAAGCCGCCGGCCGGATTCCAAACAGACGGGAAGTGAGAGATTTCCAGTGTCTGAGTCACGGCGAGGAAATCCTGAACATCCACTCGCTGCTGCAGGACGTTTTCTGCAGGTCTTCAGAGGTGTTTTTGTTTGTCTGGGAAACAGAGATGGTTGTGGGTTTGATGCACAGCAGCAGAGGATGCAGATAGATCGCACTGATGCTCGTTATTAGCAGGATTGATCCAATTACAGAAAACATCGCTTAGTTGTCTTCATCTGCACTGGATGAAAATGAACCGAAGCATTTTTTACACGAAAGTTAAAAACGGGACCGTAAATATTAACAGATGTGGAGGCCCAGAGCAAGAGGTCTGCATGTTAACATGAAGCTGACGGCGCTCCCTCCCCACAGTCAGCTGCTACTCAGAAATGAGGGAAACATAGCGACTGATTACAGCCCCCACATATTTGATTAGCAACTAATGCTGCCAAATGGAAATAAAAGAGGTTTCAACTTAAAAATCAGAGCAGTTGTAGATATGTTTTGATGATGAGAGTGCAGCAGGCGTGTCCTGTAATAATGACTGGACAGGTCTGAACCCGTCTGGAGCCTGAACGTTTCCTTTGCTCTTAGTTTAAGAGCAAAATGCCTTAAGCTTGTGTTGCGATCAGAGATAAGCTAACTGCTATTTTCATGGATAATTCCATTTTTATTTAAGCTCAGAGATACAGATTCTAATATAATTTTTTTTTTCTGAGAGTAATAACAAATAAAATCATTAATAATAAGCAATGAGTAAAACTTTAAAAATAAATGCCTGAACTGTGAATTCAATAGAAAAAACTAGAATAATCAATGCTGACAAAAAAACTATCTGGAAATATTTTCTAATAACTACAGAAGGCTGCAAGATTAGGTCTTTCTGACAATGGACGTCAAAAAATAACTAAAAAATAAAGAAATGTGTTGAAAATTGCCACAAATTAAAAACAGTATATTCCCCTTTATGTGGCATAACTAGAGTAGACTTTTCTATATTTCAGTATTTCTTACACAACATGCTGTTGATGTGACAGATAAGCTACTTGTTACAGCTACATGATTCAGAATTATTACTATTGTTATAAAGTTAGAGTTGCACATTCCAGTTTTTTTCCCATTCAATCCAACACCCATACCTGGGCTGAGCGCATCGGCTGATACCGATCCGATACTACTGTTAAATAAATGAACCGTATATCTTGCCGTGTGAGTGAAGGCACCAGGCTTGACCTAAACACCGACCCTTCGTAAAAAGAAAAGATTAAAAAAAAAGGTAACAAATCAACACGTATAAATGTTCTTGTTTTTATTTATTAACAAATAAAGTGTAGATAAGTAATGACTGGATCGAAATGCTGGATCAGCCCTCCTTCATCAGATATCTGATCCAGCTAGTTAGTCAATATCGACACCAATATCAAGGTTATTATAGTTAACTAAAAATAACGAAAAAAACAAAAACTAAAATTGAAAAAAACAATTTTAACTGATGTGAAAATAAAGATTACAGTTTTTTGTTTTTTTTTATTATAACTAACTGAAACTGTATTGTGTCTTCACCAAACTTATTAAAATTATTGCAAAAACATCCTTAGTTTCAGTCGTGGTAAATTTATTTGATAAATAAGCCTTTTGGGTTGATATGAAATCTATTTCTGTTTAATTTATCCACTTTGCTCTACCGGTTTTACTCCGAGTGACTTTCTGATGATTTTGAATGTCACACCAGACAAATACATATAATTTATCGGGGGGGGGGGGGGGGAAAAAACTGACTGAAACAAATAAAAACTAAACTACAACTAAGCATTTTCCAAAAAAATAAAAACTAATAAATCTAGAAAACCTGCTCAAAAAACTAACAAAAACTAACTGAATTGAAAAAATAAAAGTCAAAACTAAATAAAAACTGAAACTAATGAAAAATCCAAAACTACTATAACCTTGGCCAATATCCGATCCAGGTATTGGATTGGTGCATCTCCAGATATCATACAGGATATAAACTATATTAGTCATCAGTAGATCACCGTGCAATAGGAGGCATCGCCTCAATGAACTGCTTCTTCAGTAAAAAACAGATTTCACTCAGAACTTTGGTTTTAATGGAAAATTAAAAATTCTGAAGCAAACTGCTGTTTTACTGGGACTTTAAAGGCCCCGCAGTGGCCAACTGGTCCAGAAAACCTCCTGATCCATGAACCAGTTCTTCTGGAACATCCAAAGATCAGCATAAAGACAGATTTTCTCCTCTATCGACTCCAGATTGCATCTGTGTGGTAGAATATGAGGCTACCTCTCTGAATAACGCTCCGTAGAAGGTGACCGTGTAAAAACAGTCCACCGTCCTCATGGAGATGTCCAGGTCCATCAGCAGCCTCTTCTGCTCCTGAGTGTTCACCGTGGCCCGAATCCTCTGAGGAAGGACAAAAACCACAAATGATCCAACCACAGAAAAGAAAAACCACAGAGCTGCTGGGAGCCTCAACTTACCAGATTAAAGAAACAGTTGTCAACAAAATTAACCAGTTGACGAACCCATGGAAAGCTGTTGTTTTGTTTGCTTGTTTTTTAATTCATGGGGCATGGGAAAAAATACGACCCAATTTTTGTGTGATCACTTGAAAATAGAAAACACTTAAAAATCATGCTGCAGAGCACAAACTGCAGATCACATTACATTCTAAACTTCTCAGTTATCGGTACTGGCAGGGGTCTGAAACTTTAACAATCCAAAGAGCCATTTTTCACCTCAACAAGCTAAAAGTTGTTTAGAGCCACAAATGTTCCATGGCCTTGTGAAAAAAGGCAACTTATCTGTTTTTTTAAATAAATATTAGGGCTACTATAGAAAATTTGCTGTCATTTTAAAGGAACACTGTTTAACATTTGACCCAAATATTGTAACATTATTAATCTAAGTACCAATAGATGATTTCTGGGGTTAATATACAGCGTAGACGCATGTGGGTGCTCTGAGGGGGCTGCCCTCCTCAAAAACCAGACATTATAACTCTGCAGGAGCGGAGCCGTGTGGTCTGTGGGAAGTTACAGGTTTAGCGCCCCTTGTGGCCAAAAGTTACCATGGAATCACTTTAAAGAAATTATAGTTTTATTTCTATTTTAGGTTTTGAAATAAATAAATAAATAAAACTGTCAAAAAGAGGATACACACATTTTTTTCAGATCAGATTTTCTCCAATGGAACTTGAAAGTATGAAAAAGGTTGAACAGATAAGTAAAAAATGTAGATATTTGTAAGAAATTAAATGGAAAAAAGCCCCTAACTTCCATGCTAATGACAAAAAAAAAAAAGTGGAAATTCAACACATTATTCCATGGAAAACACTGTTAAAACTTACAAATGTTGTGTATATATTCAAAGATATTAGTTGGTTCTTTAGTAATTTTAGTCAAAGTTATTGAGAGCCATTGTGGTAAACCCAAAGAGCCACTTGTAGCTCTGGAGCCGCAGGTTGCAGACCCCTGGGTATGGTATTGGTATCGGCCACAAGAAGCAGAAAATTATCGCGTATCAGTATCGGTGGAAATTGTTCTTATCGTGCATAAATATCATCTATATGTGGTGTATTTGTGACACACTGAGGATCTTTCTATCGATCACTGGTCTGCATTGATGACTTAGAGAACAAAAGGCGCAGATGAGCTGAGGATTTTGGCCTGATTGATCGGAAGTTTTCTGCTCAATCGTCAATAGTCCATCCGATTGACGGAGCCGGATGACCGTCCACAAACAAGCTCACTCTTTCCAAACAGGTCTAAATGTGCCTGATTTTTATGCAGTCCGTACGGTCACATGCTCAGATGGAGGAAACGGTTAAAGTACAACCTGGGCTTCTAACTGGACAACTGTGTCTGTCCCAGCATACACAGGAGTGTAATCGAGTTAATCGCCGTAGCATGCAGGATGCTGCGGCACCCGTCCGGTGACATCCATAAAAATACATTCATCTGTAGCCACGTGTTACTAACAAGAGGGAACGAGATAATGAACTTGTGGCCACTCATTAGTTATATGTGGGAATTTATGGCTGTAGCAGGCACGTAATATGGATAATTAGGATTTTATAGCATTTTATTTTGATAATCAGATTAATTATAATGATGTAACAGAGTGTACCGGGTCACCTAACTGAATATTTCACGACAAAACAGCAAATGGAGTCAAGACACCATTCAACACCGGCTCCATTGTTCCGGAAAAACCAACCGACTCCATGGCAACCAGAGGGGGGGACATAGGTCCGACTGATGTGTGACACCTGCGGGAAACCTGCTGGTCATTCCTCCACCAACCTTAACAGCCATGATCAGACCGCTGGGCACGTGCCTCATCTTGTCCACCACGCCGTACGCTCCTCGGCCGAGCTCGCAGATCTGCTCCAGGTCGTCGGCCTTCACCTCACATTTCTGCTCCGGACACCAGAGGACAACATCAGCGGATGCGAACGCTTCATCATTCCTGCTTTAGATCTGCAAACGCCAGCCTGCAAACGTCTCCTTCTGCTTTACATTATCAAAGCCGGAAAATAAATCCGCTTTGACTTTTGGCCAACAATCAGGTCCCGCTGCCAATGGAAAATTCCTCTTATTTGATGAGTTTAAAATAAATATTTTTACTGCCTGAGGGTCATTAAAAAGCATTCCTCCCTCCCTACAATCACAAGTGCTTGAGATGGCTGTAATGTTCACCGGGGCACTGAGCCTTTATTCAGCCAAGCAACGAGGATCAACAATAAATACACAAAGAAAGTCAACAGCAAAATGTCACGTATAAGACAAGGGTAAAAAAAAAACTAAAAATAAAACAGAATATAATCAAGAAGAGAGGAAAGAAGCCAAAAATGAGCTGAAGAAATCAAATTACCTTTTCTCCAATTGTTACACAAGCCTTTGAATCCAAATCTCTGGGAGGTCTGAAACATAGAAAAATATTGTGTTACATATAAACTGATTAAACTGAACATCTGAGGACAAGATGACAGTAAATCAAAAATCTGCAGAAAAAGATTCAAATGAACAGAAAAAATACACAAACAAATCACATAACTTTTTATATTTAGCTTTACATAAATAAAACTGTTACGTCTGTTTTGACCCTGAAATACTTCAGTTTTTAGCCATGTCACACGGTTTTTATCAGCAGATAGGATTTACTGAGGATGGGGAAGAGTAGGAGCGCCACATAAAGAGAGAAAAATGCAGTAACTCCATTAAAGGTGATAGCTACAACCTTTCATCAAAACAATAAGTAAAAAAAAAAATAAATAAATAAAATATTAATTTTAACCCAGAATTTTAAAAATAATTTTAATAGCATATAAATAATTGTTTTATCAATTTTGATGGGTCCCAAAAACTAAATATTTACAGCTGTTTACCTGCCAACGTCTTTGATTCCTCACTGCTAGCATTAGCTCTGGAGTTGCTAGCTCAATTGCTATGTGTAGCATCTTCCTTGCCCTTTTCTCAAATATAAGTGGACAAGAAACAAAGTAGGATGATGGTGAAGGTAGCAAAAAGGCTCAAAAACCCCACGGAGATTGCTGCTTTCCTCCTGGATATCCCAGTTAAACATTTACTGATGCTAAACAACAGTTTACCGGTTCTGTAACGTTGCTAAGCTAATTGAGAAAGCAAGTGTTAGCGCTAGGGGGGAATTAAACTTGTAGTTTTCCCTGAGGAGTCATACAAAGGGATCAATAAAGGCTAGCATAGCTCCGGATAATAAAAAATAGTATTTCAAACTTATATCAGAGCAAATACATTCACGTTATAGTCACATAAATAAATAAATAGATTGATCAATAAACAGAAATAAAGAAATTAATAAATAAACAAATTAGGGATGGGCAATATGATGATATATATTGTCTGGATGATGGAAAATCTCTATTGTTTGAGCCGTGACAGGCACTTTATTGCAGTATTTTACCTCAAGATGACAACTGTTTGCAAAGCATGCTGGCTGGGGGGCGTCGGAACAACATATAGTGCTAAAAGACGTACCCAGCCGGCATATATTCTGTTGTCTGGTCCGCGGCTGGCTTTCTGTTTTATTATATATACGTATATATCCAAACCACATCCATGCAACACAAGTCGTCCCTCTTTTACGTAAAGGCTTGTCGGTTTCCATATTTTCAGTTTTAACACAAATTATATATTGACTTATTGCCCCCCATCCCCATTATACTGTTATTGTGATATAAAATAAACTATTTTGTGATATGAGATTTTATTGTCCAGCGCTAAAACAAATACACAAGAAAATTAGAGGTAAAACGGAGAAAATGTCTTTTCAGCATTGCTAAAAACAGTATGATACCCCCAAAAAGTTTGAATAAAACACATGAAAAATAATTTAACTGATAATGTGGATGTTGTATCAGCACATTAACACAGAATATTACAAAAACAGTATAATTATTTCCAACTGTCTGCAGCTTTCTGAACATAATAATTCACTTTAATAAAAAATGAACATTTCGTATTTCAACTTTGCCCTGTTTAACATGAGGCGCCCCTGCAGCCCTGCACGCTCCTCCACTGTCCTGAAAACATGCAAACAAACATTCATCACTTGTATTTGTGATCACGGATGAGCAGATGAGCCTGTTCTATAGAAATATGAAGGCGAGTGAGAGCTCAGGAATGATGATATTCGCAGAAATACAGCTTCCTCCTCCTGTTTACTGCTGTTAAGTGGATTTTTATTTCACATATTCAGCAGTCTAGTGGGGTTTAAAGAAGATCAGGTATGAGCAAACCAGGATGTGAGGATCAATAAACGGCAGGATTTAAGAGTGCATGTTGAGATGAAAGTAAAGAGTCTTACACTGCGGCGGGTGTTGGCTGCTCAAACACCTCCTTGGAGAGCTTGAGCACCGGCTTCTTCTTACCTGAAAACAAACACAAACATCATTAAAGTGCTTTTATGGGATCTGGCCGGTTTAAAAATGGTGTTGCAGTTTGGAGGAAATGAAAACAAAGAGAAAAACACACATCTGAGAAACTGTTTACACCCGTCTTCAGTATCTTTGAGGGCATCAGGCCACTGAAGAGGACTTCAGGTGGAAAATGGTCCTCTATGTCTCCAACATCTCAGCTCAAGCTTTACTCGTTTGTTTGGTTTTTTATCTTTAACTTCTTCTTCATCATCCCTTTTTTTGTTCCTATTCTGTCCTGAAATCAATCACTTTAACAACAGTCACTCCTAATATTCTAAAAACGTGACAATAACAATATGGTGAATGAGGATCCATCGAGTCAGCTGATCCGGGATATACAGTCAACTCTGAGGTTGATGTGGACTGAATCCATGACATGAGAGAGAGCGTTCAGACAAACCAAGACTTCACACAAGTCGTTACAACCATCCCAGCAGAAAGCTTCAGAGCAGCCAGTTAAAGGAGCAGCATCTTATTTCAAGAAATCTTATATTATATATATATATTTGTGTTTGTTTGGTTTTTTTGCTTGTAAAAAGCAAAAAAATTCTGCCAATAGAACAAGCAAAATTTTCTTGACAAGATTTCTCAAAATAAGATGCATTGCCTTAAAACAAGATCTTTTATCTACTGAAATGTTTCTCTTAAAGTAATTTTGTCTTATTTTGAGTGTGATGAGATATTTTGACTAGAAATGATAAAAATATACTTGGTAAGATTTGAGTTTTTGCAGTGTGGGTGGTCCTGAGCCATCGTTCACCAGACTTTATTCAGATATTTGCCTCTTTTTGGCTCATTTTCACTTTTTTCTTTACATTGCCCTGCTCCATTAAGCTCTTTAAAACTGGACTACGAATTGAAGAAGCCTGGAAAACTGTCTTCTCATTCGTGGTTGCACAAGTTTCAGGAAAATATTAAGTAAACATAAAAAAATAGATAACATAACAGGATGTGGTAAAGTGCTAAATATTTATGATGTTGAAATAGATGATTATTTGGGTTGCTTGAGTCTGGGTGGTGGACATTTGTTCTGTTCCATACATATGTATAACTGTACAAAGTAATTACAGTAATAATTAAATTAATACAAAGTAACTATTCTTTAATTATTCTCTTTTTTTGTATAAATAATTATAGATCAATCTATGAATGCATAGATGAAAAAAAACAAACTAGGGATGCACGATATTGGAATTCTGGCCAATAACCGATACGCTGATATTTTACAACCCATGTGGCCGATAACCGATATCAATATCAAAGCTGAAAAAAATAATCAGACATTACAAATAGCAGTTTTGTTATCCGTTTCCGACACTTTGAAAAATAGGGGTCGGAAAAAATATCAATACACTGAAATATCGCAATATTTTTGTGTGCCAATATGAAATCGATATTTTAAAACACGGTGTTGATCTATTTTACTCACAAAATCTCATGAGAATTCATTGTTCTGTTCCAAAATCTCACGATATTTTGTGAATTCTGGTGAGATTTCATAACAGAACGATGAAATATCGCAAGATTTCGTTAAAAGTAGAACGATACCGCGTTTTTAAATGTCAATATGATATCAGCATATGAAAATATTGTGAATTTTTTGCCAATTCTCGCGAGATTTTGTAACAGAATGATGAAATATTGCAAGATTTTGGTCTGCATTCCTAAATGTCAATATGATATCAGCATATAGAAAATATTGCGATATTTCAGTGTATCGCTATTTTTTCCCACCTTTAGTCTTTAGAAGTCTTCAAGTCTATAAAAAAAAGTTTTTAAAGAAGAAGACAAAAAATAAGTTTTGTTTTTTTAGACTTGAGAAACAGCGGCCTGATCAGCTAAATATCAGTTAAATATCGGTGGGGTGGCCGATGTCCGATACTCAATTTTAAGGCCGATATAGGATGATACCAATAGGGGGCCGATTATATCGTGCATCACTAAAGAAAAACTACTGTATTTTAAACAGGTACATTTATAGATTGTACAAAAAATGAATTTTTATACACAGACGATTTATAGAGGAATAAGACTAGATTTTCTTATGCTTCCTAATTTTTCTTTTCAAGCATGAAAGGGTCAAACTTACTGACAACAGGATATCATTGTATGGAGTTTTACTGATTAAATTTGTTCTCAAGTTTGTTTTATGAATATTATGTTAGAAACAAATGAAATTATGCCCATTTGTCTTGTTTCCTGGCAACATATAAAAAATAAGGCTGAAAAAATAAATGTGTCAACATTTACACTTTAAAATGTCAGATAATTTTGAAAAATAATCATCATGACACTCCAGTGAGCCATGATCATTCACTGCGTTTACAGGCAGCCAATAACCCTTTCATAACCGGAATATTAGCAATAACCCGGTTGCGCAAAGCCGTGTAAACACTGGCAAAAACCCGAATATGCTCATGTTCTGGTTTTTTAAAAACCTGCAATACCCCCTGGGTTACTCCTATTCTAATCCGAATATTTGGTCATGTAAACGTGCATCCGAATATCTCTGCGGTCAAGCCAACCGGCGTCAAACTTGGCTGGCTTGACCGCAGTTACTCATTCATGATGTCACGATGATGTGACATCATGATGACGTTTTTGACGTTGTGACATTCCATTGATTGCAGTTATCATGCATACAGGAGTAACCGTCTGCTCACCCATGCAAACAGGTTATTCCTAATTTTTCAGGAACCAGAATATGGACCCGAATTTTGATGGCATGTAAACATAGTCATTGTCAAATTATCCATCTGCAACTTTTAAAGGTGCAGTGTGTAAGAATTGCTGACATCTAGTGGTAAAGATGAGTATAGCAATGACTTAACATGCCAAGCACTGTCGTGAATGTATGGTGGCCATCAGTGGCCAAAATTCTCCCAGACATAGAGATGTCTTCATCTGTGAGTGGATCCAGTGGACTCAGGTGTGGCTATGATTGTACTACAGGTAACTACTTTTAATGCCTTATAATGCATCACATATCCCAAACAGTGCTCTAACTCACGCTAAACATAAACAAAGCTGGTAAAGCAGTTTTATAGTTCAAATCACACACATTGTTTTGTCCATTCAGAGACACTGCAGTAAAAATGGTGGCACAAATATGGCAGCTTCTATGTATGTGCACCCCAGCAAGGAGATATAAATGACTCATTCTAAGAAAATAAACACAAAACAGCTATTCTAGTGAAGTAATTACACATAAATATATAATCAAAATTGTGAATTGTCTATCACATTTTTCTGCCACTGACCTATGATGATGTCACACACTGCACCTTTAATAATGAGAAACATGATAATGCAACAAATCTCCACATTCATAGAGAGGGAACGATGTATTACTACATTTGGAAAGGCAGGATTTCAGTGGAAAATTAACATCCAGTCAGTTTAAGAAAGAAAAAGTCACATATTGAATAAATCTTTTCAGCACCAGGTAAGTTTCTAAATTATCAACAATAGTAGAGCTTTCTATGTTTGCCAAGGCTGATGCAACAAATACAACTAAGATGGAAAAAAAGGAAGACATTCAGTAAGTTTCTGATGACAAGATTCGGCCTTAGAATTACAGCTGTAAGAAAGAAAACAATCAATGGTGAGGACATTTCTATACGTTTACAACCACAAAGAAAAGCACATCATGTGCTCCCAGTCCTCAAAGACATATTCATATTCAGCAAGCTTGTTTTGTCTGATGATTGAAACTCATATACACTCAACCGTGACTGGGACGCATCAGACAAACACAGCTGGGACCACAAATTGGCATATTTGGTTCAAAAAGATTAATCCAATATCTGTTATATCATTTTTGTAATTCTCTGTGCCCCAGCTTGTCTGTGTGGTGAACTAGTTGAGTCTGAGTGAGGTTCGAGCAGCAGATAGCAGCCTGATGAGACTCCAGCGGACGGTTTCACTGGCAGCGGAGCATACCACAAGATGAAAGCATACTTAACTTCTTAACATAGCTCAGGATGAAAGATCAGTTGATCATCCTGCTCAGCTTTCTACTCCGTTTCCCCTCCAACCACAGCAGAGCTGGCATTCTGCAGGCCTGATTATCGGCATCTTTCTATTCATTAAATGGGGATGCAACTACCAAAGATCCATCAGACAAACCTCAACACAAATCTTCAATAAATACTCTCCCATGTTCCCTTTCCTGTGGATACAGGAACTACAGCAGCGACCGAATCTTTACTTCATCAATACTCACGGTTGGATGCAGTAAGTGGATCCAGATCCTGACTTAATGTAACTGGCTGTGAGCAAGAAGAAAAAAGGAAGAAAAGGAGGAAGAGGAGGAGGTCTGGCATCCCAGGTGTGCTCGCTTCATGTGGAGGGGCTGAACTGGCTGTTTAACGGCTGGATGCCTTATTAACCGCGACTGATCTCATGTGAGCAGTGGCTTTGTCTCGAGGTGGCATCTGGCTCAGACCTCCTCAGACCGGCTCGCAGCGCTTCCGAGCAGTTACAGTTTGCTTGTGGCTGGACTGAAGTCCTGAAGGAGTTCATGTTGGCCCCTGCTAACGGCGACAACACTGTCCTACCAAGGCTTAAAGGATAAGTTTCCTTTTTTTTCAACCTGGACCTTATTTCTAGGAGTATATACGTGCATTTACTCACTGATAAAGTTTCTGCATCACTTTGAGTCCTTCAGAAGATAATACGTTGAGTCGCTCTTCGGTGTTCTTCCAGTAAAATGGCAGATACGGGCAGCCACTACAGTATATAAGACATTATCTGCAGCAAAACTCCTTGATTTTCGCCAATACTTTAAGTAGAATGAGCGAATGAACGAGTACTATTGCTCCGTGAGTTTGGATTTAGCTTTCCGTAAGTTATCAGGGTGTTCTACACACTTTTCGGGGCTGTGCGTTCATGATGCGCTCTTCCGTAGTTCAGCTGAGAAGAGCAGCTGCTACCCAGACAACAACAGTAACACAATTTGCAAGGGATGCACAATATTGGAATTTTTTAAAACTCATGTGGCCGATAACCGATGTCGATACCAATATTAAAGTTGAAAAATAAGCAGTCATTGCAAATAACAGTTTTGTTATGCAGATTTTAAAACTTCTAAACACTGGGGATGGGAAAAAATATCGATACACTGAAATATTGTGACATTTTCATATGCTGATATCACATTGAAATTTAAAAACGCGGTATCGATCTATTTCACTGACCAAATCTCACGAGATTTTATTGTTGTTACAAAATCTCGCAATATTTCGTGAATTCTCACAAGATTTCGTAACAGAATGATAAAATAACGCGAGATTGCATTAGCAAAATAGATCAACACCACGTTTTTAAATGTCAATATGTTAGCATATGAAAATATTGCGAAATTTTCAGGAATTCTTGCGAGATTTCATAACAAAACCATGAAATATCGCAAGATTTTGTGAGAAATAGATCGATACTGTGTTTTTAAATGTCAATGTGATATCAGCATATGAAAATGTCACGATATTTCAGTGTATCAATATTTTTTCCCATCCCTAGTCTTTAGAAGTTTTAAAATCTGTAAAAAGAAGTTTTTGAAAAAGAATTTTTTGTTTTTTTAAAGACTTTAGAAACAGCGAGCTGATCGGTTAAATATCGGTGGGGTGGCTCAGTTTTAAAGCCAATATAGGCCGATACCGATAGGGGGCCGATTATATCGTGCATCCCTACAATTTGCAAAACTCTGAATTCACAGGACAATCGTACTCGTTGGTTCGTTTATTCTACGTAAAGCATTGATGTTTTGCTGCAGATAATGTCTTATATAGTAACTGCCACGTCTCCGCCATGATACTGGACGTTCACAGAAGGGCAACTCAAGTTATCTCTTCCAAAGGACTGAAAGTGATGAAGAAACTTTACCAGTGAGTAAATGTACATGTATACTCCTAGAAATAAGGTCCAGGTTGAAAAAAAAGAAACTTATCCTTTAACGCAGGATGCAGTTGAAGACGTGCACCGGAGGTTGCTGCTTGGTAAAACCACAGAAAACAACATTTGAGTACATAGAGCTGCTGACAGCTGTTGTTTCTTATTAGCTTACGTGTTTGGCCACATTAAAATCTTTCTGAAACATCAGGCAGCATCTTTATTCATATGAGCTAAAAGGCTTAGTTTAACCCCTTGTTCAGACTTTTATCAACGATCCTGCATGCCATAAATGTTCTCAGGCCACTGACAAAAACATGCCAAAGCTCCATCCAGGGCGCTTTTCTACCGTGTTTGTGTGGCCCTGTTTGTTGTTTTTCTGGGCCCTATTTTTGTATCCATTAATAGTTCTGCAGTAGCTGAACCTGCAGGTAAGGCGCAGCAGCCATGCTGGATCTGTAACAGCTTCCTTTTTTATCCGGTGAATGTTTTGAAACACGCGTGACGCTCAGAGCAGCTGATGTTACAACATGCTATTCAAAGTAAACTGAAGGTGTGTCTCTTCAGAAGACATGGCGTGCCAAAGGAATAGCTGGAATGTCTCGCATTGTTGTCCTGAGAGACGATGCAAGTAGAAGTAGTTGGACGGACCTGCCCTTCAAACAGCTTTCCTGAAGCCATGTCACACACACACACACACACACACACATGCACGCTCCGGTGTTCGTAGCGTGTTCTGGTTTATTCCAACAGCAGTGCAGGGTGTGACGCTGCTGTGCTATGCAGTCCTTCACTGGTGGCCTCTTGCTGCCTGCCTCCTGGTCTCCACTTTCCAAAGCAGCTTTGTTGCACTAAAATGTCAGTTTGAGCCCCTCCTACATGCATTTGCACAGACAACAATAGTAACTGGAAACGGGCAGTGTGCTTCCAGCTCGCACTGGAAACCAGAAAACATACAGAGGAACAACACCTGCATCAAGCCCACACAGTCCTATGAATGCCGTTTTAGTCGGTTTTTTAATGTGCATGTGTAAATAATGTTAGTTGGCAAGCTTAGGGAAATTATTCCTGCCAGTTCAGACATGAGGAGTTTATATGTGAACGACTAAATAACATTTAATGACTTCTCGCTCTTTATATAAGTAGTACAGTTAAATTCTTCTCCCATTCAGATGAAACGATATGTAAAAGCAGTTTTTGTTGCATACGTAAAACCAGCTAGAGTTTACACACATACACACAGCTTACACACTTCCTGCTGTTAACTGAGAGCAAAACAAACAGAAAAAGCTGACCGGCCACGGACCATTTACTGCCAAAGAGCAGCTACTGTTTAATGCCGTTTTATCACATAAGATTTGTGGATTTATGCTAGAAAAATAAACCTGATTTGTATTTGTGTTTCAGATCCGAGAGCGTTCGAGAAGGACTTCTCATTCAAGACTTCCAGACAACCTCTCTCCTGGGGATCGACCGATACAGATTTGTTTTACGGCCCATATATCTTCTTTTTTCTTTCTTTTTTTTATATGATGTTACATTTTTAATGATATGGCATTTTATGATATATTTTCTCATCAGCCTCAGTCGATGCCGATACAACCTGCAGATATCTGGGGCCGATACTGCATTTGACACCCAATTTAATATAATGAAGGATACAATGAAAAGTAATTTAACAATTCTAATATAAAAAAAAGAACAAAGCTCCTCAAATAAATATATAAAAAAAGAAACAGTGCACTTGTAAACAGATATTAAACGGAAACATTAAAATTGTAATACATATATTAGTCATCCTCAAAATTATTCATACCCTTCAATTATAGAAGAGGCTACATTCACAATAGTAATTTAAATAAGAAAGTAAAACTAATAATAAATAAAAAATTTATAAAATTATAATTTAGTGAAATAAATTATTGCTTTTGAATTTTGGTTGGAAATTATGATTTTAAAAAAATGTTCCTGGAAAATTATAGCACCTTTCCCATGAATAGTGGACCAAAACAAAATCAACAAAATTTTAGCGCCATAATCCTTTATTTGTTTTATTTTTCATGTGTTTTTTAAAAATATTTATTTCAAACCACAATTCAAAATCAACGTCATGATTTTCATACAATTTTTTATTTATTATTATTTTTGTCAATTTCATCTCATTCCACTGACAGCTGATTTTTTGACTGTATGTTTAAAAAAACTCTGTAAATTATGCCAAATGGGAGTATCGGCCAACATACCAGACGTATTGTCAGATGCCAATACCAGAAAAAACCGCAAATATCGGCCGGCTGATGTATCGGTTTATCCTTAATCTCAATGGTTGATACACTATTCAACAGTCTGAGGCTTAAATTGCAAAGCAAAAGTTAATTCCTGATCGATTCCTGATGGAATTCAAATTTAAAAGAGATTCAAAAGAGACTGAAATAGATGTAACAGAGACATGTAGTAACATGTAAGACGGACAGTAATTCAAGCTTATGCAGCTCCACAGGGAGTAAAAAATTATGCTCATCAATGCACAAGCTTCCACTCCCCAAAAAATCCATTCAAACCTGAATCAAAAAGTAAGCAGACTCTGCAGCAGAAGCATCAACAAGTTCCACATTTAGAGAAAGGAAGGTGGCTGTCATATGCATTAACCGGACCTGGAAGTTTACCAGATGATTGACCTTAAACAATGTCTGCACAAAAGGCTCACTGTGTGACCACAATGAAGCCACGACGTCCTTTTCTCCCTTTCCATGAGAGCATACAGTGACTGCCTCAGAAATATTTCAGCCTTACAGCTGCACTGAGATCATGAGACAAGAGACGGCATGTTCCTCACAGTAAGAGGAGAGAGTCATTCTCCAAACCGCAGCAAGCATGTAAACATGCACGATGTATATCTGCAAAGATAACAGCAGCGTGAGGCCTGCAAGGACACACGCATGTACAACACATCTCTGACAACAACGCGGCCTTTGCAGGGCTGGAAGCGTCTGACGAGAAATGACGAGAGAGAGCTGAGGTGTAGAAAAGAAACCGAGAAGAGGTGGAGGGGGTCGGAGGGGCAGGGTGTTATGTAATCTCTGTGGTGGAAAGGAATAAGTAGGAGCTCTGTTCTGGAGCATGATATGAGGCAATGATGGAAGAAGTGTTCAGTAACAGACAGGATGACACATCAGGAGAAATTTGAGCACTCTATCCATCATCATCATCATCATCTATCAACACAAACCCTGTCATTAGAAAGACTGCTGCAGTTATACTGAGGTGATGTGCACGCAGTGTTAAATGTTAAATGCCATTTTTCCCAAACAAGATTATATCAGCCTGGAAAAATGGAATTAGCTGCCACATGACTGCATTATAAAAAATGTCAATCTAAACTAGTGATGCACCAATTCAGTTTTTCCAATCTAATACTGATACCTGGGCGGAGTGTATTGGCCGATACCTGATACTGATCCAATACTACTGTTGCATGGATGAACCGTGTACCATCGTATGTAAGGCATTAGCCTTGACATCTACATCTAGCTTTGTTAAAAAAGGAAACAAATTAACACAGATATAAATGTACTTCATATAATAAATTGGAATAAATCTCGAGTTAATTAGTTCACTTTCGCCAAGTGGTGCTAGTTGGAACAGCCAGATTATAGCGACTATTGTAAGCTAAGCTAAGCTAAGCAAAGGTAGGCTAAATTTCACCCAGAGGTGGTATATGCCTTTAAATAAGGCTACATATGACACGTTCATCATGTTTTTAACTGCGATATATCATAAGCTACTGTGTAAATTCAAAACAACATAATACTTTGCACACCTTTTCTTCAACATTGGGATTAAAGAAATTAGTTTCATCAGGCAGAGGCTTCTTCAGCTCAGGAGAGGTCGTTCCTGCCGACAGCAACGCTCCAACAAAACCAAATATAAACCCAGCTTTGGAAACATGTCTCCGATTTTAAATGTTTAAACAAGGTGTTTCAACTGTGACCCTTGAAGGCAACTGCCCTGCATTTTTTTTAGCTGTTTCCCGACTTCAACACATCTGATTCCATCCCTGCACAGAATGAGCCATTAATTTGGACCAGTAGGATTACAGATCATTGGCAAAAAAAAAAAATGTTTCTGCAGATACGTGGTTCTGCACACAGACAGATATATCACTACATCTGCAGTAAGTAAGTCACATTCATTTATGAAGTGCTTTTCACAGACAAAAATCACAAAATCACAAAAGGAGAAGTAAATGGTACAACATGATGGCATAATTAACATAAAAAAGGGTAATAGAAAACACACACACATATATATATATATATATATATGAAGAGTTCTTTCCAAAACGAGTTAACCACCATTTAGAAAAAACAGATTTAACTGCTTCTGCATAGAAACGCTTCATTTATTTTTGAATATTTTCACCAAATCACACTCACATGATGTAGAGGGTTTTAATTATGTCAAATGGAGATAGGAGGTTTGTACCCGACAGCGCCGAAAAGCAGTTAACTCTGTTTTTTCTAAATGGTGGTTATCTCGTTTTGGAAAAGAACTCTTCAATATATATATATATATATATATATATATATATATATAAAATCATAAAAAATACAGTCATCCTAAAAATTATTCAAACCTTCAAATTAAGTGAAATAAGACAAAATTGACAAAAGTATAATAATAAATAAATAAATAAAAAGTTGTATGAAAATAATGACATTGATTTTAAATTGTGGTTTGAAAGAAATATCAAAAACGAGCACACAAAAACTTAAATATGTAAACAAGTATGATGGGGCTTTGAAGCTTAAATTTGGTTGAGCAACACTTTAAGGCGATCACTGCAATCAGGTGTTTTCTGTAATGTTCAAAAAGACTTCTACACCTGTTCACAGGTGTTTTTGGTCCACTGTTCATGGGAAAGCTGCTCTTATATGTCTGGGACAGTTTTGTTTGTTAGGGGTTTTTTTTATATTATTATTTTCAACCACAATACAGAAGTTATATTTTATTTCACTAAATTATAATTTTGTAAATTTTTATTTATTATTAGTTTCTTTGTTTTATTTGAATTACTATTGTGAATTTAGCGTTTTCTTTTATTGAAGGGTATGAATAATTTTGAGGACGACTGTATATAATGTTAAAATAGTTTGTTTGGTTGAATCTGTTTAAAAAAAAATCTGAATTGCAAATTACTGGACTCAAAGCCACAACTACAAGAAAGTACTGTATTTTAGCCTTGAAGTAGTTAAATACTTAACCTTATCAAGTCTTTTACTTCAAAGTAAACTAGAGATAGCCCGGTTCAGCCTTTCTTCACATCACATTGCAATTCTTTCTTTGTTATCGCTCATTCTCGCGAAGCTCGGTATCAAACTTGTAAATTGGCAGCGTGGGTTTAATTAAAAGCAGCAGTACGCATTATTCCAAGTGATTTCCAGCACATGAGCTCAAATATGCGGTGAAGTGCCAGAAGGAGGCCACAGGAGATGTCTGTACTGGGACACTTTTTGTTCCCAGTGAAACCAACAAGAACAAGGAAGGTGATTAATTGGCTTTGTGTTAATGAGTGCAGCTATCTTTTTCTCTAGAAGTGTCAGAGAGAAGGGGAGCAGCTGAGAAAGACGCTTTCAGTTCGTGCCACACCCAACGTGAGCACGCAATCGGCCTCCTCATGCATGCATGTCATTTTGTTAGTTTGTCAAAGACAGAAAACAATGCAGGTTTGCAGGCCAGTCTGTGCTGCAGAAACAGAGGCAGAGTGCATGCAGAAAGTCTCCGAATGTAATGTCCGGCTGGCGGGATAATCAGCCCAGATGACGGGGGACGCACGATGCCAGCTGCTAACCCACACATGCACTCGGGCTGGAATTTAAACAATCCCAAGAGCTCCTCAATGGAATTCCAAAGAGCTGGAGGAAGATAGATCAATCACAGAGGGAGGGAGGCAGCAAACAGCAAAGACTGACACGAGGAGGGACAGGAAAAGACAGCCACACAGAGGGGAGGGAGGGAGGGAGGGAGGGAGAGAAGAGAGAGAGCCAAGGATTGAAATAACTCCAGCCGGGGCCCTCGGCTGTTTGCCCCCCTCCGACCACGCTGGCAGTTTGTGAGATACTCTGCACTTCCAAAGATGGCAGCTCCTTTCGGTTACAGCTGTTGGATGCTCCTTTGGGAATCATGCCGTCATCGGCTCGCGCAAAACTTCCTGTGTGCCCGGATCAGGTTGAATGATACTCGCAGAAAGTGAGCAGGGACGGTGCTGTCGCTGACAGAATCCAGGACAAATACCTGAGCCGGCAACTGCAAGTCCAGCAGGTCTGCCATTCAGGCTGGTGGCTTGCAGACTGAAGCTGTGGAAAACCACCACGGACTGACAGCAAAATGGAAAAAGCTCATAGTTGTCATAGAGCCAGAATTGCTTCTATTACACGGCCGAGGTTCTAGGAGGTCTCCAAGAAGTCAGCAGCTGAGCTTTTAAGTTTGCAAGCTGGAAGTTTAAATTGCAGCAGATTAGATTTAGTCCAGAACCAAACCTGGTGGCTCATCGGGTATCCATGCATCATCGTTTCTGCTACGATGTGACCCACATAGCAGACGTGTTGGGCTGAATCCGGGCGACTTTTGGCACTTATGGCTCACTTATGGTACTGGCAAGTGTTGTGTGGGCCACATGTGGTCGATATCTCAGTTGTTGGCCTGGATGTGGATTACAGCAAGTATTCTAAGGGCCAGCAGTGGTCCTACTGCGGGGAGCCTTCGTTACACACTCAAAAATAGAGGTACGAGACAGGAACATCTCTGTACCTGTAGGTACATTTTTTACAAATGTTCTCTCAAAAGTACAATATTGGTCTTCATGAGGCCAGAAGTACCTATATACTATAAAAAAGGGTCCAAAGTAACATAAAGTACAAATTTGTACCATTTCAACCCTAAGGGTACCTGCAACATTGAAAATGTGTGTGGCTTGTACAATAACTATAAATAGCAGTACTTCTAAACAGTAGTATAATTATAGTTATAATTATATGTATAATTATGTATGTGCTTGGCCTAATATTTATATAATAATTATTCATTTATTATTAGCATCTTTGATTGTTGTCATAATCTCTATTTTATTGACTTTTATTCATCATTTTTATTTGGTTTAATTGTACTTTATTAACTCATACAGCTTGATTAGGTACAAAAATGGACCATGAAGGTACAGAAATGTCTTTCAAAAAAGCACACCCCCAGCGACAAGCTTTGTACCCTTTTAAGTACAAATTGGTACCTCTATTTTTGAGTGTGTGTGGCGACTTCCTGTCATGTGAATGCGTTTTGGTTGCTACACTTGCATTTAGTCAAAGGACAGATTTGGGTAGGGGAGTGCCGTATTATATAGTTTATAAGGTATCGTGATAATACTGGTATATTTGTTAAAGGATTAGGGATGCACGATATTGGAATTTTGGCCGATATCCGATATGCCGATATTTGAAAACTCATGTGGCCGATAACCGCTATCGATGCCGATATAGCTGAAAAAACATAAGCAGTCATAGCAGTTTTGTTATCTGTTTCCGACACTTTAAAAAATAGGGGCGGGAAAAATATTGATACACTGAAATATTGCAATATTTTTATATGCCAATATCAAATCGCTATTTGAAAACACAATATAAATCAAACACGGTATTGATCTATTTTACTTACAAAATCTCCTGAGATTTCATTGTTTGTTACAAAATCTCACAATTTTTTGTGAATCCCTGCGAGATTTCGTAACAGAACAATGGAATATCGCAAGATTTTGTGAGTTAAATAGATAGATACCGCATTTTTAAATGTCAATATATCAACATATGAAAATATCGCGAAATTTTTGTTAATTCTCATGAGATTTCGTAACAGAACAATGAAATATCACGATACATCTGATGTGTTGGCCAATAACCCTCGGTATAATTTACAGACGGGCATCTATACAGGCAGCAGTTTTTAAATATTACATGTTTGATGTATCTTTTAGATATTGTTACAAGTGCACTGTTTCTTTTTTATATATTTATTTGAAGTGCTTTGTTTCTTTCTTTTTTTTTTTATCTTAAAAAGTTTTCAAAAGCTTTTACTGTGTCCTTCATTATATTAATTTTGGAGTCAAATGCAGTATTGGCCCCAAATATTGGCAGGTTGTATCAGCCATTAGCTGAGGCTGATGAGAAAATACCTGTATTGGCCCAAAAACAAAAAATCTGTATCGGTCTATCCTCAATTAGAATCAAAAGTATCTTCAAACTGTGACAAAAAACTAACAGATTTATAATTCAAGCCAGAGAAAAAGCCGGCAGTACAACTGTTTTCTAATAGGGATGCACGGTATAGTCCGCCCCCTATCGGTATCGGCCTATATCGGCCTTAAAACTGAGTATTGGACATCGGCCACCCCACCGATATTTAACTGATCAGCCCGCTGTTTCTAAAGTTTGAAAAAAAAAAAAAAACTTCTTAAAAAATGAATTTTTTACAGACTTTAAAGGCCTCCTTCCACCGAAAACCTGTTTAACTTGCTCCTTCTGAAATACGGAGGGTTTCCCCTTGTTTACTTGCACATGCTGACTTGCTAGCGTTGCGTTGCCCCCAGTCGGCTGTGCTTTCTCATCAGAGAAACAATACGAAGAGAAAAGAGCGAATCAGGAACAGCCTCGCACTTCTACGTCACATTGCAAATAGCGTATCCCACGTGGGGTTTCTATCTGTCCATTGGAAGGCAGGTAACCCTCCACTACACACTAGAAGTAAAGACGGCACGACTGTAGCTTCGGAGTTGAGAAGCTAATTAGCTAGCTGTTTGTTAGCATGGCGGAACAAACTTGTTTGTCGGCTCTATTTCCTGTCTGTAACAAAATAAGAGCGGGGGGCGGAGCATCCTTCATACACTGATGGGAGGCAGCCAATCAGACGGAAACTCATGAGAAGGACCCGGAAAAGCTGCCGTTGGACCACAAGCCTCTCTTCTGGTATACAAATACAGCTGGATACAAAGATACCAGAAGGTTTTTTTAAACAGAAACGATGCAGAATGCATTCAATAATAATGGAGAACACAGAAATATTAATGAAATGACCACGGAAGTACAACTTTAAAAAATTCTCAAGACTAGGGGTGGGAAAATATTGATACACTGAACTATCGCAATATTTTCATAAGCTGATATCATATTGTCATTTAAAAACGCGGTGTTGATTAATTTTACCAACAAAATCTTGCAATATTTCATCGTTATGTTACAAAATCTCGCAAGAATTCAAAAGATTTTGCTATGTTTTTACATGCTGACATCAAATTGACATTTAAAAATGCTCTATTGATCTATTTTACTAACGAAACCTCGCAATATTTCACTGTTATGTTGCGTAATCTTCACAAAAGAATTCACAAAAATGAGAATTCACAAAAATGTTGCGATGTTTTCATATGCTTATATTATATTGACATTTAAAAACGTGGCATCAATCTATTTTACTAACGAAATCCTGTGATATTTCATCGTTTTGTCACAAAATCTCGCGAGAATTCGCGAAATACAGTGGGATTTTGTAACAGAATGATGAAATCTTGTGAGTAAGTAACTTTTATAAGTAAAATAGAATGATACTGTGTTTTTAAATATCAATTTGATATTGGCATATGAAAATATTGCGGTATTTCAGTGTATCAATATTTTTCCCACCCCTATTTTTTAAAGTGTCAGAAATGGATAACAAAGCTGCCATTTGCAATGACTGCTCATCTTTTTCAGCTTTAATATTGGTATCAATATTGGTTATCAGCCACATAAGTTTTAAAATATCAGCATATTGGATATCGGCCATAATTCCAATATCGTGCATCCCTACATTCTACATCCAAGTGAAATGCTGGAGAATGATTTGATCATCTTCCTCTCATATTCACTGACATTCATCTCTCTGAAGGATGATTTTACATGCAAACTACAGTTTCAAATAGCTGCCGTTGGAAGGAAGCATCTTCAAATATTTTCAGATATTCTAAATTTAGCAGTGCAGACAAAGAACGTTGCAGGTCTAAATAATAAAATAATGAAAGGGAACATGGAGCAGATCCATGGAGAACATCAGGTCTGCAGTAAATCAGTTTACCTGGCACTGTACGGGTATGAGGAGGTGCAACGCCACCACCTCCCCCTTCCTCACCCTGATTTTCACCTCAGCAGTGAAATCTGGAAACCTGCTGCCATGTCAAACATGAGACCTGGATTTATTTCTCTTTCACTTTTAGTGCACACACACCAACAGGAACATCGGTGCTCTCTGCAAACCAGAGCCAGAACAAGAAGGAAATATTTCCTGTCTGGATGCGGCGGATCATCTGAACTATGCAATGAGCAACTCTGCTAGAACAAACATAAGAAGCCAGAGCAAGAATCGGCACATTTGCATTTCAGACACAATGACTGTGCAAGCCTTTAAAGTAGGGCTGGGACCAAATATATATATATGATATGGACCAAATATCATATCACGATGTATTTATTTTAAATAATGATATAAGACATATACCAGTATTTTTACCCTAATTTGTCTGAAAGTTTCATATCATATCAAACAGCTGTTTTTTAGTATCAAAACATATTTAGCGTAAAGGAATCGCTCCACTGCAATGATGGAACTGACCAAACACTGGTAGGAAATGTCTGTTAAATCGAAGTAATTAAATATAATTGGCTGTTTTTTATGATTTCTTTGTAAAAGTCTTGGGGAGAATTGTCTTCCAGACAGTTTAAATAACAGGGGTGGAAAAATACAGATACACTGAAACAACACGATATGTTCATATGTCGGTATATCTTTATCTAAAAACGCAGTATTGATCTATTTCATCGTTTTGTTACGGAATCTCATGAGATTTCACAAAATACTACAAGATTTTGTGAGAGAATTATGAAATCTTGTGGTAATTTGTGAAATCTCATTAGATTTCATAACAAAACGATGAAATCTCGCAAGATTTCATTAGTAAAATAGATCGATACCACATTTTTAAATATAGGTACGGTATCGGCATATGAAAATATTGCGATATTTCAGTGTATCCATCTTTTTTCCCACCCTTATTAAATAATCAGGTGACCCCTTTGTAGTCAGCCGAGGTGCAGCCGAGTAATTACGAAAAAAATAAAGCAAAAAAATTTGCACAACTAATACTGTGATATAACGATGTGTGTAAATATCATATCTCTCTCGTGTAAATATCCTATCGCGATATCATATCAGTATATCGCCCAGTCCTAGTTTAAAGGCCTCCAGGCTGCAGGGGAGGCAACCCTGCTCTCAAGAAGATGATGCAACTAATACAGGACAAAGTGACAAGGAGGAGAGACTGATGTTAGATTTGCAGATAGGAAGTGATTTCTTCACACACCAGTTTCACACTTCTTGCATCCTCCGTGTGAAAAACTAAACATAAATATGCCTGAACATAATTTTTTGGGAAAAAAAAAAAAAACAGAAAACTCATCTGATGACATATTTTGCTGTTCTTTTTTATGTTCCAATAAAATTGTCATTCTTACAGTTTCCAGAGAGAACAATCATAGTTATCAAACAATGTGACGGCCTAAAAATCGACACTTTTTTCTAAAAGGAAAACTCTCATTTTGAAAATGAAGCCGTGGTCAAGTTACAGCGACAAAACACAAGTCTGAAAGGAAGTAAACACAACCAGCATGTTTTATCAGTGTGGCTTATGAATGAAAAACTATTACGCAATTCATGAAAAAGGTTTTATATTTACTGCAGCTCCAAACTACATTTACAAAAAAGCAGAATAAGAAAAATGAGGCTTTCTACCAATTTTGCTTCTAATAAAACAACATATTATAAGAATGAGACATAAAAACTCTCAAAACTAAGTCATAGGGCTGTGCAATTAATCTAAATTTGAGCATGATTTCAATTTTCATCTCATAAGATCATCAAACTCATATAATGGAGTTGAAACGATTTATTTGCCATTTCTGAAAGAGACATGCATGTGCAATACATTCCCTCCACGCGGTCCTGCTACACCCTACACGCAGCTGTAGCATTGCGCTAAAGCTTAGAGTTTATTTTGGGATGTTTTTAATGAGTGAATCTATGTTATTCTTCAAATATAGAGAAGCTGCAGAACAGTTTACTTTGGATACATTCATGTTTTCTATGCCTTATTTAATCTTCAAAGTGTATTAATTCTATTCATTTAATATTTTATACATTGCAATACAACTGTAAGGTTTTTTCAGTTTGAACGGTTTGTGTTAATCAATAAAGTGTTTGACAGAAATGACAAATAAATGCATTGTGTAACTAAAAAATAATCGTTTGAATAATCGTGATTTCAATATTCACCAAAATAATCACAATGAGGATGATTTTCCATAATCGAACAGCCTTATTAAGCTATTTCAGCACTTTTGTGTTCACATCATCAGTGTGTGGTTAAATATGCATTCTCAGGGATGTGCAATATTATCGGACGATATGGCATTAAAATGTGATATTGGAAAATTTTTTGGACTGATATTTTTAGAAACTAAAATCGAGCAAGATCTTGTTTTTCCATTACAAAACCACAAATAAATAGAAACCATACGAATAAATAGAAAAATAAAACATAACTACAGATGTCCAATATTATTGGCCTCCCAATATTGTCAGCTGATATCAACATTTAAATGTAATATCGAAAATATCGGTATTGGTTTTTTCGGACTGAGATTTTTACTCATGAGATCTTGCGATATTTCGCTGTTACATAATGAAATCTTGCAAGAATGTGTTCCATCAGCACCGTTCACATCAGAAAAGTGCCTGTTATTGTGGAAGAACTTCATATCCCAGCATTCCTTTCAGCTGCTACAGACTGATTGCTTGTTTATAATATGTCTGGTTTTAAGTTGTTAAGTTACCAAGTTGTCAGAAACATTATCATTAGCCGCATGTTGGCTAATACCTGCTAGTATCTGATATCTGGCAGCCAGATGTCCAAAATGAACTCCTCTGGCTGAGTTAAGGATATTTTGGGATTTTTGCTCTCAGAGCAGAATACAGTTATATCTTCTAAAATATGATAGATGCAACCACACAGTTGTCTTCATATATTGGTATTAGTTAGCATCGGATATCGGAAATTAAGAGTTGGACAATATAGGATATTGGTAAAAAAAAAAAAAAAAAAAAGCAAATATCGAACATAATGCTGTTCTTCTGCAGCACCACTGCAGCTGTTGATGTCGACCAGCTTCATAAAGTGATCGACTGATGCTACATAACTAAAAATGATAAATAATCTGCACCAAAAATCAGCCTAACAATAAATCTGGAATTGTGAAATAATTACTGTTGCATTCATGTGTGAGCTGGGTTTTCTGCACAGCTCATTGATTGAATCCGTTCTGTATCATTTAGAATAATTTTAGTCATTATGTGCATTTAAGCATACAACATTTTTGTGAAAATGTGAGCTACACCACAAGGCAGCATGAAAAAAAATAATGTTTGGCTCTGCAAACGCATTTAAAATAAAGAAAAGCAGCTGTTTAAGCATCTTTAGTTTTATATAAAAGTTCATGTCTGAGATTTTCAACTCTTCAGCGCTACGCAGCGACATGTTGCTCTCTCGCAGCTGCAAGCCGAGCTGACTGTTTGGCCTGAAGTCATTTCAGTGGGAGCACCATTTTGTTATCTCCCAAAAAAAAAAACTTTAAGCCAAATCTGAGCTGAGAGAAAATAATGTGTGTGTGAATGATGGGCTGCACGACAGCAGCTCTCTGCGACGTCAGTGGGTGACAACAGAAAGCCACTTCTGCTCTGAGGAAAGCCCCGACCCAAGTCATTCATGTACGAAACAAGTGCGTGCGCGCATTATTCATCACAAGCTGAGCTGGGCTACAACTAGACAGTTCCTCTGTGTAGGTGGGTGGACATTTGACTGTACCAGATAAACAGGCTCTGACCATCCGCGCGCTCTCTCTCTCTCCTACCTGTTCACCTCCCGTGCAGCTGGGAGTGTGTGTTTTGTGCGTGCATGTTGTGCAATAAACCAGCCTCACTTTGGACTTCTGGGAAAACACGATGAGTGGAAGAAGGAAAAAAAACTGAACTGCTTTCGCTGCAGCTGTTTTCGCCCCCCCCATGCAAGCTGCAGGAGTTTGAGTTGTTGCTGCAGGGTGGCAGAGCGGGGGTCACAGTGTGGCAGGCATGCAGGGGGAAAAGCTGCACATCAGTGGACACCCAGGGGTTTGACACATATCCAGTTTCCTGGACAGAAGCAGCAGCTGACAGTGTTTTAAAAGCCCAAAGAATCTGCTGTTCCTGAACTCACCACCACCTCCTTCAAGCTCACAACTTAGTCTATTCTTAGATTTTCATTTTGTCTCCCGCGAGCAGAGACAGATCCGAACACACAAACTTGAACACTGACAGCTGCAGGTTGTCACGTCATGTTCCCCTCCTGCACAGACGCATGCATTCTTCTGGCCCTGCACGCGACATGGTTTTCAAGATTTACCTTCAGCAACGTGCACGGGCCACAACTCGTGTGGAGTTTATTATAAAGAGTTGCAGCGTCCTTGTCTATCTCGTGACTGTTAAAGGCGCCCTGTGCTTAACATCCCTCCCTGTGCGGTGCTAATAGCGTCAATATGAGCGAGCAGGCTACGCACAGCATCGTCTTACCAGGAACTGTGCAAAGGGGAAGATCTCAAACAGGAAATGCAACTGACCCTTTTAAGCCTTCGAACTTTAAAATGCACCGGCCGTGCTCGCCCTGCAGCGGTGCATGTTGCAAACCGTGCAGCAGTGATTGCATGTCGCTAGTTTTGCACAGATCGGCTTCATGTTCTTACCTCCCTTTGGCTGAGACATTTCCCCTTTGCTTTGATGAGGGGGAGGGGAAGCACAAAAGACTTTGCCTTCTTTCTCACTCCCTCCCTCCATCGCCCTCGTACTGGAGCTTCAGCGGCTTGCTTTGCAACAAAGATGCAAAATACAAGCCTCGATCTTCATGCACTTGGAGCCTTTTTGCGTCCGAAGCGTGCGTGTCCGTGCACAGGGCGCTGGTAGGAATGCACAGCCCCCGCAGGCGTCGCAAAACAGGTAATTTTGCAATTGCACTGCAAAGAATTCTCCGCAGCACTTACATGATGGGCCAAGGCTGGCAGCTGAAAGCTCCTAACTTGGATCAGTGTGAGCCCCTGCGAGAGAACGTTCTTCCTGCTTGGAGCGCAAGGGCTTGTGGGAAACGTAGTTTTGGGAGGTGGAAAGCTGACAACAACCTGCTGACCTGCTTTTGTATTTACTGTGACAGATGTAGATCATTGAAACATATAAAAACAATGAGTAAATCTGTTTTCTGTTTTTCAATGTTTTTCAACTTTGATTTTCTGATTTTCTCAGAAAATTCCTGAAAGTTGATGAAAGTTTAAATGATTGAAAACAAATGCAGCTTCATATTAACTCTCAATGTATAAAATCTGATGTTTGGATTTATTTTTCACCCCCATTCTTCAGACAATTAAACTGTAAACTTGCATAAAATTTACTTTTATAAGATATTGATCTCAATTTTGGAGGTGGACCCCTGAGCAAGGTCCTAACCCCCAACTGCTCCCCAGGCGCTATAATTAGCACCCCACTGCTCTCAGGTTCAACCTGAGATGGGTTAAAATGCAGAGAATGAAATTCCTAATTGGCACTCTAATCGAGATTGATAAAGTTTATTATTATTATTATTATTGTTATTATTATTATTATCAACATTATTACTGGCACAGTTTCCTTCCTCTGAGTGACTGATACACTACCGTGCAAAGGTTTGGGATCATTTAATGGGAAAGTTATCCTCAGATTTATAAATTCACAATAGTTACTCAAACGAGGAACTGGAAAGTCGTAATAAATTTTAAAAATTTACTAAATTATAATTAAGTAGTTAAATATTGCTTTTGCTTTTGCTGTCCAGGGTGTACCCCGCCTCTCGCCTGATAATAGCTGGGATAGGCTCCAGCAACCCCCGCGACCCTGAACTGGATAAGCGGTACAGAAAATGACTGACTGACTGGATGAATATTGCTTTTGAATTGTGCTTGAAAAAAGAAACAGACAAAACTGTCTCAGACTAATTAGAGCGCTTTGCTGATGAACAGTGGATGAAAATACCCGTCAGCAGGTGCAGAAGTCTGACTGAATGTTACAGGAAACATTTTATTGCGGTGATTGCCTCAAAGGGTTGCACATCAAATTTTAAGTTTAGAAGCCACGTCACGTTTTACTGTTTTGTTTGTTTTTAGTATTTTTGTTCAACCGCAATAAAAAATCAATGACATGATTTTCATCAATTTTTTTATCTTTACCTCTCTGTAAAGTTTAGGATCACATCCACACTGGAATTAATGGGGAGGTGTTCCCAAACTTTTTAGGTGTAGTGTATTTCATGATGTCTGTTTTTTGTCTATTCGTTTGTTTGTTTTTGTTGTTGTTGTTGTTTTGTTTTTTTTCTTGGGGGGGGGCTTAATCTTGTTTTTCACCTTTTTTTGGACCTTGACTGTCTCATAAATATTCAATTGAACTGAAATCAATAAAATATACTTTCCCTCTTATGTACATTCATGTGCAAGCTTCTTTTTCTTTTTCTTAGTGTTTTATAATCTGATCACACATGAATGAGTGGAATAAGGACCACCATTGTCACTCATATTAGATCAATAAATGCTTGTATATACTTATTTACAACTCACAACACAGACGCCCTGCAGGAAAGGCCCGAGCCGGCTCTACCTCCTGAGGAGACTGCGGTCTTTTGGAGTGAAGGGGGTCCTCCTGAGGACTCTGTGGTGGCACCAGCCGTCCTGTAGGGAGTGGTCTGCTGGAGCAGCACCATCACAGAGAGGGAGAGGAGGAGGCTGGACAAAGTCATCAGGAAGTCCGGCTCTGTCCTGCTGTCCTCTGGACTCAGTGCAGGTGGTCAGCGACAAACGGGTCCTAGCAAAACTGACATCCATGCCGGACCATGAGTCCCACCCCCTGCAGGACATCCTGTCTGGTCTGGAGAGCAGCTTCAGTACCAGACTGACCCCCCCTCGCTGTGTGAGAGAGATACGGCAGGTCTTTCCTCCCGGCTGCTATCAGACTTTACAATCAGCACATCTAAAGACTCCGTTTCACCCGTGCAGCCTTTGTATCTGTCACTATCCCTTCCAGATCGTGTGCAATTATTTCTTTATGCTGCAATTTACAAAACACACCAGTCTGTTATTTATTTATGAATATTCATATAGTACACACCCACTTGTCTGCAAAATTACCACGCTTATTCATTATTTATTCATTGTTGTGTTTTTGAAACTTCTGTGCAGTCGACTTAAGTTATTTTAATTTATCTTAATCTATGCTTGTCTTTGTTTGTAAATTTTTCTGTCTGTACCTTTTGGCCAGACTGGCCCGCTGTATGTGTGCTGTTGCAGAATTGCAAATTTCCCCAGTGTGGGACAAATAAGTTTTTCTTTCTTATCTTATCTTATCTTATCTTATCTTATCTTATCTTATCTTATCTTATCTTATCTTATCTTATCTTATCTTATCTTATCTTATCTTATCTTATCTTATCTTATCTTATCTTATCTTAATTTATATGCCAGTGAAGAGATAAATAATCTAAGGTTTTGAAATTAATCCTGAAATTTTGCATCTTTTTTTTTTTGTCTATTTAAGCATATTATATAAAAGTGATGTTGTGAAAAGCCATTTCTACTTTAAAAATAAAAAATAAATAAATAAAAGTTGAAGCTGTGTAAATCTAATTCCAGAACACTGATTGGCTGTGCTCTGCCATTCAGTCCCTCCAGAAATGTGCATTGCTACAATCAGTGCAAACTTTTGCACATCCTTGCAACTTTGTCCAATCAGCACTTAATGCAACACAGTGAAGATGGACAACATTTTCTCTACAGCTATATACTGTATGTTTTTTTGTTGTTTTTTTTTTTTACTATTTTGTATCAGACCAGTGAACACTGTGAATAAAGCAAATTGAGGTAAACCAGCGCATCTCTTCAGGAGAGAGGATCCATTGTTTTTCTTTTTATGTTATCAAAGAATGACAAAAATAAAAGTTTCAAGTTGCTTATTTCTCAGATAAACTTCTGTTTTTCTGCATAAATAAAGACCGTTCGATGAGCCTGTTATGCACTTGTGAGATAAATGTTCTTTTACACCTGTAATTATAAATAGAATAGCACTAAAACTAAAATTGACTCCACTTAAGAGAAAACCCATATTTGTCCATACACATACACACACATATATACACCACTTATTGGGGATTTTAATTTGATGGATAACATTGTGTGTGTGTGTGTGTGTGTGTGTGTGTGTGTGTGTGTGTGTGTGTGTGTGTGTGTGTGGGCGTGTGTTTCTATTTTTGTATTGTACTTTAGTGATGAGTTAGTTTTACTCTGCAAAGCTGATTTTTTTCTTTATTCAATGTTTAGGTGAGATTTTTCATAACCTTTAAGGGTTTTTTTTTTTCTTTATGTCACCTGCACAAGTCCCTAATTTTTGTTATTGATGTTTTATACTGGTTACAATGTGCAAAATAATACTAAAAAAAACCAACTAAATATGCATGTGGTTGTCAACATTTAGTCACACAAAACTGAAAAACTTTATTATCAGGTCATTTTAATTCACAAGTTCAGGTTACAAAATCAGTCACATTACAGAGCTCGCTAACTAATGAGGTATCTACTGTGGTATGAAGGGGTATTGGGGGTTTTAATGAATGATGACATAAAATTAAATCAAAAATGTAAAAAGTTTCAACATGATTAACTTTGGTATGCACCAGTTTAACAATTTGATTGAAAATGTGATTTTAAACAACTAAAAATAAACAAAATAGCAGTTTTGTCAAGCTGAATACATATTTTGATCGACAAATTATAAACTCCACTCACGCTGGGTGATGAACAGCTGTGAGCCCTCGCCTGTGAATGAGGCTCAATAGCACCAATATTGTAAAGTAACAGCCTGTGACAGGAACAAACCTCAGGAGTCAACGATGAGGCCGGTAACGTTCTAGACTTTTCCTGCTGTCAATAAAATCCTTTACAAAAAATATAAGAAATAAGAAATCAATGTCTGCAAGTACTCATGTTACACTGGAGGAGATGGTGTCTTTTGGGGACTATTTTTAGAGGCAGATTAAAGGTGATAGCTACAAGTTTAATCCTTCCCCACCAGTAGGTGTCGCACTCACACTCACTTACTCAGTTAGCATTAGCAATGTTTCTGAACCGGCTAACTGTTAATCAGCATTAACAAATGTTTAACCTGCATGTCCAGGAGGAAAGCAGCAACCTCTGAGGAGCTTTTGAAGACTTTAACTACCTTTACCCTCATATTGCCTCGTTTTTTGTCTGCTTGAATTTGAGAAATGTAACGAAAGGAAGATGTGCAGAGCAATCGAGCTAGCAACTCGTGAGGTAATGCTAATAGTGCAGAATCTTTTTGTGAAGACGTTGGCATGGTAATCAAGTACATTTTTATATATTTTGGACCATAAAGATTGATAAAACAGTTATTTTTATGCTATAGTTTTTTTGTGAAATTAACACTTTTATTCTGCACCCCTCTGGGCGTTCTGTGGATGTTTTATTTTTGAATAATTAATTGTTTTGATGAAAAAGTTGTAGCTATCACCTTTAATCAATGGAAATTTTCTGCTTAAGAGTTTTCCCAGCAGCAAGATGATTCCTTGTTGTGATTGGGTGAGAGTAAGAGGAAAACAGCACCATCCTCTGAGAAACATGTGTCATAATGATTTTACTCTCATGTTTTCAGACACCAGCGAGGATTCAGAGCCCCTGATGGGATATGAGTGAGGGCTGCTGTGTGCGATTAATCCAGGTGAGGTTAGTTCTTGGTGGTTATGAGGGTTTGGTACAGCGGTTTCACTACAATATGGAGGGTGAGGGAGCTGTCCACGAGGTACTCAGACGTCCGGCGGTACAGGTCAGCGTCGGCCAGGAAGTCGCCGTTTTCCTCGGTGCTCTGGTGGAAGTTGTAGACGTGCTTCACCACCAGCTTCCCCTGCTGCCGAGCCATCACCAGCACCGTCTTCTGGAAGTTCACCCCGGCGAAGTCGGCGCTGGACGTGGCTGGGGTGATGATGATGCGAGGGCGCCCGCCTTCCACGCGCGTCGGCTGCATGGCGCCCGTCTCCGTGTACATGGGCCTCATGCTGAGGGGTAACCAGCGCGGCGAGAACAGGGCGTTCCACGTCACGCGCTTGCTGGCGTCGTGGCTGCTGGGCCCCAGCTGGGTCTGGAAGCTGATGCTGCGGTCATCCCGGGTGGGGTTGTTGATGATCCAGGGTGACCCCCACAACGGGGAGAGGTAGTTCCTGGGCACGAAGAGGCTGCAGTTCACATCAAAGTATTTGGCCATCTGCAGCGGCGAGGCTGAATGAAACTGATAGGACATGTAGAGCAGGTCGCGCACCGACTCCTGGTACCGAGCCAGGACGGTGGACTGGGTCTGCACGCGGAAGAGCTCCCGAGGGGGCATCATGGCATAACGCACAGCTCTCAGCGCATTCTCTGCCGTCAAACCGTCTGGCTCATTCTGGATGATCCAGGCCTCCAGTGCCGCAAAGAGCTCCATCTCACTCTGCAGGATGAGGTCTGAGCGCTGCAGCAGGGTCATGAGGAGCTGGCTGCTGATGGTCGCCCACTCCCCGCTCTGCAGCACCGACGACAGGTTCCAGGCCAGATACTGCAGACAGCTGTCCCTCAGAGTGCCGTCCCCGGCCTGCAGGGCATACTCATACCAGCCTGCCACGTGGCCCGATGGGGAGTCTCTGGCCAGATTCTGGGTCATGTAATGAGTGACACCCTGCTGGAGACTCTGCACCTGGTACTTAGAGGCCAACTTGTGCAGAGGTGTGGCTTGTTCCAGACGCAGAGAAATCTCTCCACAGTACAGATACCTGCAGAGAGGGAAGCAGAACTTAGGCAAACTACTCAGTTCTTGCATGAAAGAACATAACTGCTCAGCCTGAGACTGTCAGTATCAGGCCGCCGGGCTCTGCTGTGGCCTTGTTAACTAGTTACAAAACAGTGTGTCAAAGATGATGGCTGCTCCTCTGGAATTGTGGTTATTGATAAAGGGATCCTCAAGGCTCTGTTTTAGGTCCCTTGCTATTTCAAATATGTAAATCATTTAGGTAAATTCTGTATTTCAAATGCAAATATTCATTTTTATGCAGATGACAGCATTACTTATTGCTGTGAAGAAACTTTGTTGAAGTCAGTAAACTATTTGCAAATTGCTTCTAGGGAAATTGAAGCCCAGATCCTGAACATGCTCTTTTAGACTTCACATTGACGTACTTTCTAACATAAATTATGTCTTTCTTTATATTTTTTAGAGGCTCATTGCTGCAGTGATTTGGCCATTGTTGTACTATGTACTTTACATAGATAGGCTACCTACTTTCCATTGTTGTGACTATGTACTTTACATTGATGGGCTACCTACTTTACATCATTCATCCATGGACTTTACATTGATAGACTACCTACTTTCCATTGTTGGACTATGTACGTTACATTGATCGGCTACCTACTTTACATTGGACTATGTACTTTACATGAATGCTAGTGCAACTTAAAGATTTATCACTGGTTTAAATCAAACACATCTCTGTACGCTGCTTACCAGGGGGTGTCCATCTCCAGTCTTTGAGGGTCACAGTCCTGTAGGTTTTCCACATGTCCCTGCTCCAACACACCTGACCCCAATTAATGAGTCATTGGGCAGAACTTCATAGGCTGTTTGATTCATAAGTAAGATTTGTTGAAGCAGGGAAACAGTGAAAGCCTACTGGACGGTGGCCCTAACTTTGGGTACCCCTGCTGTATACTGAGGTCGGCTAGCTGTCCATATCTGCTCGAAGACTTTTCACTGGTACACATTTATCTATTAAGCCATCATTACACTTCTCCCCTCATACACAACCCATCTCACAACCTTATTTCAGGTCTGTCTCTCAGTCTTAGAGCCCAGAACACGCACTAAGTTTAAGAAGGAGAGATTGTTTTTTTGCATGCTGCCATGTTGCCCAGGCCGTGTTCATCACTCATCTCAGGCATCTGGTTGAAAAAAGGAAGGCTGAATAAAATAAAAAATATAAACACTTCAATCAAATCAGACTGGTTTGATTTGATTGAATCAAACCAGATTATGAAAATAAACAGTATAATGAACCACCAAAGCAATGGTCAGTACGTGGTGGTGTCTGTGCTAAATTTACTCATTATCTGAAATTTGTTCAACACTAGGGCTAATGTGATGTTTACAATCCTCATCTATATGTGGCAGGGTACGCAACAGAAGGCCTGGGCAGGATTCAATCCCCAGACTCCCAGGTGAGAGTCATGCGTGCTGACCATTCAGCCAAAGGCACATCCCTTTGGCCAAGTAGCCAGGATGCATGATCACTCGGAGGTATAATGACAGAACCGCGAACTGCCACATATATTTTTTCTGTTATGTGAAAAGGTACAGATGTGCGATGAGTGGTAGAATACCAGCTGAGGCTGAAAACATCTGCTACAAAGATCCAGAAAGGTAATAATACTAGACCACATCTATACAAAGACAAGAGGGTTGTGTTTCTTAAAACCCAAAACATCAAATGTTCACTTTTCTGGGGTTTTGGGGGTCTAATAAGAACAGTTTTGCATTGATGAGGTCATGTGAATGTCCAGAGCGAATATCAAAGTCCCTGCTAATGGTCTGTCACCTTTGTTTCTTTGTTCAAAACTGTTGAATCAGACAGTAGCATATCATTCAACGAAGTTTTGTCATGCTACGTAATTCATTTGCTCCAATTAAAGCACACTATCAAGCAAACAGCCCTAACCCTAACCCCCCCCCCATCCCACTCCGCTTGGCTCAACCCCTCCCACAGTAGAGCTGATAAGCCGATGTTAGTGGAACTAGCATGTCTGACTGCATTCAACATGGATTAATTCAGGTCTGGGTTTTTGGACAAATGGATTTAAAAGACAGGCTGCCTATCATTACTGCTTTACGGGCTGCACGGTGACGTGGTGGTTAGCACCGCAGCCTCACAGTAAGGTTGCTAGTTTGATTCCCGACTGGGGAGGGGTTCGAACAATTCCAACAGTGGCCTTTCTGTGTGGAGTTTGCGTGGGTTCTCTCCGGGTACTCCGGCTCCTTCCCACTGTCCAAAGACGTGCATGTTGGGTTAATTGGTCATTTTAAATTGGCCCTAGGAATAATGTGAGTGTGAATGGTTGTCTGTCTGTCTGTGCTGACTCTGTGACAGACTGGCGACCAGTCCAGGGTGTACCCCTCCTCTCGTCTGATAATAGCTGGGACAGACTCCAGCAACCCCCGCCCTGGATAAGCGGTACAGGAAATGACTGACTGATGATAAAATGACTGCTTTAAAAGACAACTTCTGCAGCAACACTGAGGGGGGCGACCACAACCTTGTCATTACCTGTAAGTTTGTTTATTTTCTAAATGCTGTCATGTCTGATAAACATAGCTCACTGTCTGAAGTGCCCATATTGCTAACAGATAGCCTTTAGCAAAGTCAGACCATGACCTAGTTTCTCTAAATAAGGTTATAGAGCGACGTCGCTCCCGTTGCCCTGAAGCAGCAGAGCCTCCAGACGCTGCACCAGGGTCAGGGAGTGGCTGATGGTGTCAGCGCCGCTGCCTTCAACCTGGGCGCCGTCAACTTTCAGCATCCCTGGAGGAACGTGTGGAGTTAGTGCCCACAATGCATCCCCGTAAATAAAACCCAGCCGAACCTTCCACATGAACCACAGTTGCATGCGAGTATTTATTAGGGCAGATAATGAGGCAGTATCATCAAAATCCATGCCATTGATCAGCCCAGCTGCACGAGCTGTCTGGATAATGAAGGATTGTGGGTCATGTTTAATTAAAGCTTTGTACACCACCACCCCTCCTCCACCCTTCCTCTGCTCTGTAGGGATGTGAGCCCTGATTCATGTTAGCAAAATGTGGTTCCTCTTTCTGATTCTAAATAAATGTTTGACACTTCCTTCTCCACTCTGCGTGAACTCATTCAGCACCGTGACGGTCCTGTGAATCACAGGCTGCAGGAATGACCCCAGAACCCTGCAGCTACAGGAGTTTCTAAAGTATCGGGACTAGCTGATCTGATTTTTGGATGCAGATTTGGAGGTTTAGAGAAAGAAGTCTGCCAGTTTTATTTCATTTGATTAACTTTAGAAAATAATCTTCTCCTCATCTGAGTGATTTCTTTCAGAAATTTCACTTTCATTTCACTTTATATTTAGGTTTTAAAGAAAATTGCCCGTTGCTACACACTGAACAGACGAAGACATTATGGCTCTGTTAGCTGTTGATTTTCCATAATTTCCCCCATATGCACATGATTTAATGCATGCATAAAGGCGATGCATATATGTAAATAACTATCAAATGTATTACCTGGATTTAAACATTTATCTTAATCTTAACCTGCTTTGGATGCTCTCACAAGAAAGTCAGATTATCTCCTGACAGTCAGAAAAAGGGGTAAAATCTTCCTGTATTTTTCAAATCTGCTGTTAACCTTTCTTATTCAGCCTATAAGTGTATTTCTGTAGAATTAAAGGATATTTTGTGATGTGAATGTGTCCTTGCAGCTGAGCGGCAGCTTACCTGCAGCAGCTGCCTCCAGTTGAAGGCATGCAGCCAGAAACAGCATCCCAGCGTAGATATGAGCAGCCCGTCTCTCCATCTTCTCTCCTGCCTGTCCTCACCGCCTCTGGACCTGCCCGCTGTCCTGCCTGTGGAGGACCGCTCCACATCCGGCCCATCACCAGCACCATCATTGATTGGTGGGTGGAACATGCTGGAGCTGTTTCCATGATCATCGTTTTGATCCTGACTTTCCTGCTCTTGGATGTCAGAGCTGCTGATGAACAGCATCGATCCGATGAGGAGGCGGCAGAAGTCTGGAGAGCTGAGGCCGAAGACGGCGTGAAGGAAGCTTAAGTCGGAATTACAGAACAAACTTCTGTCGTTTTCTGCATCACAGTTATTTATGAAGCTTAAAACAAGTTATTGGGTGAAAAGATTTCTGAAATGCACAAACATGTAGAAGATTATACAGTAAAAAATAAAGTTCTAAGTGTTCTAAAATATTTGATCTGAGCAGCTTTATTCCACAATATGAACCCTCAGACCAACTTTCTGTTATTTCTGTAAGTAGTCTTCAGGAACAGTTCCAGGATCTTCGAAGGTCTTTCTAAAGATCTTTGGATGTTTCTACCTTTGGTTCTCTGTTCAGATGATCCCACACTGCTTCAGTAATGTAGAGGTCCAGGATCTGGGGAGGTATATATATATATACTGTATATATAGATATATGTACATATATATACATGCACATGTATGTATGTATGTATATATCACAAGTATAATGTTTCCATTTAATACTTACAGTTTTTGTTTCTATTTGAGGTGCTTTGTTTATTAATATATTAAGAAATTTGTAAAATTACTTTTCATTGTATTCTTTGAGAGTAAAATACAGTATCGGCCACAAATATCGGCAAAGAAAACATTGGCCCTAAAAAAAACCTGTATCGGTCTACCCCTAATCGAGACCACTTTAAGTGATGAGGAAAACATCTGAGTGCAGAGTGGACCCATGCAGGAGCTGGGGACTGACATGTTTACAAGGTTTATGATTCCCATCATGACACATAAACGCTCCCTATAGCAAACCGCCATCCAGGGGATACGTCGCTATTTTACACATCCTAACTTTTAACCGTGACTCTGCCATGCTTAACTGGTGGGAAAACCAGATAAGTTGTGACTTCACAGAAAAAAAGAATAAAAGTGTGCATTTAAAATGAAGAGGATTAAAGGATGCACGACCTGACAACTTGTTGTTGAAACCAAGAGGAAACCTAGTTTGCAGTCTGGGACGTCTGCCAGCATCATTTCAGGCTGTAGCCTGCACATGCAGTAAGTGTGTCAGTGTGTTCACCCAGGTCTCGTGCGTGACATGTCACGAGCAATTTATTCACAGCTTCAGGCTACAGAACGCTTCATCAGGATGGACAGTGAGTCAATAACGTCTGTTTGTCATTTCAGATAAACTTCTCACACATAAACACTCGTATCTGTTTCGGTTTGTCGTGTCAGTGCTGTTGAACCCTCCTAGTGGATCAGAAGCGTGGCCGACGCCTCGTTTGGTCCCGTAGGAGGAGTTTTCTGAGCAGGTCTGGGTGTTCGCCAGCAGCTCAGTCATTCATAATGTGATCTTTCAGCGAGCTCTTTGCCTTGCTGCTGGTTTGCTTCTCAGATTTCTCTCAGATTCAAATCAAATGAAGTTTGTTTACTGCCCTGTCCTTCAATGTTTATCCCTCTTTTTAGTGTTGAAAAGGGGCTTTGAAGTATTTCATTTGGAATTTAAGGAAATCTATAAAGGTACAGTATGGAAGAATTAGTATTAGTATTTACAGTAAATATGTTTTCTTTCAAATGACTTCATATTCCAGCACTGTTGTGAACGTACGGTGGCTGTAAGTGACCAAAATTCTCCCAGACATAAAGATGTTTTCATCTATTAGTGGATCCAGTGGTCTCGGGTGTAGCTATAACTGTACTATGAGTAACTACTTTTTATGTCTTCTAAGGCATAACTGATCCCAAACAGTCTCTAACTCCCATTAAACAAAGCTGGTACAACAGTTTTAAAGTTCAGAGGGTTCTCACTTCACACACATTGTTTTGTCCATTCAGGGACACCGTAGTGGAACAAATATGGCAGCCTCCATGTATGCGCACCCTCCAGCAAGTAGATATAGATGACGTATTCTAAGAAAATAAACAGTCATTCTAGTGCAGCGACTACACATCAATAAAAACACAGTTTTGAGTTATCACATTTTCTTACATTTGATCTTTGATTTTTTAGACACTGTACCTTTAAGGAAAGGAGTTACAGTTGTACTGTTGATTAACTTTTAATCACATCATTTTGAAAAAAAAAACTGTTTAGGATAGTACAAGTATATCCTAAATTATTGGAATCATGGGGTTAATCATGTGGAAGATCAAATATTTCATCAAACTTACGCAAACTTGACAATTAAGGATGTTCAATATTGGCTTTTTTTTTAAACCTATATTAAATATACCGATATTGTCCAACTCAATTTCCGATATCCAACATCAACCAATACCGATCTATACGGTCAGCTGTGAAGTTTTATCTGTCATATTTTGACTTTTTGAGTGAAAGAAGTAGCAGAAGGCCCTCTTATAGAGCCTTTTCACTGTGTGGGTTAATACCCAGATGTCAGGGCATGTCTGCCATTTTATGAGTTAAAAGGGGTTAAACAGCGTAGCTGTAACATTAGTCAATGTAGAGTTTGCCACCAGCATGACGTTGCTTTCAAAAAGGATTACCAAAAAAAAAAGTACAGGAACAGTTGGGATGTTGCATCTAGGGAAAAATAACCAACAACTTGGACTTATTGGTGGCAAAGGTCCGTATGATCATGATGATTTTGCACCAAGTGAGTGGTCGAGAGACTGGAAAAGATTCCCCCCGAATGTGCATATGCAGGCATTTTAATTACCTGATTAATACCTGATTCATGCGACAGCTCGTACACGCTGGAGGAGCTGAAAGCTTCCAAATCCCTTGAAGCGTAATAATTATATATGTTGCAAAAGGGAATGGTGCTGTGACTATTCTTCATATTTATACGGTAGAGCTGTGTCATCTTTTCATACAAAAGAACCAGGTGAAAGTTTGGTAGATTTCTGCTAATTTAAAATAAATCAATCTACAGGTACTTTAGATGTCTGCTCAAAAGTACAAATCATGCAGTGTTTGAGTAAACTCAACACTGCATGAAATGAAATGAAATGAAAATTAGATTAACTGGAATATAATCATTAATCCCAGAGGGGAAATTCAGTATTGGTGTAGGCTCTCTTTTCTTTTTTTTTCTTTCCTTTTTTTCTTCATTTTTGATAATATAAACTATTATTATTATCATTATCAACTGATGTTACTATCTTTTTATATAATTATCATTCAACTGATTATTAGTTCATTAGATGAACGTGGCTGCATTTACTGTTTCTGTCCACTAGAGGGCAGACTGACTGCAGCTCCAACAGGAACATCAACACTTCAGACAGCAGAGCAAAGTCACTAAAACTAAATCAAACCTAAAACACAACATGAGATGGAAAACAGGAACATAAATTAAAAATAATATTTTTCACAAAGGACATTTAGCCTGTGTAAACCGTCATAACAGACATACTCATCCTGGTGATGCATCAACCAGTATTCTGATTTAGTCACTTTGGAATCAGCATATTTATGGCTCTTAAAAAAAATCAAGCAGAGATAGGCTAAACATGGGATCTGAAATTATGAAGAAAAAATTTAAGAGTAATAGGAGGAAAATCACACAATAATTACTACCTTTTGTCCAGCCCCTCTGCATGACTGCTTTCATTCTTTAGAGTATAGACCCCAGTAATGAAAAACATTTTTATCTGTTAGGCTTCTTTTTTTAAATAGATCATCTTCATGAATATTTTCTCTCGACTTTCCATCAGATTAAGATCCAGACTGTTTCCTACGGAACTGATATTTTCCTGAAGAAATTCTTGGTCTGTGAAGATGCATTATCATCCTGAAAAATGTCCTTTGACTGACTGTATAAACACCATGTATCATGACTGAACACAACATTTAGTATATTCTTTTATCTTAATATATTCTGTGTTAGTATGAGTTTTTTTTAATCTACATTTCTTTGTAGTTTGCTGATACAGTTACAATAAAGTTGCTTTTTCTTATACTAAAGCTTATATTTTTACTTTCCTACTGTGTTTCAGTATGCTTTTCATTCATTTTTAATGTTTTTAGGTGTCTAAGTATATTTCTATTTCTGCTTTTAGTGCTAAAAATTCATTTCTGCAAATATTTTTCATACATTTCTTCTTGTTTTCTGTGAAATACTTTTATTTCAAAGGTGCTTTTTTGTGTTTTAAAGTTGCTTTATATTATGGGCTGTACAGTCCGAGCGTTCTGGGTGGGTTGACCTGGGAGACCAGACCCAGACTGGATTATCCGGATTATAAACTGCATTTAAACGTGTACACAGTTGTAGTAAAACCTGATCAGAAACCTCTAATTTCACATATTTGTGGCTGATGGTTGCAAATAATTTTGAGAGCCTCATTTGTCATTTTTAGCCCTCAGCTGTTGTTATTGAGCATCTTGTTTCACTTGTGGTTTTCTTCTCTTCTTTTTATTCAACCTCTTTCAGTCATTGGATGATTTAGTAACTTAAGCCACAGATGACAATGATCTCTGCTTCCAAATCTAGAAGAAGCTGAGCAACAAAATGACCTTGGTTCACACTGGGATAAATGTATCTAAAGACACAGACGAATATGATGTTTATTTTGTTTTTAGAATTTTTATATTTGTTCTTTTAATCACGTTTGTCATGGCTGCTGTGAATAAATTGCCCTTGCAGGATTAATAAATCTGTTTTTGGTCATTTAAAACATAAGGAAGTTTATACCATGAGCTGATATTAGTTTCTTAGGTTGGAAAACTTTTGCTTATAGGAATGAACTTTTAGCATACAATGTACTGTATGCTAAAAATGAATAAATAAAACATTTTAATGGGGAATAATTCCTTTAAAATACATTTCTTATGTAAGAAAGTGAAACTTCAGAGCCAAATATTTTCCCGCGGGGCCGTATTTGTCCTTGGACCTGTTTTGCCCTCTTGTGTCATAACTAATGATGTTCGCCTAATTTTGTTGTTCATGACGGTGTATGAATCTAACTGTAATCACGTAGACTTAAATATTGACGTTATCACAGAGATCCTGTTTGCTTTACAGCAAAAAGTCAAACACAGCTCGTAATTAGATAAATAATGGAGAGTATTTGCCAGATCGAGTCATTACTTTGGTATGACTTGAACAAATAAGACAGAAATGTAATATTCATCACTACGGAACCCACCACACACCGCTGCTGCAGTTTTGGAACAACCTAAGGTGCACCCAATATTTCATCATTAATGTTAAATAATCCACGAATAATTATGTCATTTGTAAAGCAGAAAAGCAAACCCTGCTATGAATATGGACTTAAGATTTTGGCAGGATTTACTGGCTTAATAGAGAACATGTAGTCACATTAAGTGTGTTTAAGTGGAGATAATTTGCCAGCGTTTGTCTGGAGATCGACTCAGGTTACACACACAGTCTTATCGCCTCAAGGCTGCACAGAGTGACAGTTTGGAAAGCTGAGGTTATGGCAGGTGTCCAGAATGAGGTGACTCTGAGACAAACATCACTTTATTTCACTCCACCAGCTCCATTAACTCCTCGTTCTCCTGGGACTCAGCTGCATTTGTTTGGCAGTGCAATTTATGTGGTGTGGAAATAACAATAAATCGGAGTTGCCAATAAACTGAGCAGGCGTGAAACTGACTTCATGATTCATGTGTTGACTGTGGCTGCAAAGTCGAATTCAGCTGTCCAAATGACTTAAAAATGCACAAAAATAAAATCAAAGAAATTCACCTTAAATGTAATAGAAGTCACTGTAGCATGAACATGAGTACAACACAACAAATATGTAAAAAGTTAAAAGTAATTTAAAAGTTGAGTGAACACCTAAAACATCAGAAGCAGCTTTGCTTATTCAGGCTACTGTTCTTAGTTTTAGCTAAATAACTTTCACATACATTTTTTCCTTATTTTTCTCCTCATTGATAAATATTTTACAAAATTGCTTTATTATTGACTCCTAAATTATAATAATAGTAATACAATATGATGCGTTCTGTAGGGGCCTGTTTAAAAACATTTTAATGTGACTAGATGATTAAGATCGCGTCAGTCTACATGCTATATCTATAAACCTAGAAAGAAATGTTCAACTGACATACTAGATTAAATACTTGAAAGTATTACTGATTTTCTTACTTCAGCCTTATATATTATTTATCCTTTAATACCTTAAAATTCTCTAAACAACTTCTCAGAGAACCCTTTTGCACATCTTTACAACTAATTGGTTAGCTCAACATGCTAACATTAGCTTGTCTGTTATCCTTTAAAAGTTATTTAACTAGCTGACAAATTATTTCCATTAAAAATGTTATATGCAAACGTATCTATACGTTTTACAAGCTTTTAAATTCTTCACTGTGTGTTAACTGGCCAAACATGCTGAATAATCTCATCTTTGACTGGAGCTAGCTTGGTCCTAAACATTTAGTCATCTAGCTTTTTGCAAGGTTCTTAGCAAGACATTCGAGAAATATTCAAAACATGCACAAGATGTAAATGTTTGAGAAACACTAAATAACCTTTTATCTTTATTTTTAAATAAAATAAAGTTGTATAAAAGACATTTGGAAGAGCAGACAGGGTGAAATAGACTGAATAAGAAATCTGGGCACAGAAGAAAGCTGCTTGTGAATGTTTGATAAATGTTTGTAGCATTTACGGTAGGCTACTTTATTTTCAGCTTCATGTCCAACAAGGATTATCTTATCCACCAGTACAACCTGCAGATCCAATGTAAACCCATTTATTTGCTTTGTTAGTGGACATCTAGGTTCCCCTTTTAACTGAAGTGCTGGAAAGCTCAGTGAAAGTCCAGTGAGGTTGAGTGCGAGCTGTGGAAGAGCGATAAAGTTGGCTTTCTTCTATGGGATTTGGGGGTTTATTCTTCATTTTCAGTGACTTTTTATGAGCGTAGATCAACATGATATTTGGATAACAAAGTTATAAAACAAAAAAAGTTAAAATATATCAGTTAAATATATGTAAACAGAATGCGAGCAGTCAGTTGGGGTACCATGCCTGATAACTAAGCTTGTGGTTGGTTACAGGACAGTCAGGAGGAACTGGAGCGCAGAGTTGGAGTAGGAAACTGAGACTAGGGCTCCGAGGTTTTGAGTTGGCTGGTTGGAGAGGAGTGAAATGAAACTGGGTGGAAGAGGAGCAGCCAAGGACTCAGGACTACAAGTGGAGCAGACTGATGTGCTGGAAGGATCGAGCTCAGGATTAGCGGAGGGGAAAAAACATTAGGCTCACTGCAAAAAGTGCTGAATAGCAAAAGAGATTGGCTAGAACCCGATATGGTGAGGCAGAGTCTCCAGTCTGACAGAGTGGATGTGGCAGCAGAATATATGAGGATGAGATCTCGATTACTGACCGGCTGCAGCTGGTTGGGCAAAACTCCAACTCCTGAACATCTGACCCCACTCCTGCAGTGGAAGGACAGACTTTGAGGCAGACACTCGTCTACATAAACAGCTATTATCTTTTGTTTAAAAGAAAGGGAAACAATCCTGTTTACATTGCACTAAAAAAAAAAAAAATAAAGTAAAAAAGGAGGCCAAAAAGGAGAAAAAAAAAGATTGCAAAGCATTTGAATAATGAACTTATCAATTTACTGATAAAGTAGCTAAATTTAATTTTTATTTAAACTTTATTTACATAGGTAAGTCCCATTAATACGCAGCGTCCGGAAACCTGTTTACCTGACATACATGTTTTTATGGACATGTGGACATTCTATGCCAACAATAACAGCCACAGAGCAGCAACTTTAATAATTATTATACATTTAGTTTAGAATGTTGCAGTTATTTAACCTGTACTTGTGAAATTATACAGCCACTTACATGAATTAGTTCAGTAATTCATTTATTTATTTATTAAACACGTGTGGATTTCATAACATATATTTTACAGGAACATATGAAATGAACTTTATTCTGTTTAGGTCTGAAAATGACATCTTCACCAGGAGCAGAGATGAGGCTGAGTTTGGACATGAAATGACGTTGTGGTGCAAGATGACGGAGGAACCATCACTGTCCCAATTTTGCCCTTTTCCCACACATGCAACCTGCACACTCCAAACCTTCATGTGCACTTCTGCCAAGTGTGCACTTCATACAGGACCGTGGGGTTTGGACAGGGCCAGAGTCTCTTCCTGGTGGGACGTACCCTCGCCAGGGGGGCTTCCAGGAGGCATTCTGAAAAGATGCCTGAGCCACCTCATCTGGTTCGGAGGTGCAGCACTTCAGGAATGTGGAATAAAAGCGGTACAACAATATTCCTCTGCCACCTAATCTCTAACTTAGAATAAAATGAACAGGTTTACCAGAGAAATCAGATTCAGAATTAATAATTAGATTAATTAGGGTTAAATTAGAGATCAGATTAAAACCAGGTTTGAATACCACTAAGGCCTCTGGATGTGCCACATCTTCGAAAATCACATGCACACGCATAAATATAGTGCACAGCGTGGACTGGCAGAAAAAAAACGTGTAAGGGTGGAAAGTTTTAAGCAACCACAAAAAGCTAATTTCTGGTCATGGTTTGGGCTCATGTCAGTCACATCATCATCATCAAAATCATAAAATACATCAGTGTAAAATGGGACGAAGGTCAGCTCTGTTTATTTGCCTGCCTTATGTCAGCAGCCTGGGCTGTAAAACTGTTTTATTACCGCTTTCCACTATTAGAAACTTGATGCTGACCCGCCTAATAACACAGCACAGATAATCAGACCACCATGCATGGATGGCCACAGCCGGCATTAACCGTAATCATCTTAAACAACCTTTAAAACCCAATACTGATGATCAATAAATTTAAGTTTCTAAAGGCCAATACCGATGACTGATAACTGATAACACGGATAACATACATCAATACTATAAACAAAACCAAAAAGACTTTTTACTGTCAATTAAACAAGATTTAACTGACAAAAGTAATAATAAATATAAATTCTATGGAAATCGTGACATTAATTTTGAATTGTGGTTCAACAGAAATATTAAAAACAAACACACAAAAAAAACTAGCATGATGGGGCTCCAAAGCTAAAAATTTTGTTGAGCAACACGATGAGACATTCACTGACATCAGGTGTTTTCTGTAATGTTCAAAACGACTTCTGCACCTGTTTACAGGTATTTTGGTCCACTGTTCATGTGCTCTTATGTGTCTGGGACAGCTGTGTTTGTTTTTTTTAATGTTATTATTTCCTGCCACAATTCAAAAGCAACATTTTATTTCACTTAATTATATTTTTGTAAATTTTTATTCATCGTTGGTTTCTTTATTTTGTTGTTATTTGAATTGATTTGGTGAATTTTAGCCTTTTTTTTAATTGGAGGGCATGAATAATTTTGAGGATGACTGTACATTGTATGTTAACAAGATCTGAAAAAGTTTATTTTCAAACAATAATGACTGACAGACTTGTCTATGTAAATGAGTGCATTTTTGGACGGCAATAATCTGTCTCATAATGTGGGCAGAGCGCTGGCATGCTGACAAAAATAGTATACGTTATCGGGGTAAGTCATCATGATATTGGACTTATCAGAATGATGTAATAATTTACTGTTATCAGTCCGATAATTATCCTGCATCCCTGTAGTAGATATATATATTCAGTTTTAAGCCAGACAAATGAGAGAGGTTTCAAATAAGCTTTTTAAAACATCCACAACCTCCGTTGCCCTCAGGTGTACCGAAGAGTATGAGAAGATAAAAAAACTAAATTCTGAGGAAAAAAAAAACCCAAAACAGAATGCTGACTTTTTTTCTCATAATTCTGACTTCAATCTCAGAATCTCAGATTTTTTTTTCTCATAATTCTGAATATTATTAAAAAAAGACTCTCCCAATTTTTTATTTTTTTATTTTTTTAAAGTCAGAAGTCTGAGATTAAAGTCAGAATTCTGACTTTTTCTCATCGATTTTTTTTTTTTTTCTCCAGTGGCCCAATCCTCTTCCCTACAGGTCTTCTGCTCTGCAGACATGTCTAATTTCAGGAAAAGGTGCCTTTCAGTGCTTACTTTGGGTATTATCACGTCAGAAACCCTTTCCAGAAGACCTCCAGGTTTTGGAGCATCATTGCCTAAAGTCAATGCAGCAAAAGCTTTTCTGGTGTGACTGTTTGAATCTTAACAGTGAAATAATTGTGAATATGCCAAATGCATATCGTATTATGTGAAATTGGACAACCAAGCAACTATTAGTGCCTCGGGGATTATTTCTTGTATTTCTGACATCATTCCTGTCCATAAAAGGAAAATTTGATGCACGGTCATCACAGCAATTCACATCGACTGCATCAGCATCACAAAGCAGAAATTTATAGACTTCCCTTCAGCTTCCAGCCCAACAGGTCTGATTGATGATAAGTCATGTTTGTGAATTTTCGTTAGCAGCAGGGTTCATTATTGGCTAAACTGACCTCCTGCTGCAGGACAAGGTCAGGGGTACAATACTGTACGTTCGATAAGCACACAATGATATGCAGCTGCAGGGCGAGGTGCAGCCATGTTGGGTCAAAGCGAGCTCACGTAGTGATCAGGTTTGCAAATGGTTTGTCAACACTCTCCAGATGAATTAGGTCTTCGGATCTGCTCGTTAAATGCTCTGTTTGCTTTGGAGCTCTGCTATCGTCAACAATTTGCAGTCGCGAGACGTGCTTTCTCAGAGGGTTTAGTTAAATTAAGGAGACATTTGTCTTGTTCCAAACAAAAAGTCGGCTCCCAGATCCACTGATGGTAGCGATTTCCTCACCGCTAATTGCGTTACTTTCAAATGCTGTTAAGAATACACATGTGAAATTAGAGAGCTGCTGCTCCTGGCTGTCATTCTCAGAGGACAGTTTGCACCACCATGTCCCAATTACATGATAAGTACCATACGCGTGCATTTTAAAGCCATTTGCATTTTCTTTTTTCTGATTAACTCTTTCATTTTTTTTCTCAAATTTGTGTTTCACATGCAGCTTTGGAAAATCTACAAGTTTGGAAATGCACCAAAAAGCAAAAGTGGGCTAATGTTTTCTTATGTATACATGTTACATCACCATTTTTGGATTAAAAGAAGCTCATTTATCTCTTTTTTTGCATTGGGATAACAGTAACAAAGAAGAAGAAGCTATTTGAGCCACATGTAAATAAATAAATAAATCAAATAGAATAATCACAGGTTCCATAAATCTTGTCATTCCCACAGCGTTCAGTCACAGTAAGGTTTCCATCATTAACCTATTAAAGCTGGGAAAACCAGGGAGTTGGAAAGTTTCAGCCCAGTTTAACCAGTATGTGTGTCACAAACACATTTGTTGACTTTTTTTTTTCTACAATCTAAGGTTATAAGCTGCGAGGTGGGAAGGTATCCCTGGGCCGGTCTGTTGGACGGAGTTCACGTGACATGACAGGAATCATGACGCACAAACAGAAAAATGTGTAAACTCTAAACCACAAGGACTCTTCGCTCTCCAGTCTTGGCCTGATTTTTATTCCCAGAGTTTCCAGGAGCGGAGTGGGAGGCAGAGCCTTTAGCTGTCAGGCGTCTCTCCAGGCGTCAGCTCCAGGTTGAGTTAAGAGGTGAGAAAACCACTTCTTTAAAACACCTTTTACTTCTTTTAATCATTGCAGTGTACAAATGAAGCTGAGTTGAGTGAGCGTGCAGAACGTGTCCATGTTGGCCCTGCAGCAGTGACTTATGTCTTGTGTGGATAAAAACATCCGTATATGCATATTTATTATAATTTTGATAGTTTTAATGTTAACAATTAATGAAAATGTTTCATTGAATCTAATCTTACTGCACTCTTACCTGCTCCAGGTCACATGTGCAGGACTTGTGAATGAGGTCAGGTCTTTAAAAAGAAAGATTTATATTGGGTTTGTGTTGCTTCCTGCAGGTACGTTCTGCCACAATACATATTGAATTGGAAAACTCATTTATTCCTGCTGTTATCAATCTTGAAAATGACAATATTTTAGTATAATTTATGTTGTTTATTGTTTGATGTATCACTACCCTGCAGACTCATTTCCCCAAGAAATAATACCTCATGTAAATAACATGAGGTAGATAATTATGGAAATATTGCTTTTGGTCATAAAAAGAGCGAAGAAAATGTTTTTATAAAACGGAGGAGATACTGGTACTTTATGTCCTTTAAAAACTCCATTTTTAGGAACATTAAAGTGCTGATGGCACAACCTTAACTTCAGTTTACAAAAATACAACAAGACAAAATAAGTAGTTCTGTGCAGTTAGAAGTCAATCAGACTTGTGTTCACATAAATATCTGATGTTTCAGAGAGCAGCAGCAGCAGCGAGCAGTTAGCCTCAGTTAGCCTCAGTTAGCCTCAGTTAGCCTCTCCATGGCATGATGTCAGCGATAGAAGCAGTTGTGGTCGGCTGATTGTTCTTCATGCAGAATCGAATCGGTGGAAAACATGAAAGATGCTCCAGAACAGCTGGATTGGAACTGGTTTGTGTGGTGGGATCATCAGCCTGTTCAGAAGAGTGATGATGCTGAGGAATATGGGGACATCAGACCTTACTGGTTAGAACTGGACTTAGAACTGGAAGTCAGCTGCTTACAGCTCCAAGTCCTTCTCCCAGACCCCAGTCCACTCGGTTCAGCTCCAGCCTGCAAGCCCAGCACCGAGCAGACTGAAAACTGGAGGGAGCGACCCTGAAACAGCATCAAGTGGACCCGCAACTGTTAAGGAGCTGCACCGAGCAGGTAAAGACCTGCACAAGTCCGCAGAGTCAGGAGCCACAGTGGAGAGGCACTCGCTCCCTGCAGTAGCCCAGGCTAGCAGCTAGCTTGCGGCATATAATTAGCCTTTAAAAATGAGAAGATAACAACTTACATGGTTCCAGCCGAGTTTTAAATAGTTACCGTTTATTAAGATGAGGATGGAGGAAAGAACGAAAGCAGCCGGAGACGTCCTGTGAAGACTGGAGGAGCAGATCTCTCATAGCTGCATCACTGCTCTGAGTATCAAACGCGGGTGGAGGAATACTACTCCAGCAGACGTGACTGCAGTTCCATGTGTTGGAAGTCTCAACATGTCCAGTAAACATTAGCTTCAGACAGGCGAACTTTACCAGCAGCAACATGCAGGAGGGCTCCCACTGCTAACCAGTAAGCCTGACCTGCTTTATCCACTTCCAATGTAACTCAGGATCTGTAGGAAAGTTAGGTGCGTTCACAGTGTGGCTCTTTAAACGGACCGTGATCCAATTCAACGGATAGTCCGCTTCGTTTGGTGCAGTCTGAACAGCAACTGTACTCTGCTGTGCACCAAAGACTCTGGTCCGCCTGAAAGTCCGGGTCTCGGTCTTACCGGACTATCCAGCGCATAGACATCCACCGCACCAAATGGAAGTGACAGTTGTCGACCGCGATAAAGCAGAAGAAGAATTAGAAGGCAGTGGGGTAGATTATCGTTTGGGTCAGAGGAAAAGCAAAGCAAACAGCGCATGTTTGAAGAAGCTGAGGTCAAAACAACAATAAACAACTGGAAAACATGTAAACAGAGATGGAGTAACCTAATAATAAGAAGCAGAAAGAGTTCCACTTTAATCACGGAGTCCGGTTTTCTTCTTCCTCCTGCTTCTTCATCATTGAGCAGTAATTGCATTGGGTCCGCTTCAGTTAATGCAGCATGAACGCAAACCAAAGCAAAGAAAGGTGCAAAATTTTTCTGAAATCCCCGCACAATCGGACCGAGTCCCCGGACTATCCTGGTGTGAATGCATCCCTAAACGAACGCCATCCTAACGAGCTTTTAGACATTAACATGCAATAAAACACAAAGGCTGAGCTGAAACTGTTCATCAGTGAAACTGGAAAAGTAACTTAGAAACTGTCATGAAGCCGTTAGCCTCCATGCTACCAGAGCCGTTGAGGTTCACCCAATGATGTCACGTCCTGTTTCGATACCACAGTCTGATCAAATGTGCTGAAAAGCAGCCATGTTTCCTTATAACTATATTCATGCAGGCACGCCTTTTTCTGTTTCATGGATCATCATGAAGAACGTTTGGTCCATAAAACATGTCAAAATCATGTCATCAGCACTTTAAGCCTGTGATCATTTTTAATTTTTTTATTGTTTTTGCATGTTTAATCTGTTATCTTATCTCTGCTGTATGTGTTTGGTCTTTTCTTTTTGTTGTCATCTTGCCTGCCTTGAATCTAGATGGAAATTAGTATTTTTTGGCTACAATCTACTTACATCCTGCATTTTTGTATTGATGTTCATCAAATAAACAAATAAATAAATCGAACTGGCTCAGAACACTGAAGGGACCCTGAGTGACCTCAGAACTTGACCGAGCTTCAAGTCTGGTGACACAAAGAGGGTCACTGCGGAGCAAAAACTGAAATTTATTGGAAAATAAATAAATAACATGCCTGACTTTTTATAGAGTGCCGGCTCCGACGGTTTTGCCTCTCCATCAGTCGGGCGGCCAGAAGCAATCCCCCCCCCCCATCAAATTACAGGAAGTCTTGCCTTATAAAAGCGAACATGAGCTCTGAACATCAGATGTTTCCCGATTTTATCCCCTGTTGCAACACGAATCATAAAGATCCATTCTTGAGTTTATTTTTGAGATCTCTTTATGTTGAGCTCGTCTTTGTTTTCAGATCTCCGTCTTCACTGATGAAGATGAAGCTCGTAACAGATTAATGAGGCCGCGGTCTGTGGTTAGAATGTAAACAGGAGCTGAAGGAGCTGTCTCCTGTCTGCGTCCTGTCTCCTGACAGGGACACTTCAGACAGGTGAGCTGTCTCACAGCGCCCGTCCTCCTGAGCTTCATCACAGATGTCGGGATCTCTTCTCTCCTGCAGTGAAATCTGCTTTGTTTACGCTGGAACGCCAAGAATATCCTTCTGCCTTGACAGGTTTTGTTTCACAGATTCTTGGTCCGTAATCTCTAAAGTAACAACCAAAACACAGAAACAAGTGGCCTTTTGACAGTAAAAACACGTTTCTACTGTAATCATGTTAAAGTTAGATAAGTTATCGTTACACATGAACAGAAACAGCATGTCAGCTACATAGACGCGAGATAAGCTGTTATTTATTCAGTGGAAGTATAATGTGATACTGCAGCTTATCATATGTGCACTATGTTTTATTATAGCATTATAATTATAATATGACATGTATTTGTTATTAAAACCAACATAGAAGTAAACTACCACTCTGGTTGCTTCAGGTGGGATGGAGTTTAAACTCAGTTGGGAGGCAGTAAATCTCAGTTCCTGACATTAAAGACACACAACGGAACTTTCAGCAGTTTTCTCAGTGACGCGCCCCCTATCGGCGGCTAAACTAGCATCCATCTTGTTCGTACCTGTACTGTAAGCTCACTCCAGCCAGTAAAAGACAGTCTTATCTTGACTCTTGTTCTGTCCCTTCCTCTGTTTCTTTTCCTCTCTTCCTCCGGTAATGTTTCCTTGCGTTTCTTTACCGAATTCGAAATGATGCGCATTCAAAACACCCGCGATGTTGATACCTGGTTTACATCCGGTTGCTAGTGAGTGACGTGGTGCTGCAACCAATAGTTGGCTGCAATGTCACGGTCGCGTCCCGGATGGGAATCTTACATAGTGCTGTTTCTGAGCCCCGGGACGCCTCTGGGCACTGACAGCTCGAAAATGCGCTTAATGAATGTTGGTGTGACATCAAAACGAGTCAGAAACACAGATTTTTAAGGTCTAAAAGTTACGTTGTGTGTCTTTAAACAACGGCAGATTTGCTGACATCATTAAACAGTTATAAGTTAACGATGGAAATAAAGTTAGTAGGGTAGTGTTACATCAGCATGTACCTGTAATAGTTGTAACAGGCTTGTTGGAGCATCATCAGCTACCAGAAAAATGGACTGGTGCTGTCAGCAGGCTAATATGCTACATTATGCTAACAACTACCTGCAAGTTACCAGAGCTCATGTTAGAGTTTGTGTTTGCAGCCGTCTCGAGTACAGCTCATGAATGTTTTAACTCCTTTATGTCCCGTTCAGCCGTTCAGTAGAGCAAATCAGACAAACTAAAAACTTGTAATAGTAAACCTGACAGAGCTGCCTCTACCTGTTTAGGGGCAACGTGCCAGGCCTAATATGAAAAGTTTACTTTCAGACATTACTTTATTTGGTGTAATTTATTTGTAGAAGTTTAAAAAAAATTAAAAGGCACAGATTATGAACAGGAGTGTTTATTGGCAATAATCTGGTGATACGATATGTATCACGATACGGGGCAGTGATACAATATATTATGATATATTGAGATATATTGCAATATATTGTGATGCTATAATCAAGATAATACAATGGAATATTGTGTTTACATCAAAGAACTTAAAGCTATGTGTAAAGAATAGTGCTGCCACAAATGATTTTTTTCATAAACAATTAATCACCGATTATTTTGTCAATTAGTCGACTCATCAGATCATATGAAAATTGTAGCATTTTTACAGAAGCAGTCAAAAATTTGGACGCTTTCTCATTCAATCGACTGGAAAAAAGTGTCCAAACTTTTGACTGGTAGTGTGTGTGTTTATTTATGTCAATACATAATAGAAGATAAGCTGACCCCAACAGCCATATGCACATGCGTCAAGGACAGACAGGCCTACAAGGCAGCGGAAGGTACAGGCGCAATTTTCAGAGAAAAATCAAAGCTCAAAAAGATAAACAATTGGTCGATTATTAAATTAGTTGTCGATATTTTTGATTAGTCGATTACACGATTGGTCGATTAATCGACTAGCTGTAGTATAGAATGGTGTGTCTGGTATGATTCATCCACTTAAATGTCATGTAGAGCAGGGGTGCCCAAGTCCAGTCCTTAAGACCTACAGTACTGTCCTGCACATTTTGGTTGCGTCTCTTCTACAACACACCTGAATCAAATTAAATCACATAAATGGCTCAGCAGCCTCTGCAGAGCCGAAAGACGTGTATGAGGTAGTTAGTCATTTGATTCAGGTGTGTTGGACAGGGTATGTTCTAAAAATTGCAGGATAGTAGCTCTCGAGGACCAGACTTGGGCATCCCTGATGGAGATGTTACACTTCACTTCAATTAGGCAAATTTAACATTAGTAATGCTGTCACAAACCCAAACATATACAAAAATATCAGAGACTTCTGACACGATAAGGCGACCATTAATTTGAAATTTACCCGCTGGCCGCTGCTTTCATCCCCCACACGACGAGGTAAACCTATGAGAAGGTATTGCAGTCTGTATCCCCAACATCATTGGCTATTAGTCCCACTACAAAACAAAGATTGTCCATTGGCTATCACATTCCTCCTTATTTTGTAACAAGTAACGAGAATGCTCAGGTAAACGTAACGGAGTAAAAGTATCGATTTTTTTTCGGAAAATGTAGTGAAATAAAAATAAAAGTCATCAGAAATAGAAGTAGTAAAACAAAGTACAAATGAAGAGTTCATTTGCAAAAACAGTTAACCACCATTTAGAAGAAACAGAGTTAAGTGCTTCTGCAAACAAACTCTTCATTTACTTTATGAATATTTTCACCAAATCACACTCACATGAAGTAGAGGGTTTAATGATGTTAAATGGAGATAGGAGGTTTGTACCTGACAGCGACGAAAAGCAATTAACTCCGTTTTTTTAAAATGGTGGCTGTTTTTGCAATTAGAAAAAAATTACTACTTAACTAAAGTAACAAAGTATTTTTACTTCGTTACTATACAACACTGACCGTAGTTTCATGACTCTGAAAGGAATGCTAGGATTTCACGTTCTTCCACAATAACGGGGACTTTACATGCTGGACCGGTGCTAACAACAAAATCCCATGAGATTTTGTACCAGAACAACTTCTAAAATGATCAATACAGTGCTTTTTAATAGCGATACAATATCGCAACACAAAATATGCAAGATTTGAGTGTATCTATATTTTGTTACACCCCTAATTATAAACAAATAAGGATTTGCAGCTTTTCCAAACAGCAGTCAGTGATCAGTACGGAAACAATAAGAAGCACATCCATCACACCAAAACGTCGATATTTCATCAACACAACTGAATCAATATATGAATGAACACAGGTTTAGAACAACTTGCAATAAATAAATAAATACAATAAATAAATAAATATATGTAGGAATTTAGGAATGGGGGGAAAATCTATCAAAAAAAAGAAATTTTAAATGAAATTTTAAGTGAAGAATGTTATTTTTCATGGAACATTTACTGTCAATTAATTAATCTTTGTTTATACTTTACGCTTCATTTCAGTTTGCAAGAAGATATTTTTTGAAAAGCCTGTCAGGACACTGTTTAGGAAGCGAAAGAGTGTGTGTTAGCATTTTTTTTTTTTAAATTAGCTACCATCTGTGTCTCCTTCTGATGCACCTGCAACTTTCAGGTGTGCTGAGGTTTTTCTAAACTAAGAAATGAGCATGAGTGAAATGGTAAAACTGTTTTTAAATGTACTCTGTGCATGTTCATGGTCTTTCCATTAATGCTTATTAAATCGAAATAGCTTTTAATAATCATAACTGAGCCGACAACTGAATATGGAAGATTACATTTGCAGGATGAGTTCAGTTTCCAGCGAAGCCCCCACATCCTGAGCAGGCTGCAGAGGTTTGCGGTTGGTATGTATTTAGGAATTTGGACTCGGTGTTGGTCCGACAGCTTTGCGTGTGTTTGTTTTGACACTTTTCCAGCCTGAACACACTTCAGACTAAATCCCCATTAGATCCTTCTGCAAGAAAAATGACCACTTTTCATCCCGCATCAGACTCAATGTGTCTTCCCTTCGTTCATCTCACTCTCTCCGTTTCATCTGATCCGTTTCCTCCCTCGTTCACACACCAGTCTCCTCCCCCACCCTCCCCTCTACTTTCACTCCCCTCTGCTTCATTTCTCTCCTCTCCCTCTGCTCAGTTGTTGCAGTGATGTACCGGCTGCCTGGACTCCTCTTCTCCTCCTGCTCCTCCTCGTCTCCTCAGCGGGTGTCCAGCAGGGACCTTGTTGGAGCCTCTGGGGGGGAACAACGGTGAAGGGAAGCTGCTGCGATCCAGGAGGAGAGCAGAGGTGAAAACTGGATGTGGAGGTAATTCAGCACACAGACTCACCTTACATGGAAAACAAAGGTGATTAAAGGCTAAATTCACTGTTAATGCTCGAGTGAATGTTGGAAAAGCTTGAAATGCTTCTTCTGTTTGTGCAATCAGCGCTGTTCTGCATCATTTGCTGGAACAAGGTGCAGGTGTATGGTGAAAGTTATTCAGGGAAGCAGGTCTGGATTGTGTCACTTCTGTTTGCTTCCTAGTCGCCTTTGTGCTTAAGCTCAAGTGTTTTCTTGTCATTTTACCCCCCAAACTTTCTAAGAAACAGACATTTGTCATCATAACAGTTTCTATTGTCAGAATGCACTTCTGGATTCAGTCTTCCTAAAAGCTCTGAGCAGGGTCAGGATTTTGGCCTCAGGCACCAACTCTGAACAGCACGATCTGCATGGTAATTTCTTTCCACTGTCGTCTGTCAGCTGCTGATTTTTTTTCTCTGCGCAGCATCCAAGAAAAAAAAAGAAAACTCTCATTCTCATCACAAACACAGAAACGCGTGCCCTGCTGTCCTGGGAAAGTATGATATGTCCGCTGTGCAGTTATGCTGCTTTATCTCCCAGCGCTGTTGTTTCAGGTGCAGCGTCTCTTAATGAATAATTAAGTGGAGCGCAGGCAGGGTTCAGTTCAGCTTCCCGGGTACTGAGCCCCCCCGCGGAGCTGCGCCCTGCAGCCTCCAGCTGCATCGCAATCCTGGGAAAACTATATAAAGAGTCTTAATCAAAAACATGCCTCTGATCTGCTATGACTCCGATGTCCTGACACTTGACTGGAGACGTTTGTTCTGCCGTCACTTCAGGATGTTTGATTTGTAACTGCCTCACAGAGGATCCAATAAAGCATCCCTGGAGCTCCATATCCACCAGGGAGCAGCCACAGGACTGAAGCTCTTGGTTCTGCAGACTTTTTTCAGGTAAAGCAGAGCTGGGTGAAAAATATCCGCTGCGTTATTGATCAGCAGGAATGATTACTGGTACTTTGTGTCACGTTTAGCTGGCAGCCGTGACCTTCTCATTCATCACCTCTCCCAGGACTGCTGGTCCTGAGCATGGCTCACGAGGAGACAGATCAGGTGTCTCCGATGATTGGACAGAGTTGAGCTCTCAGGCTGCTGATTGTTGTTTACTGTGTGATGATGCTTAAATTCAGCTCTAACTGTGCTGTTATGTCAGTTTAATCCCTAAACGCGGTGTGTGAGGTTGCTGCAGTGATATCGTTATATACAGTCGTCCTCAAAGTTAGTTATACCGTCCAAATAAAGAAAAGGCTAAACTCACAATAGTAATTCAAATAACCAGAAACAAAACAGACTAATGATAAATAAAAATTTACAAAATTATAATTTAGTGAATTGTAATATTGCTTTTGAATTGTGGTTGGAAAAAATAATAAAAAAAACAAACAAACAGACAAAACTGTCCCAGACACATTAGAGCACCTTTTCCATGAACAGTGGATCAAAATACGCGTCAAGAGGTTCAGACATCTTTTTGAACATTACAGAAAACACCTGTTTGGGTGTGATTGTTTTTTTTTTGTTTGTTTGTGTGTGTTTGTTTTAAATATTTCTTTTGAACCACAATTCAAAATCAATGTCATGATTTTCATACATTTTTTATTTATTGTTACTTTTGCCATTTTCATTTTATTTCACTGACAGCTGATTTTTTTTCCTTCTTTAATTGAAGGGTTTGAATAATTCTGAGGACAACTGTGCGTCCCAGAAAATAAAACTAAGATGATGTAATCCTAACAAAATACATTCCTGGTTGATGTGATGAAAATGTACAGAAGATTTAATATGGGAAACATGGATATACAGGATTAGCACCGGGTTGCACAATGTGTAGATTTCTATGAAGAAATGCCCGAAATATCTAAATATTTCACATTTAATCTTCTGTCTTTCAATTAAAGTAAATCAAATAATATTTTGACTTTTGAGATAAAAGGAATTCAAGATTATGACGAGCATCAATAAAAAAGAGGAAATAATTTCAAGTTTCCCGACGGGGCATTAGACAAATATCATTCATAAGGCTGCAGCCCACACATGCACGAGGTCAAACACTGCAGGGTTGAATGTATCTCCGCATACACACTACACCTCCTATGGGAGCCGCACACCTATTAATACTAAATAGGACATCTTATCTGAGCACGTGGAATGCTCTTACATAACCAAGAGTGAAAGAGGAGAAGCTTTTTATTCATAAACAAAGCTCTGAAAAAAAAGACAAAGTAGAATAACTTGAAGCTCGTATTTCCTCCAAAGTTGAGGGATGTGGAGGGTAATTTATGTCCCAAATTAAAGTCGCTGTCAAATTCCCGTCTTGACCTTGAAAACTGAAGCGAGCTAAACAGCCAGTTCAGTTTCCGTTCTGGAGTTTTCGGTTCTATAATTGCTATGAAAACCTCTCAGTGTACTTTTCTCCATTTTTCACTGACTTACAGATCATTTCTGCAGCAACTAATCTTCCCCTTTTTTCAAAACTTCTGTTTCCTTGACAAAAAGTAAATAATCATTGCATGAAAAAAACGCTGTAAAGAGAAACAAAAGCTTGACTCACAAAATTGTTTGGCTATTTGTTTAATTTCAGATGAAAGCAAAGTGATAAAGCAACTTGACTTCCTCCAACTGGAGACGTCAGAGGACTGCTTACATTTACATCCAATAAGCCAGAGTACACATCGTGAATTTTAAGACTCTTCTTATTTAAAATTAAGCCCCAGAGGGTTAAGCATGTAGAGGGTTGTATCTCAAACCTCTACATGCATTGTTGCATGCCTGAAAGATTTTTTCATTTGCTCTAAGTGCCATCTTCATTTATTCTTCACAAGTATGACATAACAACCCATCTAAAAGCCACACTACTGAACTTTGACAGATTTTTGTGGCGACAGCTGATTTATTCCATTTTGCTTCCCGTTTCTTCTCTGTGTGACGCCCCTGCCCTGTGTGATGGGCCTGGTTTGAATGTTATCACTTCTCTTTTTTCTCTTTACCAGGGATTGGTGGGTGGAGCCTGGGTGATTGGGGGCATTTGGCCAGTTCTCCCGTCACCTGCATAAAACCAGCCGCTGACATCTGTGGCTCCCCTGCGCCCCCACCTCCCTTCTTTTTCTATTGCGTTGCATTATGTTTGCTTGGGGCACTTGTTTTGTTACTAAATTCTGTTGTCTTTGGTTAAAACCCTGGCTTCTCTTCATTTTTGTTACATATTATGAGCTGGGTCGTGACAAATGGGGGGCTTGTCCGGGATTTTAACCCAGGACCCTGTGTTATGTCCCAGCTCTGCTAGGGTGTAAAAACATAACAAAAAGAATGGTTTCTGATGGAATGGTTAAAGGGGTAAAATAAGGCATAAAAACAAACATTGGTAAGCTGAAATTGAAAAGGAGATGGGGTTTGAGATGCTGCTCAATGTAATGAAACCAAAAACAGGCAAAACGCCTAAACTAAAGAGGAGCCAAAAGGGAAAAACCAACACAAACCTAATCTACAAATTCTATAAACCAATAATGAAAGGAGTAGCACAAATAAGCTAAAAACTGTAACCAAAACAAGGCCTAGCTATCCCAACTCCAAAACTAACCCAAACACAACAAACAAAGACAGCTTTAAGAGACCTAGCAACAAAACCATTAACCAACAGAAACACCTGAAAATCAAAACTAACGAAGCCCAAACTAACACAACCAAACCAAGGTCAACCATGTTACCAGGCTAAACAGTTGCCTGCTACACTAAAAAAACAGGATTTTTTGGCCTTGTAAAAATTACTTTGATGTGAGAAGTAAATTCTACAAGAGTTTTGAACCCTGTTTTTACGGAAAAAATAATTTTATTTAATGCTACTTTACATTTGTTTGTATATTTTAACGTTAAGGGACTAAAGGCAAGATTAAGAAATAAGACTAGCGACTGCCGCGACTGGCACTGCAGGTAACTGCAGCCACGAGCCAACCAGTCACGGGAGCACAAACTGAAGCTATAACGTTGTTTACTATGCTGATAAAGTCTTTTTCTTCGTAGTGACACTTTTTAGTGTCTTTAAGTTGATCTGGATCGTTTGCTGACAGCAGAAGAATCCAAAACTATCCCTTGCAGTGTTTGAATTTACCGCGACCATCTTCTTCCTGGATCACAACTGTCGGGGACGCGGATGCAGCGTCATTTGACATCACATCCACGGGACAGCACGGAAAATTCGGCCACCGAATCACAGCGCTTTATGCAGCACACAGCCTGTTCAAGGCACCGAGACATGGGTGGAAACGTTCTTTTTGTTTTTTAACGCTTCATCACCCATTAAGCCTAATTCATAGCCATCTATAAAGTGCTCTACATAGGTTACGGAGAGCCCTCTAGATCGACGGAGACCCTTTAGGAGAGCATCTTTGTCGTCTCCGGCATCATGAAATATTTTTTTAAAGTGTCCATCACTCCGTCAAGGGACAACGGAGATGGCAAGGGCTTTGATTGGTCTACCACTACGTAAACACTAGCAGTGTCATTTTCAAACCAGCTAGCCTATGAAGACGCAGATATGAGTCCAACCGAAGAACGTTTGGCTGAAGAAGTGAGGAAATACCAAAATCGCCCCATTGTCTTTATTTTGCATCAAAAGTATCTGTTATTCAGCTGCAGCAACAGCAATAGTCTTTGTCTCTCGCACGCCATCATATGAGTAGGTCAGTCTTGTGTAGCGACCCCTATTTATCGGGCAGGATATTGCACTGCGTATACGGCACCATGACGGAGAACTATGAAGGCTGGAGGGGTCTCCATTGTTACGCAGTTGGATAATTACACAGTCGGAGAAGTATACTTTAGCCTTAAGTACTAAAAAACTGGACATGCATGTTTATTCTTTCACAATTCCTGCCTCTAGTCCCTTTAATTTTAAATTGTAAGTATAGTTTACAATTATTAAGTAATTTGTATTCAATTATGTGATCAACTTGTGAAAAGTAAGTAAACTTTAATTAGCCTACACAGTCCTGTCAGAGGGGGAGGGGCTATTTTCAAAACTCAACATATCTGGACCACAAAGGCTCATGGGAGATGCATATTGAACAGGATTTTTACCTTTTGTGCATCCTTTGCTATAAATTTGAGTCATTTAGTGTGTTATGGTTTATATTTAGACAATGTTGGAAAGTTCTGTTGTGTTTGAATTGTAAAGGTGCTGCTATGAGTGAGAAGGACAACAGATAAGTAAAGCCACCACCCCCATTACCTGTGGAAAATTCCACATCGTTGTTTAAGAAGTTGGGAACGTTTTATCAGTTATTATTCAACTGTGTTTTACATTTTAACTTTTTGACATGAGTCTGTTAGTCTGACCCTGTGTGGTTTGTTTCAATGTGAGATTTTCAGTTTGATGTAAACTGAGTCAAAGTAGAACTTAATCATGACAAAGTAAAACTCAATGGCAAAATTGATAAATACAAGTAAAGGTTACGTAAGTTTTTCTTGTAGGAATAACTCATATATGCAAGTAAAGTTTACTTGAAAATAACCCTTGTGAAATTTACTAAACATTTCTGAGTGCAATTACTTTCCTAAGATTTTCTAAACAGTAAATATTACTCTACAGTTTTTCAGTGTACTGATGATCTGCCTGGCTCTTTTGTAGCTGCAAGGAAGCAGCTCCAGGTGAGATTGATGACTCGTTAGCAGGTGGATAGGGAGGAGATGGTGGTGGTGTGGGGCCAGTCCAATCAAACAGGAGGGTTGAAACAGGATGTACATGTGAAATGAACGACCTGGCAGTCCAGTGTTCAGTCCCGTCTTATCTCTGTCTTTCCCTCTCTCGCTCACTGTGTTGATGTCCAGTTGCTGGTGTGTGACGCAGTGCCATAAAGCAAAATGCTGCTGTAAAGCTGTCCGGGAATAGAAGTTATGAGGTGAGGTAACTCAGCCTCAGGATGCTGCTGGGATACAGTAGTTACTGTACAATAATATATATGATAAAAGTCACTGCCATCAAAACGAATCAGAAACACTTATTTTTCAAGTCAGAAAGCGACATAGTGCTATCTAAACAAATATCCCTTTACTACAACTCCAGAAGTATCCTAACAGACCTTGTGGTTGCAAAGATATATTCACTTCATTATGGATATGAAATTTCTGAGCCTCAAATAGGCAGAAGAAAAGTTTAGCTCCAAAATAATACAGGTCTGTACAACAAACTAGGTTCATTATATTCAGATCATCTTCTGGCTTTCTGCTTAACTGACCCCAACACTGCAAAGCTCACTATCAACTCAGTAAGTCAGCGCAGCTTTTCTGACTGAATGTACACATTTCAGTGTAAAACAGATGAAGCAAATATATAAATTGATGCAGCCACAGCAGGAAGAAAAGCTCCGAAAGAAAACATAAAGAATGTGACGGTATGTGTAAATTAAAATGATCGACATGTATGTATTTTTATATAACCTTTATTTAACCAGAAAAAGCTTCATTTATGTTAAAAATCACTTTGCAAGCATTTCTTGGCCAAAACAGCCACAGCAGAGAAATAACTATAACACACAAACAACATATAAACCGACTAAGCAACATTTCTGGCACATGATTAAAGCTCTAACAGATTAACTCAGCTATCCATGCACCTGTGCCTTTCCCCTCATTTTCTAAGAGAATTAACATATCAGGAGAAAGTGCTTTAACGTTTCTGAGCCAGTTAGATTTCCAGCCCAGGTTACCATGACGATACACTTGTGAGAAGTAAAACGGTTTTGTGATGCTGAAAACTGCAGCGTTGAGCCGAAAGTTCGGTCAACAAGCAGCTTTTATTCTCATACAGATGCAGAGATGTGCATGCTGAATGTGAGTCAGAACAAGGAAAACGGACAGAAATTAAATTTCAAGATATAACTTTACATACTGAAGAGTCTTCAGTGGAGATGAACAGACTGACAGGACAGTAAATTTGCCTTTTAAAAAAAACTCCTATTTATATTTATCCAGTTGTGTTGATCCAGAACTGAATGCCATCTTTTCTTCTGCAGGACTGAAGTGGAATCATGATGCAACCATTTATGCTATTATTATTTACCCAGTGCAGATATGAATGTCTCATTTTCAGTGGGATGAAGACAGAAGTCAGCTACGTTGATTTAGCTGATTTACCCACTTCTGCATGTCATGCTTGTTTATCCATCTTGATTTATTTAAAGTATGTATTTGATTCTTTACTAAAAAAAAAAAACAAATCTAACACAAATATAAATTTCAAACACTTGAATGAAAAGAAGCAGAAAGAATAAAATCTTAAACTCCCTCTCTCACACAAATAAATGAAACCAATAATAAATTGATCTAACTAATAAAATTCAACTAAAAACAGCTGCAGAGCAAAATGCTGCAGACTCCCCACACATGCTTCAAATTTTACCCTTTGTTTCCTACAAATCCAAAACAAGTTCCTCTTTCATTATATTTTCTTATCATAGTGTCTTCAATCATTTGTTTGAACACAGTTTATGGCACTTTTTTAGTTTCTGTATCCAGATTGTTGCACATGTGGGACTCAGGAGACGTGGTGGAGGCAGGTGGACAGACGGCAAAGATCGCTGAATCAAACTGAAAACACAACAACCGCAGCGAACGAGGTTTTTGTGTTTGATTGGTAATCATTCCCAAACTTTGAACATTAGCCTCAAATAACTATCATCAAATTTTGATAGTTGTAATTAAACAAGTAATGGACTGGATTGATCTCTTTATCTGCTTCTTATTGCTCCTTTTTGTAAAATGAAAACTGGATTAATGTAGGTTTTACATGTAGTACCCCAACGATAAGTCAGAAATGGAGCAGAAAAAGAAAATAGATATAGAGCATAACTGTTCAATAAATACTTAATTTATCAACATAGAAAAATTATGTGTGGAAAAAGTGTAAAGATAAAATATTAACCATGAAAAGAAATGTCCGCATAAGTCCTCTTCCATCCTGTAAAAGTAGAACCTGAGAGTTTATGTCTGAAATATCCCTGCTCTGGTGGTCCAGCTTTAGTCCACGCTAACGTCATCTGTTGTGTTACAATGAGCTCACACCACAAAGATTAGTGTTTTTTATGCTCCATTACAGCAGCAGCACAGTCACAGAATGCGTTTCTGTGGAAGCGACCTCTAAAGTTCAGGCCTGATCAGCTTGAAAAGAAGGATGTGCAGAAATTTAAGATGCTGTAATCAGCAGTAAAAACGGCTGCGACATTTTCAAATGTCAGCTGAACTGATTTATTCAATTGTCTCTGGTCTGTAACAGATAAATGAATGAGGAAACTTTTGTTTCTCGGAGCGTCTCTGAACAATTAGTAAATAAAAACTGGTTTTGAATGCTGGAACTTCAGGATGACTGTTGGTTAAACGACTATTCTTTGAATTTTGAATAGTTTAGAACAGCATGCAGCAGCCCGCGTCATATTTAACTTTCCCTTTCCTACACACAGAATTACATCGACCTTGACCTTTATAATCCTGCTTTGATCCAGGTCTTGTGGATAGTTTATGACACTGAGGTGAATAAAAGCAGCCAAGCCCAAAGCTGTTTGATGCTACTCAATTTTTATGATCATATTTCTATTATAGGCCATAAAATATGGCAGTCATAGTGCACACGCGGGGTTTTGGGCACATAAATAGCTTTTGCTATGGCTGTAATCAAACATGACCAACAGCACTGTTGTGATTGCTGCACTCACATCAGGTGGATGGTGTCATGAATGAGGTTATTGTGGCTCCATTATGTTTACGTTGGGTGAGCACCTACAAATGGATTGTCACTGAAAGCTGGAGAGATAACGTAGTCCAAATATGGCCTCATGGATGAGTGAAGTAAATTAGAAATGCAAGTAGAGGAGTGGCAGATGGTGAAAAACAGGATGGCACTCAGGTGAAAAGGATAACTGGGAAGACTGGAGTACAATGAGCCGTGGGAGGGGGGCAGGGTCATTGCTGTCAGCCCATCTGTTGTTGTGAACGTGCAGTTTAATCGACCGAGTCCAAACTCAGCGGCTTGACTGACTTATTGTTTCCACTGTTTATATCTGAAACTGTTTGGCCGAGCAAACATTATTTCTGTGACATCATTACGACGGCGCAGCCACGTAAAGCAGAGCATCGTCTGCACATAATGATCGGATCTTAAATCTCACTGATACTCTGACATGTAACCAGGGCTCCATACAATCACCGACAAATATGGGGTTAAAATTAGTCTGGAATGAAAACACACTGTCCAGTCTGGTAGCAGACCGAGATCTCATAAAGGTCCCTTTTACTTCTCTTAGATAAATGTGAGATCTGTGTCAGAGCTAAATGAGATTGTGGCTTATTTTTTCCTGTTTCTCAACCTTGTCTCCAGATAAAGTTGCACAAAAGCTTAACCTAGTCTCACTTCTAGTTCCAAATGCGATCTCAATCATTTCTGAAATAATTCTCAAACTTGTTTCAAATCTTGAGATCTGTTTGAGCTTCTGTGGAGACATTAGGGAGCTCTCACAGTTAACTCAAACTAACCTCCATTCCCTTCTCATCATGTTGATCTCACATGAAGCAAGAAAAAAAAGCAGATTGTCAAAGGTTTTTTGGCTACCCAGCAGGGGCAGGTCTGGGGGGGGGGGACCCCCCTGTGGCCACCATGCTTAAGGCACACACAAAAGATTTTAATTTTTGACTTAATTTCTCCTGATGTGAGATGTGGAACCAAAGTGTGGCTGGATTTTATAAATTTATTTAAAGTTAAATTAACTCAAAGTTATATTATTGCCTTGATGATACAGTACATTTTAAAATCCTTGAAGGCTCTTGTGTTATTTTCTCGTGAAACTGTGCCCCTGCAACAATGCAGCTGGCCCCTCCTCTGATGCTGGGCTAAAACCGCCACTGCTACCCAGGTGTTCTTCATCAAAGAGTCATTATTGATTGATGATGACGATGATTAAGACTTCCAAGTCAGCTGTTTTAAAGGGACTATCCACCTTATTCCTGAGCTAACGAATGTACAAACATTATGCGATCAACTTCCTGTGAGACACGGAAATCGCGCTTAGCCATTGACTCACAGTGTAAGATGTCATTTCTGGTAGCGGTTTATTCGAACATTTCAACAAGAGTATTCATGACATTTCTAAACGAAAATGTCCTTGCACGGTTTGGGAACATGCTGCGCTGTTTGTGGTTGTACTAACACCAGAGAAAGTTTAATTTGTGGCGACAAGAGCGATGTGTTAAACACGCACCTCAGTGTAAGAAAGAGAGGCTGCAGAACGACACCAAATGGTCCCATTTTGTGAATAAAAAATTTACATTTGCTGTTACAGTAAGTAAATAAGATCATATACCACCTCTTTCTACAAAATGACAACCAACCTTATTACTGTGTATTACTCTGCTCCCCATGTCTAGAGTTCCGGATCTCCGTACTGTAGACGTTTCCCGCTCTTTAAATCCAGACAATTAACTCCTCTGTACAGACACTCTTATTCCAAAACGCACCAATCCAATGTTGTTTTTATGTGGTACCTGTTATGTTTAGTGTTTTAGCTTACTGTTTTTAATGTTTTATCTGCTCTCTACAGTGTCCTTGGGAGCTCTGATAAGGCGCTTTTTAAATAAAATGTGTTATAATAATAATAATTATTATTATTATTATCATTATTATTATTATTATTATCATGTAGATAGTGATCAGCCTCAAAGCTTTTCAGATTGCTCATTGCTTCACAGTCAGACGTGACAGAGCTAAGTGGCTAACGTGGCTAATAGTGCTACTGTTTGTTATTTTCGGCCAGATTTTCATCTCCTCCTCCCACCCCTATGTTGCACGTTGCACAGATTGTAACATTGTTCTGTCCGAGCTGTGACAGCTGATGTTTCCACGTAGTTTACCTAAAAAGCTCCAAGAAAGTGGAGTTGCGCTAACATCTAGCATGTAAATGGGGGAGTGGGTAGCGTAGTGGCAATGTCGTGGGTCTTGACGTGGCAGAACCAGGTTCGAGTCCCCGACACAACACTTAGGTGAACCACTGTGGACCCATGAGCAAGGTCTTTGACCCCCACCAACTGCTCCCCAGGCTGCTTTAATTAGCAGCCCACTGCTCTCAGGTTCATCCTGAGATGGGTTAAATGCAGAGAACGAATTTCCTTGGCACTCTAATTGGGATTAATAGAGTATAGCTTTTTAAATAAATGCCAGTTCCAGTAGAACTAGAAGTCGGTCACATATTTCACGAATAAGGGGGATAGAAGATCTTCCGGCATTTCAGAATGAAGAGACTGTTGGTGAGTTTTTGAATAATGCACATGCACAAAACCAACCTGCTGGACTCACAGCTCCCTCCTCCTGCCACAGAATAACGTTTACGAGCCACTCTGGTGTTCAGCAGACAGCCAGTACAGATTCTACCATCATGTCACAAACACAAGTAAAACAGATGTCATTGTCTGAACGTGGCTAATTGCTAGCAGAATGATGTTAGCTACCTGCTGTAAACATCAGATGAGTGCGCACAGCTTCTGGGATGCAGTATTACTCTCGCCAATCAATCACTCACATTGATCAGTCTCACCTATCACCCACTGAATTGACCATCAATCACTCTTACTACGGCAGCTAAAGTGATTGACGAGCCAATAGACATATTAAAAATGTAAGGAACGCAGAGATGATTGGCAGATGTTTTTTCACCCCCATCACTTTCACAGCTGATGTATAATAATACTTATAAATTTAAAGCTTTTAATTAATTATAGTATATGTAGTAATGAACCCAATTTTACCGAAAATTTTAAAAATTGTTGAAAGAAACATCTTCTATAATGCCTTTAATATAGTATTTGTTAGAAAATCGTCATCATAACTGTAAAATAGAAAATTTGTTATTTATTTAGAAGATACCAAGTTGTTTGTTTTCATTGAAAGGTGTTGATCATTTCATGTTTAATATGGAGGTTAGAATGAGTATGGCTGCTTAATTTTAGAAGGCACATCTTAGGGATGAGACTTATTGTAGGGGTGATGGGGTGGCCTGGTGGTTAATGCTGCAGACTTTGATCAGGAAAACCCTGGTTGGGTCCCAGACGCAGCACACAGGTGAACCACTATAAACCTGCTGTCCAGTGCTTTCTGGTCTAAAGTAACACAAATCACTTTGGATATTATTCCTGGCAGTTTCACAGCGTATCGTTCATCTATTGCTTACTTAAGCGCCTGTTTTTATGAGTTACGTGATCAAAGTGCAGCTGAATGAGGAGCCAAATTTAAACGAGGTGACGTGTAGTGAATGGAGGCGGCAACAAACAAGTCTGGTTACAAGAGAAGAAAGGAGGTAGAGAATGATGTTCAGGACCAAAGAGGAGGGGAAGCCACTGGTCTAACCGCAGATGGTTTCCACTCCTCCAGGATGGACTTCATGCAGGAACACCAAGCTGATAAAACTAAAAATATCCAGAAATTCAAACGATGGAAAAGCTGCTTTGTTTTTTGCTGGAAAAGAAAAGAAAGAAAAATGCTGTTGTCTTTTTTTTTATTGAACTTTGTGAGATTTTATGACTTTGGTTCCTCCAGCAATGGTTAATTTAGCATAGATTTTGCATCCTGTCTCTTCTCTGCCCACATAGGAAAAATATACTACTCATTTGTGGCTCAATCTCATCTCTGAAATCAGTTTGAGCTTCTCATAATGGAATCATTATGTGATCATTTGTTTCTGAATATCTGAATTATGTCTCTTAAGGGTTCCTTAGGATTGAGAAGTGAACTAAAAAGAGGAAATACATCACTGAGACAAATGAGGTGGAGTTAATTATTTGAGCCATACTTGGTAAGTGGGATAAACAGAAGAGATCTCATAATTGTCTGCCCCTGATCTCAAATATGTCTCAACTGAGACACAACTTGTCTGTCAGGTCCAGCATTAAAATGTAAATTCAGCAAAAAACAAGTTCAAAAATAAAAAATAGTACTTAAGTTTCAAAAGGGAGTCAACCCGGCGGCCAGATTATCAGTCTGCTGTCGTGATACTGGACGAAACAAGTTGGAAAGCAAATAGAGTTTATTCTACTCAACATTCATTTCTTTCAGATGGGAGGAGACTTTCCACCCAGTAACCCGGGATAAGATTTGTGAGGTCAATTTTAAGGCAAGCTGAGATATTTTTATAACCCTAATAAATCAGATTGAAGTGCATGAATCTAAATAAAGATTAAATGAACAATACAGTGAATTAACACAAAACTAAAGACAGCCGCATGGACTCAGCTCTTTTTATTATCATTTTATTGGCCATTAAATGTGTTATTTTTGTGCAGGTATGACACTGACTGTTCCCTTTCTTGACTCTGACAAATAGTATAAACTCAAGTCTCATCAGTCATAACTTTTCCTCCAACTGCTGGCTTTTCTACCTCGTTTCCTCTCACTAATGAGTTAGAAAAAATAGATTGTTCGAGTCAAAAACTCCTCTTACACATACCTGATGCAAAGACAACTACCTAGAAATTAAATTTCCCCTCACAATCTTAAAACTTTTTATTTTCATTAAGAGGACAAGCAGTGAGGTCATAAACTACAACATATACTATATTTTGGATTAATTTTTTACCATTTCCAATGAGACAAGAATGTCTCATGATATCCTCATAACTCATGTGTAAAAGGGAAAATGTGACACAATTCGTGTTGATCAACAACACGATGCTGGTTTCTTTTAATCTCATCAGATTGGTCAGATTACCAGTGAAATATGCTGGTAACAGAGAACTTTCAGGGCAATGAGGAAGTCGAACTGTTGACTAATATGATAAAAATTAACTGTCTGGGAAAATGTGTCACAGAAAGTCATGTGATTTCTCTATGCATCAATGTTCTCCATTGCTCTTCAAATATTTGCTTTTTTCACTCGGCTTCATGGAAATTACAGAAATAAGTTTTAAAACCTTCAAAGAATCACATTATTGAAGACATAAGCAGATTAATCTGCATTAACAATAGTTGATATTCGAAGCTCAACTGAAACTTCAAATATTCTCATAGAAAATTCTCTTGAATTTAAATATTTAAATTGAATTACATTTAATTTGGACATGAAATTCTATCGTTTCAAGCCTTCAGAGAGCACGTCCGCTGAGCTCCAGCCTTTGTCCGAACATTCATTTGTATAAATGTCAGGTTTAACCCATGAAAAGACCAAAACCAACAAGAACATCATTCAGTCTGTCGACACTGTCTGACGTTTTTTTTTTTATTGCTCTCAGCTCCAAAATCATTGGCTCCAACTGAAGCCTTAAATCTCAAAACACTTCATAAATTTTCAATGAATGATAAGTATGCTGATAAAGCGTATAGGACTTGATGGAATTTTAGAAATATTACTGAAACTCTCCATTTGTGGAGAGCTATTTAAAGCTGCTAGTGCTAACTAATCATTAATAGTCACCTTTCTTGGTCTAGTGTTTATTTGGGTCAGAGTGGAGTATGTGCACTGAATCAAGGTAAATTGCAGTGAGTGTATGATATGATGATGTATAAAACTGTGGTAATGTGGTTAGAGGCCCCTATATTCGTCCTAAAAATTAGTCACACCCTCCAGTTAAAGAACAGAAGAAAATTAAGTTAAATAAGTTGAAATTGACAAAAGTAATAATTAATAAAAAATGTTATGAACATCATGACATTGATTTTGAATTGTGCTTCAAAAGAAATATCAAAAACAAACAAACAAAAAATTAAATAAGCAAACAAGCTTGGTGGGGTTTTTGCAGCTAAAATTTTGCTGAGCAACACTTTGAAACAATCACTGCAATCAGGTGTTTCCTGTAACGTTCAAAAAGACTTCTACACCTGTTGACAGGTATTTTGGCCCACTGTTCATGGGAAAGATGCTCTAACATGTCTAAGACAGTTTTGTTTGTTTTTTATTATTATTTCCAACCAAAATTGAGAAGCAATATTTTATTTGACAAAATCATAATTTTGTAAATTTTTATTTATTATTAGTTTCTTTAGTTTCTTCTTTAGTTGGAAGGTATAAATAATTTTGAGGACAATTGTATGTTGGTCCACTGTCAATGGGAAAGGTGCTCTAATGTGTCGGGAACAGTTTTGTTCGTTTGTTTGTTTGTTTTTTTTAATTATTGTTTTCAACCGCAATTCAAAAGCAATATTTTCACTAAATTATAATTTTGTAAATTTCATTTATTACTAATTAGTTTTCTGTTATTTGAATTAATGCTGTGAATTCAGCATTTTCTTTAATTGGAGGGTATGAATAATTTTGAGGACGACTGTATGTAACAACTATCATATTTTTAGTAATTGCATGACTCATGAACTGCTACACTCATTGTAGAATTTCCATGAATGATTGTTCGCGGCCTGTTCCCAGTACAGGGTCTCCAGGAAACTACATGTGGGCCTGTACTGCATGTCCAGTTTTTATTTCTCAACCTTATGCACTTGTAGTTTTCTCTTCCTGACTGACTCTTTATTCTCCAGGGGAAGCACAAAGGTCATGATCGACTGGCCCAATGCGACAGTGTCCGGCCGCCAGGAGCTGGGCCTGAAACCCGAGGAACTGCAGAAGTCCAAATGTGTCCTCGGCTTCATCCCCGTCATCTACTACAGCGCTCTGCTCTGCGTTGGAGTTCCAGGTATACAGTCCAGCTGGATCACAGCTAATATGTAAACTGAGCACAATGAGGGGGAAACTGCAGGTGACTAGAAATCAATGTGAAAGTGAGTTAGAGGTTCATTAAAGTACCAATGGAGGACAGAGACAGTGCAGTCACATGACCGTGCATTGATGCTTTTTTTCACAGCTTATGATGACTTCATTATCTCATAATTCACTGAGAACTTACTTTACATGTAGAAAGAAAACATTTTCGGATTTTCCTTTGCTTCACTTTTAATGTCTGGCTAATCCAGTGGAAATATCTTGACAGATGTTTTCACTCCAGCTTTGTTTTTATTGCTCATATCCAAAAGTCAGTGACGATTTGGTATTGATCCAGCAGAGATTTATTAGTGTTTAAATCAAGCAGACATATCAGCAAATTCAGGTCACCTCCAGGTCAAATTGCTAATGGCCTTCAAAGGGAAATAAATCTGAAAGGCCAGAAGGCCGGAGTCAGCGGCTTGATGAATGAAACGGTTGACTGTTAACCAAACTCCTGCTTAGAGAACGTGCCTGAAGTCAAAGGCAGAGAAAAGCAGCACCAGAACAACTTTAATACTTAAAATGTAAAAATTCAGTGACTGAAAACAAGAAGTGAACAAGTCTGAACAAGCTGTTTGAACCTCGTCGTTTACTCCCAGCTGCTTAACATTTATTTGGGGGTGAATATGTAGTTAATCATGGACTGGAATACAGTGGAAATATCTTGACACCAAACAAACAAAACTGTCTACTGTCAGACTAAACTGTCCATATTTATACATATATATATATATATATATATATATATATATATATATATATATATATATATATGTGTGTGTGTGTATATATACAAACACAGTGGGTACAGAAAGTATTCAGACCCCTTTAAATGTTTCACTTTGTTTCAGTGCAAAACCATTTGCCAAAATCAAAAAAGTCCATTTTATTTCTCATGAATGTCACTCAGCAAAACATCTTGACAGAAAAAAAAAAACAGAAATGTAGAACTTTTTGCAAATTTATTAAAAAAGAAAAACTGAAATATCACATGGTCATAAGTATTCAGTACTTTGCTCAGTACTGAGTAGAAGCACCTTCTGAGCTCGTACAGCCATGAGTCTTCTTAGGAATGATGCAACACGTGTTCCACACCTGGATTTGGGATCTTCTGCGTTCTTCCTTGCAGATCCTCTCCAGTTCTGTCAGGTTGGATGGTGAACGGTGGTGTTCAGCCATTTTCAGGTCTCTCAGAGATGCTCAGTTGGGTTTAAGTCAGGGTTCTGGCTGGGCCGGTCCAGAATGGTCCAGAGTTGTTCTGATCCACTCCTTTGTTATTTCAGCTGTGTGTGAGGGTCATTGTCTTGTTGGAAGGTGAACCTTTGGCCCAGTCTGAGGTCACTGGAAGAGGTTTTCATCCAGGATCTCTGTACTTGGTCGCATTCGTCTTTCCTTCAAATGCAACCAGTCGTTCTGTCCCTGCAGCTGAGAAAAAAAAAAAACATAGCATGATGCTGCCACCACCGTGTTTCACTGTTGGGATTGTATTGGGCAAGTGATGAGCAGTGCCTGGTTTTCTCCACACATACCGCTTAGAATTAACGAATTAACCCAAAAAGTTCCATCTTGGTCTCATCAGACCAGAGAATCTTATTTCTCTCAGTCTGGGAGTCCTTGATGTGTTTTTTGGCAAACTCTATGCGGGCTTTCATATGTCTGCACTGAGGAGAGGCTTCCATCGGGCCACTCTGCCATAAAGCCCCGACTGGTGGAGGCTGCAGTGATAGTTTGTGGAACTTTCTCCATCTCCCTACTGCATCTCTGGAGCTCAGCCACAGTGATCTTTGGCTTCTTCTTTACTCTCTCACCAAGGCTCTTCTCCCACCATTGCTCAGTTTGGCTGGACGGCCGGGTCTAGGAAGAGTTCTGGTCGTCCCAAACTTCTTCCATGTAAGGACTATGGAGGCCACCGTGCTCTTAGGAACCTTTAGTGCTGCAGAAATTCTTCTGTAACCTTGTCCAGATCTGTGTCTCGCCACAATTCTGTCTCTGAGCTCCTTGGACAGTTCCTTCCACCTCATGATCCTCATTTTCAGTCCAATCAGTTTAATTAAACACAGCTGGACTCCAATGAAGGAGTAGAACCATCTCAAGGAGGATCAGAAGAAATGGACAGAATATGAGTTAAATTTGAGTTTCACTGCAAAGGGTCTGAATACTTATGACCATGTCATATTTCAGTTTTTCTTTTTTAGTAAATTTGCAAAAATTTCTGCATTTCTGTTTTTTTCTGTCAAGCTGGATTTACACTCAACATGTTAACATTTCTAATCTGTTGTCTCTACTTTTTGGTAAGATAAATGTCACTCCACAGATATTTAAAAGAATTTAAGTTAATATCAGTCCTAATCTATTCTTGTTTATTGTTTCTAGTAAACATCCTCACTGCAGTGGCCTTGTCCAGGCTAGCGTCCCGCACCAAGAAAGCTCTGTACTACTACCTCTTGGCAGTGACGGGCTCCGACATTCTCTCCCAGCTCTTCATCATCTTTGTGGGCTTCCTGTTGGAGACGGCTGTTTTTCACCGCGACGTTCCCGAGCTGCTGCTGCACTCAGTCAGCGCTGCCGAGTTCGCTGCCAATCACGCCTCCATCTGGTCCACCGTGCCCCTCACCGTGGACCGCTACGTGGCGCTGTGCCACCCCCTCCTCCACCGCCAGATCAGCTACCCGGCGCGAGCCAGGAAGATCATCGCAGCGGTGCTGCTGCTATCGCTGGTGTCAGGCGTCCCTTTCTTCTGGTGGTCGGACATGTGGAGGAACAGCCACCCGCCCACGGCCCTGGACACCGTCCTCATATGGACACATGTGACCATCATCTACTTCCTGCCCTGCAGCATCTTCCTGGTGCTGAACTCTTTGATAATTCACACTCTGAGGGTGAGGCAGAGGCAGCAGCCCTGCCAGGAGGAGCATGGTCCACAACGCAGACTTGGAAAGACCACTGCTATGCTGCTGGCCATCACCTCTGTCTTCTCAGTTCTTTGGGCCCCCAGAACTGTGGTGGTCATCTACCATCTGTACGTGTCCTCCGTTCACCGAGACTGGCGCGTCCACTTGGCCTACGACCTGTCCAACATGCTGGCCATGCTCAACACGGCCGTCAACTTCTTCCTCTACTGCTTCGTCAGCAAGCCGTTTCGCAACGCCGTGCGGGACGTGGTGCTGCTCAGGGGGGGGCCGCTGTACCCTCACCGTGCTCTGCCCCAGCAGCAGGCCCCCAACAATGCCTCCATCTCCTCCCTGTACAGCGGAAACAACAAGCGCCCACAGCGGGACTGCACCCCCCTGTCACCTCGCAGGGCCAGAAAGCCCTCGTGACCCCGCGTCCCCCTCCTCATCCAAAACACCCGTCGTCCCACGGTCCCTGTGCACTTCAGACCCCAGGGAGGCACGCTGTTCCAGCCGCGACCGTGGACGGCAGCCAGTCTGCCCTGCAGCTCTCTCACAGGGCCTGAACTCCCCAGGAGTGTTTTTGTCTTCTGTGACCTGGTGTTGTTTTTTCTTGTAAATCAAATAAGACAACTGCATATTTATTTTTCTTAAAAAGAATTTAACAAAATGAAAGTAGCTATTTTTTCTTATCCATAAATGGTAATGTGACAGTATAGTTTTTATATTTTTTCCATCAGAGGAGAAAAGACGAGTTTTTTCTGATTAACTTGAGGAAAATTAATCATTTTGCATGCTGCTAACTGCAATGAATTCCCTGTCTCTTCTGTTGTCAAGTGTCATATCCATGCGGGAAAGAGCAAAAACAAAGAAAAAGGAGTCGTTTTGAACTGCTTGCTTTGTATGCTGCTGTGTAAAGATGCTAAATGCCCATAAACACAAACAACCCTGCAGTTCAAAGCCAGTCGAGCAAAGAAGTCGTACTCTGCAGCGCATTCTCAGGCACAAAAAGAGAAGAAAAAAAAAAGCCGCAGCTGCTAAAGTGTTTGTTTTTAATGAAATGTAGCTCGTTGGAGCCTTAAACGAAGGCCGGCTGTTTATGGGTCACAAGTGAAGACCCTGCTCCTCAAACAGCACAGCTCCGGCTAAACAAACTGCAGATTAGCCTGATGGTCTGCACAAACACACACAAGCACAAGACACACAAGAGGGTACACACTCTCATGCATGCATGAACATGTGCACGCTCAGAGCTGTCAGCTAGTACATTTCCACTTACACCGAGCACTGAATCAGTGAAGCCTGATGAAAACTGAACTGCATCAGTTGCAACTGCATTAAAACTACCTGATACTTTCTATGACTTGAGATTTTTATGAGCCTCGCGTTGTTGAAACACACAAATAACACATTTTAATCACAGTCCTTTTTTTAAAAAAGTGTTACGTTCAAGTTATTTTTGCATTTTTATGTCAGCTCTTGTGTTCTGTTCAGGCAGAAGTAGATATTGATTCTTCTTCTGTCTTATAAATGCCTTGACATTAAATCTTTATGTTTACAATTACAGTTTAACCTCATTTAGTACTGGTTTAGATGAGGAACTGGCCCTAACTGGTCTGCAAAGTCGATTCATATTTAATTATTCCATTTGTATGTTCTCAGTGGTATTTGTTTGACAGTGGTGTTGTAACCTGTGCTGATCTAATTTTGTGGAGACAAATTCAGCGTTTAAAAACTTTTTGCATCTTTGCAGGAATGAGTTTGTGATAATCAGTGAAAATCAAAACATTCAAATTAAAACAGCCTGAGATTTTCATATCAGTGTCACTGGTGGTTGTTTAAGGTTTTTCTATATTTCTTTATTTTTCTTTTTTTTTTTTATCAGAGGTATGTGACAGCTATGGGGAACTTTGGAATTTTTTACATAGGGCCTCATCCTCGAGTTAGCCAGGGTACCATTTATCACTGGTGACGGTTTCAACATAATTCATCCCATTATTCTCGTTGCAGGTCGCTGACGCTACGGCTTGCGCTTGTCAATAGGATCACTTATCCACCCCACAGAACACCCAAGTAAATCAGTAATAATGCAAGACTAAGCCCCGATCTCAGTCCTCTTCCTTAGCCCTTCCCCTCTGTTTTGCGTGTTCACAAGGGGTGTCTCAATCCTGTTAGGACAGAGTGGTAGGGGAAAATACTGTGGGGTATATACCCCTTTAAAAAAAGTGTTTTTAGATGCACACTTAAAACAAAGGACAAATTTGCAAATCACCGGCAAGGTGGCTGCTACCGAGTCCAAAAAATTTAACCAATTCAAACATTTTTTCCCCAGAAAAAGTTTTGCACTGTATGACAACCGTTGTATTGTCTAGTTTAATGTTGTTTAAATGTTTACGATTAATTTGTTTGTAAAATGCACATGAAAAAATCACTAGTACTACTACATTGAAGCTTCAGGAACATAAACAAGGCTGAAAACCAGCGGTGCTCTGTAGGCAGCCCTGATAATCTACAGCGATAGATCAATAAAAACTACGGGCCGGATTTATTAAGATCCAAATTTGCTGTAGTAATTTGCCAACACAATCTGGAATTTTTGTGCCAGGGGCTGCTGAACCATAGTGTGTAGGGATGGTGAAAACGAAGCTTCATGAGACACAGACATTTTGACACAGCTGCCAAGAGATCGACACGAAGTCTCGAGACATTTGAGACCGTGAGCATGAGCTCCATCTGCTGGCCGTGGATGTGTACTGCAGCTGAGGGAAGCGCTGTCTGGAGCTGTCTTGTCTCTGACACGGTGTATAATAAAAGATACGTTTCCAACCTTCAGTTAGTGTTTCCTTTGTGGTTGATATCTTGGAATTATCCTCTGTGATAAATTAACTATTTTTCAGTAAATTCCCAAGCGATTGGAACCTGTATTAAGCACTGACAGATTAATAAACCCAGTCTCTTCAAGATTTCGGCTCGACACTCGCGGATGACGTAACGAGGCCTCGGTTTGTGTGGTCACGTGGCTTTTGGCATGCTGACACTTCCACCAAAACAGCGGTAGCGAGACTTCCGGTTCATAAGATCGAGGCGGAGTCGAGCAGACGGGCTCGAGCATAACATCCCTAATAGTGTGCGAGTGATTTATCAAGAATGAAGGCACAAATGACAGCGGGTGCAAACGTGTTGGAAGCACCCCGATATAAATGAGAGACGAAATGCGAAAGACGACAGCGCAAAAGGAAATACAACCCACAAAGGGAGATATTAGTGGAGGAAGGAGATGAAAACATAATTTAAAATAAGTATGATAAATACAAAAATTTTAATAATACAACAGGTATCCGTGCAGAGTCTCGGAAGTGGCCAGTTTATGAGGACATGGATCAGGAGTTGCTAAACAAATTCAAGTATCTGCAGCTCAGACATGGTCTCTTTTATGCACAAGGTGCACAGTTTGGCACAATGCCAACGGCTTCAGAGGCTTTTGCTACCAGGTGACTGTGATCCTGTCCAGCTGCTAAAATCCAAGTTAAAATGTGACGCTGGTGAAAACAGAAAATAAAAAGATACAATTAATGCAGCTTTAGTTATTATTAAGCTGCACAGCCGCTGCAAACTGTCTGTTTCATTTGTCCTGAATATTTTACTCCCGTGTTAAATAGTGGTGTTTTCTGTGGTGATTTTTATTGAATTCAGCAATGAGAACTAAATACGTTGCCCTCACTGCTCATGAAAATTATTTTGAATCAGATGTGTGCGTTTCCAGGACTGTCCTCCTCAGAAGCTGCTGCCTTTTGTGTGCAAAGCTGCAATTTGCACCTGCTTTTCAGACGTACTAAAATAGATGCAAAAATACAGCAAGGCAAAGCATCTCACAGTTGATAAAACACTTTGCAAATGCTGAATTAATATATTTACATTTTCTCATCTCATCACACGCAGAATTGTGTGTAAACGCCCCATATTACATATTCATAGCACCGGAGTGCACAATTGATAAGAGAAATTAGCACGTTTTTAAGACCGAACCCTTTTCGAACGCTGTTAATAGCTCAGTTTGTACATTTTTTCGCGTGAGCAATAAAATAGCTCACGTTTTTATACACACAAACCTTTGATAGATCCGGCCCTATGGCAACATCGCTGCTGGTCTTCCATTACATGGAAGGCGTCATGGGATACAACACAGGCGGGAATGTCATGCACCAATCAGACTTGCTTGGTAACATTAATTCACAGCTGTAGACTTTATTTTCTCGAGATTTCCGGTGACACCTCACCATCCATCTGCCAAGCCGGTGGGGATCACTGATGACATATGCTATTGTTGAAGGGGTGTCCCAATTTGTATGGGGGTGACTTTCTGTCCTACCTCTTGTGGCTCCGCCAAAGGGTATGAGTAAGGGATAGGGGTAAAAAAGAGAAATGATATTGACTGGGCCTATCTGTGTAAATGTCGTGTTGATAGAATAATGTCAGTCAGTCATTTTCTGTACCGCTTATCCAGTTCAGGGTCGCGGGGGTTGCTGGAGCCTATCCCAGCTATTATCAGGCGAGAGGCAGGTACACCCAGGACAGGTCGCCAGTCTGTCGCAGGGCCAATAGAATAATGTTACAAATGAAATTGTATCTCAAATTATGCATTACCTTTTCAAGGACTAGTTTCTCTCCAGCTGCAGGATTATACTTTGCTTTCGGGTGGTTGTGTTACTACCTTTGTCAGTGTATTCCAGGTTCAGAGAAATATGGTGATAGTTTGTTTGATGAAACAAATTTAAAATCGTCTTTAAAATCCAACATATTTCTGTGCCTTTCACACGTGGCCATAATTTTGACTGTATCCAAGTGTTTAGTGCATGTAGCGGCAGATAATATCACTCTGCTGCCACATACAGTAAAACTAAAATGGCGCTGCTGAGACACTTTATTAATGCAACACAATACTGTAGAAGGTTAGTTTTATTTGTAACATTATTCTATTTACATGGCATTTACACAGAGAGTCTTGATTTGCCTTGGGAGCTCTGTGGAGTGGACAAGATTGTTTTTAATGACAGGCTAGGTGATCGATAGAAGTGCACAACATTTTATTTATTTATTTATATATTTTGGGGGGCCGACGTTATATTTTGAGTTTTAAGATTGCTGTTTGTTATGGTTTTGTTGCTGCTGTTCGTTATGATGATCACTATTAAGGCTTTTTTATTTATTTGTTATTTGTATATTAAAAAAATATGGAAATGTATATATAAATATATGAGCAAAATATGGTAGAAAATATTTTGAATGCATGTAACATTATATGAAAATATATGTACATTTATATGTTCAATATATGATAGAATACATTTTTTTTTTTTAAAAGAAGAAGAAGAAGAAGAAGAAGAAGTGCATTATAGCCATAGAATCAGCAACCTCCTGCATCTAGAATAATGGGATGAAATGTGCTGAAACCATCTCTAGTGATAAATGGTACCCTGGCAAACTCAAAAATGAGGTCCTATGTCAAAAAATTCCAAACTACCCTTTTAAAGCAGCCTTTCCCAATATTTATCAAATAAACCTGGGATTTTTATTAGGGCTGTCAAAATTAACATGTGAATGCAAGAAGATGAATCTGTGAAATCAACACATGAAAGCTAGGGTTGGCAATGTTGGAAAAATGGTTTGAGCAAGAAGCATTAAAAAAAAAAACACACACTCACGCCTTCAGAGCGCAGGGAAGTGTGCGCCGATGTTTTACGAGCAGGTTAATGATAACAGCTGAGTGGATGGCTTGTTAGCTAGTAAATAGCTGAAAAACTACATTTCTAAAAGCTTTAATCCACTCACCTCCAACTCCTTCTGCGGTGTAAAAAGTCCACACTACAAACATCAACGCATACGAGACTTGATCCTTATCTGTTGTTTTGTTTTGGTGGCGCAGCAGCAGTTAGCAGTCCGTTAGCTATATTTGTTTACAGTGAGCGGCACACAGGGGGAGTAACTGGGGGGCAGTGAGAGGGGAGGGACAGAGACGAGACATAAAGGCATCGATTTGTTCTTCCTGCCTTTCGGTGTGAATGGCAGGGGCTGGTCAGAGTTTTTACAGAACTGCAGCTCTCACAGAGGTCTGACTTTTTTGCTTCCTTTTTATGAACACATGATGTATTAATACTGTCAGGATGGAAGGACCAGTAAACAGCAATGTTGACTCATGCCATATTAGAAATAAAAATGATTGTCTTGGCAAGATTATGGCAACATAATCTACTAGAAACCACTTTATCCTCCAAGTTTAGGACGTTTCTGACAGTCTTGAAATCTTACAGTTACAGTAGAGGATGGCTGCAGGATATCACACAATGAACCACTCAGTTATTGACCAAAGTTTGTTATTTTGGGATCATGGCTCAGAAAGTTTGGGAACCACTGGTTTAACTGATTAAAGTTAAGTTAGGCAATAAAAAGCATTCTTCCTCCATTTTTGCAGAAACCAGCACATTAGCTTTGCAATACTGACTTCAGGTCAGACTAAAGCTGTTGATATAGTATTAAATCAACAAAATAAAACTATGAATTTGAATTGAAGATAACAAAAATTGTCACCAAGTTCTGCAGAGATACTTTTATCTTTAATCCTTGGTGAGTTTACACCGTTTTCCCTCTATGGTTTTAATTAACACGGTTTTCAACCTCAATATCAATTTCAGCCCCAAAAACCTTATAAAATCAGGGGTGCCTAAGTCCGGTCCCCAAAGCTACTATCCTGCAATATTTAGAACATACCATCTCCAACGTCTGAATCAAATGGCTAATCCCCTCATGCACATGTCATTTGCTCTGCAGAGGTCTGGTAACGAGGCATTTATTTGATTCAGGTGTGTTGGAGAAGGGATGCAACCAAACTGTGCAGGATAGTAGCTCTGGATTTGGGCACCCCTGTTACAGTATGTACTGGGTACATACATAATGGTTAATTGTTAGCCAGGCATTAACATCTCTTTTCAAAAATCACAGTAATTTATTTATTTTTGAAGATAGTTAGGGTTTTCACCTTAAAGTAAGAAATATTTGGTTCATTATAGGAAGTAAGAGGGTCCATTCCAGACTTCTACATCTTTCGACTTGTAATACTAGAAATCTTACTCTCAGAACGTCCACATTTAACTTTCAAACATATCCTGATTTTTTTTTTCTCATCATTGTAAGAGTTAAAAATATTAAATTTAGATTAATCAAGAGCAAACTCTCTCTCTCTCGTACACCATGCCCCAACCGGTTCCTTCAACTCCTGACACAAAACCGACCCAGCTTCAGTCTGGTCCTGACCCAGTGTCACAGCGAGGACTAAAACAGCCATGAAAACAACCCACTGGCTCATGTCCATCAGCGTGATGTTTGCTGTTTTTATTTCTGTTATCAGATATTAAGTAACTCCATCGAGGAATGCAGAGGCAGTGTTTCCTGAAATAGTCACAAATGACTTGCATCATATTTAAGAGGCAGAATAATTCATATTTGAAGGTCAGAAAAGTTGAAGCGACACATTAATGTCAACCCAAACAGCAGAGTTCAACTCCCGTCCAAGGAACTCCACTTAAAAATATTAGTTTAGGCTTCAACTGGTTGTTTCCCTGCACTTTTAGATGCTGTGTTGTTCACACACACACACACACACAGTGAGTGTGCACAGACAATTCAGGTGTCATGAAGTGAAATAACGAGCTCATCTACCTGCAGAGAAGCTGTGCTAATTAAATTCAGCTGGGTTAAGTGATTGGTTAGAACAACTGCTGGATGGGATTTTTACATATAGATATAGATATACACTGTAAAGTTACAGTTACAGTTGCTTTATCAAGATACTGTTTTCTCTTTTACATTGTAATTGTAATTTTTACAGTGAAGAACTGGCAGCTGCAGTTGCCAGTTTTTCACTGTAAAAATTACAGTAAAAAGGTTTCGACTGCAGTTTTTCAGTATTCAGCTGTTATTTTTGCAGAAAACTACCATGAATAAATAACAATTGTGTACTGCTAAAGTTTCAGTTACCAAAACAGTATAGCATAATAATTTATACATTGCCACTGTAATTTATCGTGATAAGCTGTCAATTTTTTACTGTAAATTCAAAACCACAGTATTTTTGTACTGATTCAACTGTTATTATTACAAAAAGATGCTATAAATACATAAGTTGTGTACTGCAAAATTTACAGTTGCCAAAATTGCATACCGTAATAGTCTTTACATTCTCTCTGTTCCTTTAAAAAATGGCAACCACAGCTGCCAGTTTTTCACAGTGAATTAAAAAGATTTTTTTTACAGTTTACTTATATGATATAGATACAGAGAGAGAAAGAGATACTTTTTTTTTTTTTTTTTTTTTGCATTTTCTTTTAGCAAGTTAGTTGTTTATTTTGAACATGTAATGAGCAAAGTGAATAATGATAATACATTAATGGACAGCCACAAGAAAAAAAAAAAGACAAAATATAACATAAAAAGAAAGGAGAAAAACAAACAGATAAACAAAAGTCAACAACAAACTTCTAATTAAATTCTATGTCTGAAAAAAGGAGTGGGTGAAAGTATAATGTTATATCATCCCACCCCTTTATATCATTAATAATGTTCCTTTCAAGGAGTCATCACCCAGAAATCCCACTTTTTCACATTAAAACATGTGTACTGGAACAGGACCTCAGTTAAAACGTGCCAGAAACTCCTGAGTGTGAAAGTGGCTTTCGTCTTTGAGTGCGGGCTCTCTCTTCTCACCAAAATCGGCCGCAAGAGCGCGCTCTCCACAGTACGCGATTTTGATTTTTCTTTCCGAATGACGTGATCTACAGATCTGTCCTGATAAAACTTTGTTTTGGCTTTACCGCTTGCCTCAAGAACGCGCTAACAGACAGGTCTAATTCTCGTGCGTATTCTAGCGACAAACAAAGTTGGGGATAAAAAGAGATGAAAATGAGCTCATTAAATTTTCCTCCCACCCAACTATAATTAAAAATTCATTTGAAGATTATTTAAACACTAGATTATGACACCTTTAAAGAGAAAGAACCTGTTCAACCAGCTACTGTATATATATGTGTATATGTATATATACACACACATACATATTCAATTATTTATTTTCTCAGCCTTATTTGTTTCCCTTCTCCAACACAGCTACTTCAAATTAAAGGGATCATTCCCATATTGTGTTGTCAGGATATTCTGAAGCTTGTTGACACATTGAGGGGTGTCCAGCTCCAGTCCTGCAGGTTTTACATGTTTCCCTGATCCAACACACCTGGTTCCATTTAAATGTCTCTCCTTAACAGCTTGTTACCAAGTTCCACCCAATTATGTTCACCCATCAATTTGATTAAGGTGCCACAGCCTTGATGGCAGATTTTTTTGACGTCCCTAAATGTTAAAGTTAGACATATAAAACCTCCTGGTTAATTAAAGGAAAAATTGATGGCTTGCCTTTAGACAGACTTTGAACAAGTTACATCATTCTTTTCTTTGATTACTGTCATCTGATTCCTGCCTTTTTCCTCAACACCCCAATATGTTAAACACAGAAACCAACATCTGACAGAAATACAGTAAATTCCTCATCCCAGTTTGCAACATCTTCACGTTTTCCCGGTTGGGTTTGAACAGTGGATACTGTAGCAGTGCATATGTTGTATATTCTCCGTTTGTTCCTCCGATTGCTCAGGTTTAATATTTCCAGTACAAGCCCCCCGCTTGCTCCAATCCCCTCTGGCTGTGTTTACAGTAACAGTATGGATGGAGCGTTCGTTCCCCGTCTCCACTGGCTCATGGCTCCCACGGTCGGCCTGCGCTGAGTTCTGAGAGTTCGTACACAGATGCAGATATGAACATTTTCTTTGAAGCCATCTCCTGCCGCCCACAATAACACAGGAAGGCGAGGAGAGCATGTGGTGGTAGCCGCATGATGCTAGTGAGAACAGCGGGGGCTGATGAGATAGTTTAAGACATCCAGGACTGAGATGTCAGACAGACTCAGATTTTGCAGCTGCTGCTGCTGTTGGCGTTCTGCAGCTGAGGGCCGGATAGCAGGTAAACCCCTGCAGCAACACGTCCTCATGTCTGCCTCCCACCTGCCCTTTGTGCCTGTTCAAACACCTGGTGATGTCCCCATCTCCGCTCCTATTCAGCCCTTCCTGTTGCTCAGCAGGTTGCTCAAAAGGCTTCAAATGATAAGACAAAGTGATTCAATCACAGGAGACACAGGAAGCTCAGAGAGAGTTCACCCAGTTTACTTAAATAATGTCCAAGTTTTTGTCATTCTAATGGAAATAAACTTTTTTATTCTTTTGCAGAAACACTTTTAAAGTTCTTTATTGGGAGTGTTTTACTCGTGCCTGCACCATGCTTTTTGTATTTTGCAAACTGGACTTGACTCATGTTAGCTGCTTGGGGCTATTTTAAGGCAAGCAATGCTTTTCTAACCCTTATCAAGCGGTTTGTAATTCCTACCAAAAATAACAAGATTTCACTCAACTCACATTAAACTAGAAGAAAATTCAAAACTGGACTTTTATGTTAATTTAACTTTAAGGTTGCACTTTGTAACTTTCTGACCTTTAAATTTGTGCTTCCATCTCATTTACATGGCACAGTGACACTTTCCTGGAGTTGCTGTTGCCCTGCAGCTTTGGTGTATTCTACGTGATACACAGGTATACGCCGTATACTCACTAGAAAAGGTCTCAAATTTCCATTTAACCACTGAAAAATGCATAAAGATACGTATCAACATGGTTTTGTGACATAACTTTTACTTTGCCATTCAGAAATTCACCTTTTCTGTGTCCCGATAGGGGCTTCTGTCAAGTATGATGTAATCTTTAACATTAACTATGATCTGACAATGGCAGAGAAGAAATGCACCACACACACAATGCATGCGTGAACTGGATATGTGACCTGGAACTGGCCAACCTTGTGAAGTGACTAATGTTTCGTAACAAAACATTAGAGAAATGAAGGAGTTTGTGGCAGATAATGCCTTATTTAGAGGCTGCGCGAGGTTGCCGCATCACTTCCATTATATTATACGCTGATCTGGAGTGGATCTAAATATCTCCTGAAGAAATTCAAGTTGCACCAAAACTATCTGGGTGAGTAAATGAACATATTTCATGCTAGAAAATAGGTCCAGATTGAAAAAAAAACGAACTTCCCCAATTCAAATGTTAGTATAGTTAATTCATAAGACTGTTATTAATTAAATCAATTCTCTGTTGTATTAAAAGTCAATTAAGGCACCATGTACACCATTAAATTACAGTTCAGGTTTTGTCCCTGTTCAGGTCTTTATGCTAATACAGATACAAAAAGAACAACTTGTATTATTATGTGGTGCTTTGGTTTACCTCCAGGTCACAGCCTGTTTAATGGTTAATTAAAGTCCAGCTGTTAATACTTACATACATTTGTGTTGCCTGTGTACAGTATCTATGTAATACAGAGCCAGGCTTTCATGATCTCAATTATCTGTTGGTGCACACAAAATGAGTTCTTGTTCTTGTGTGGAATAAATTAGACTACATGTTTGCTCTGCAGCGTCCTGAAGCAGGAAAATCATACTTCACAACATTATATTCCAGCCTGGAGCATCACATTACAGCTGTTTCACTTCACCAGCAACTGGATATCAACACACTGGCCATGCTGAACGTGCACCGCGGCTGATTTGGCTAATAAACCCAAAAGGAAATTATTAGAGGAAGAAAGGAAAATAAAGAAAACAAACAAAGCAAGGGATAAGAAATGCTGAGCTGACTTTCACTGGCTGGAGAGATCTCAGAGAAGAGGCAGGAAGCAAGATGGAAGCTGACTTAGCTGTTGGGGAGAACCTCACTGAGAAAATCTGATAAAGTTCTGCAGTATGACTTTTATGAAATGTTTAAAATAAAAGCACCCTTAAGAAAACCATTAATGACAGTTTGTCAGAGCTTTCTACTTTTTATATCTCAGATGGGCTAATTTTGCAGGTAGAGTTGTTCCTGGATCCAGCCGCACCTCAAACTCTTCAGGAAACTTTAAAGAAATGAGCAAACAGATGAAGAAGAGATGTGGAGGTGAATGCAAAAGGGAAACAGTCATCTCCAGCAAACTGCAGCAGGACAGCCTCATTGTGAATGCTGCATCTCCCTCTGCAGAGAAGCATTAGTCATGGATGACGTCTCCCTGGGAAATGCCATTTCACCGTCACATCTGAAGATCAGGACGAGCTGCAGAGTTCAACAAAATCCCACAACTTACGCCAAGTTCAAGACAAAAGACGACAACTTTATGAAAACTTGCAACATGTTTGTGATTTGACGCCCAAACATGGATCAGGCTGACTTATAAGCTGAAGACACGTCTTCAAATCAGTCCTAGGATTCTTTTCCTTTGATATAATCCTTGAATTGATGAGAAAAAAGATTCTGAAGACGACGGCCGCTGCAGTGATTTATTATATTTATATATTTATTATATTTATTTATTTATAATTGTTTTTTTCTCTCCCTTTGCTTGTTTTATGTAAAGCACTTTGAATTGTTCTGACATGAAATGTGCTATACAAATAAACTTGCCTTATTTATATTCATGTTCACAGATGAGACGAATGTTTCTAGTTGAGTTAAACTACATTAATCTGCCCTCTCCTCATATAAGAGATAAACTGATCCAAACCACTCGGTAAAAAGTCATTTTGTCTGGTTTTCAGTGAATCATTAATATTTAGCTCCTTTATTTAAAAAAAAACCCACCTTGAATTATCTTTTAAAGACAATTCTAGCATAAATTGCTGTATTTTGTATTAATATAGTTAGATGTATTAATATAGTTAGATTTGTGCTTCTTAGAGTATGTTTGTGTGGACTCATAATGGACCAATGCCATTCAAAACACACCTGTGAGACTGAGAGCTCCAGACCGAACAATGCTTCACCACTAATGTCTTCCTGGGGATTTGCAGGCAGGAGAGACTGTGAATCGATCAATAGCAGCCTCAACCTCCACAGATGACGTAACGCCGGACGAGCTCAGCAATGAGACAGAGGAGGTCAGATGCTTCTGATGCATATCTGGAAACAGACAATTGATGGCCGCGAGGAGCCCGACGGATGGAAGCGGGGAGAGAAATTCGGCCCTGATAGCAGGTTCCAAGGCCAGGTGGAGGACTTAATTACAGAGAATGGAAAGCTAAAAGCACGACTTCCTATCAGTGAGGGCCAGATGGAGGAGCTGAGAGGAGAAAAAGTTCAAAGCACTCATCAGCCTCGCTGAAGCAAATGAAGCAGCAGAGAAATCAGCTCTTGAGCAACAAGTGTGAGTTTGTGCGTGAACTGCTCCTTTAATCATTGACTGAAAGCTCACACACGTCTCATCGGTCCTGTCAGCATGTACTGTTTACTGCTCCATTACAGCCAACCTGCTGCACTTCTTCAGGAATCAGGAAACTTTGAAAGCTGGTTTGGGCTGAACAGACAGACAGAGATGTCCATCAGCTCATGATCATGGACCAACATGCTGCAACAGACTTCAGACAACAGACAACGTTATTTATCCCGTCAGAAAGTTCCTTCTGGGATATTGAGGTTCCAGAGAGAAAGAATGCAAAAGACAGAGAAAATGGGAGAATTCAACACCATCGAAGGCGGTCGTGGTTGGTATAAAAATATAGATAAAAACATAAAAGATACAAATAAATATATATTAATAGGATAGAATGAAAGATGAAATATACATATATACACAATATATAAACAATAAGGATAATAAATTACAGATGTAATAATTAATAAATCAACTATTTCTATGTATGATACAATAAATGACTGAATATGCTTTACACATATATGTATATATGAATAAACCTTCATAAATATGAAAAAATAAAGATATAAAAAAGTAATTAATATACAGTATATATATATATATATATATATATATATATATATATATGTGTGTGTGTGTGTGTGGGGGGGGGGGTGTACAGTTGTGTGAAGTGTTTCCCCCCTTCCTGTATTCTTAGATTTTTGCATGTTTTTCCCACTTAAATGTTTCAAATCATCAAACAAATTTAAAAATGAGACAAAGATAACAAGTAAACACAAAATGCAGTTTTTAAATAAATATTTTTATTAGTCGGGGGGGGGGGGGGATCCAAACCTACATGGCCCTGTGTGAAAAAGTGATTTCTTCAGCCTGGAGAAGCTCCTTTTGAGGTGCTCCCTCCCCAGCACACCACAGCGTAGCAGCCTTAACGTGAGCCTTAATGAGGATGATGAGGTGGATCATCTGGGGTGTCATGATGACATGCTGGGTGCAGGAGACCATCTCAAAGAGGAAGAGGAAAAACAGATGGGAGGGTGGATGATGAGATGATGGGAGGAGGGAGGGAAGGCTGAAATGAGTCGTTTGGCCTGGTTTCTCACCGTTCTTCTCCTCTGTGATTTTCTTTTCCTCTCTTCCTTCATCTCTTTAGACTGCTGCTCTGTTTTATGCTGGTTTAGCTCAAACTCTCTCCTGCAGTTTGTTTAATCCATCTCCTTTTTTTTTTTTCTTTAGATATTTGACACAGAGTTCAAAGTTTTCCTTTTGAAATTCAAGTTTACCGTCATTTTCCTCAACTTTAAACTGCTCTGGAACTTTCTTTGTTTTTGACCCACATGTTTGGCATTTTCCTCAAAGTTTCTCTTCCTTTCTTTCAGGTTTAGTTCGTCCAACTTTTTCTGTGCATCCTGCAGGGCTTTCTTCTCTCCATCCTGCTCCTCTGTTCTGTTCTATCATCCTCTTGTTTGTGGAGGATTTTCTGTCTGATTTTTTTTTCCTCTTTGGGCTTGAGTTGAACAGCCTCCTTTAGGAGCGGAGGGTTGTTCTGCTTTTCCTCCACTGTTTCTGTCTGCTCTGGATTTTCCTCTTGTAGTTGTCTTATCTTTCTTCTTCTCCTGCAATCCTCCAGCCTTTTCTCCTACAGACCTTTGTTTTCCATCCTTTGCTTGTCTAAATCATCTTTCACGATTTCTTGTCCTCTTCCTGCAAAGTTTGCTTCTGTTCTTGCAGGGCGTTCTTTTCTTCCTCTTCATTTTGCTTGTCCGTGGATTTTGACTTTTTTAAGATGGCCTCCTTCATGTTTGCTTTGATCTCCTCTAAATTTTGTCTGTCAGCTTCCAGTTTTTCTTCTCCTCAGTGTTTTCTTTACAGGGATGCCTACTCTCACTGCGTGGCTGTTGCCATGGCGATTGTCCTTGTTGGGGTACTCAGGAGCCCTGCACTGGTTGTGGTGTGGACCTAATCTGCCCTGGTCTGGATGGTTCCCATGGTGGCGACTTCTGTGGTCGAGGGTCAGGTGGATGGACCTCCAGGACAGCATCTCCTCACCTGCTGCCCAGACAGACAATTTTGTTAGATTGGGGTCTACAGGTGGGGTGTAATGTCCCTTTAATTTGTGCGCGTAAGAGAGAGAATGATTCAGTGTGTGTCCTTTGATTTGTTTTGTAATAAACTTGGGTGTGTGACTGCTTGTGTTTTTTTTTTTACTATTATTATTTAAAGCACTTTGTGCTGCTGTTGCGTGAAAGTGCTTTATAAATAAAGTTTTATTTGATTTGAACTGGAAAGGTAGCAAGCCTGGACATTCAGTGGTTTTCTGAATCTGCCTGGAGGAGAGTTTTCTGACATGCACGTGAGGTGAACAGTGTCAGATGGATTGCTGCATGGCTGCAGACGTCCAGGTCACCTGAGCAGTGATGCAGACAGACAGGCAGCCATGCTGATGGGGAGGACAGTAAAACATAAAGGCAACAAAATATGAATGAAAATACAACTAAGAAAACATTAATATGACCATCTGGAAGCATTCTAAATGTGTTGAACATTTATAAATGCCTTATATTATATAAGCCTGTGGTTCAGGTTTATAAGATACTGAAGTTGTAATGTGCACTGGTACTACAGCGCCATCTGCTGGTACATCTGTTGTCTCCTAAAGTTTTACATGACTGAGAGTCAGAGTCTTCCGTGGTCCAAAATATGACTATTGAGAGAAAACTGGTCTATCATTAAGAAAAAAAAAGATTAATATGAACGCAAAATAATATGTTTTATATCTATATATATACACACACACACACACACACACGGCGGGGGAAAAGTGTTGAATATGTCAACATTTTTCTCAGAAAATATATTTCTAGTAGAAATATTGACAAAATTTTCACCAGATGTCGGCAACAACCCAAGTAATGCACACATACAAAGAAATCCTAACATTTCTGTCCATAAATGAAGTCGTGTCTAATAAAGTGAAATGACACAGGGAATAAGTATTGAACACATGAAGAAATGGAGGAGCAAAAAGATCTGGAAAGCCAAGAAAGCAGCTGGAGTCTGTCAGTACATAGAAAGTAATCCTGTCCTCTATCAGTGCAAAGTAATATCAGCTGGTTTAGACCTGACTGATGCCTTTAAAAATGTTTCTCATCACCAAGGTGTCAGACAAGAAGCATCCCATGATGGCTAAAAGAGAGCTGTCAAAAGACCTACGCAACCTCATTATTGCAAACACACTGAAGGCATTGGTTACAGGAGCATTTCTAAACTTCTGAAAGTTCCAGTGAGCACCATCGGGACCATCATCTGGAAGTGGAAAGAACACGGCATCGTCATAAAGTGGCCACGGCCAGGTGCTCCTCGCAAGATTTCAGACAGGGGAGCCAGAACAATAATCAGAAAGGTTCTCCAACAGCTCAGAACCACTCGTGGAGAGCTTCAGAAAGACCTGGAACCAGCAGCTACAGTTGTTTCAGAGAAAACAAGAAGGAATGCACTCAACCGCCATGGCCTTCATGCACACACATCACGCAAGACTCAATTTCTGAAGAAAAAGCATGTTTATGCTCGTTTGAAGTTTGCAACAACATCTGGACAAACCCATGACATTCTGGGAAACATAGTCTGGTCAGATGAGATCAAAACTGAACTCTTCGGATGTCATGAGACACAACATGTTTGGAGGAGAAATGGCACCAAAAACACCATAGCAACAGTGAAGTTTGGAGGTGGGAACATCATGGTGGGGGCTGTTTTTCGGCATGTGGTACTGGCAGACTTCATATCACTGAAGGAATGAATGGAGAAAAGTAGAGACACATTCTGGACCAGAATCTGCTGCCATCTGCAGCTGCTGAAGATGAAAAGAGGCTGGATCTTTCAGCAAGACGACAATCCAAACACACAGCCAAGAAACACTCACCTGCTTTAAGAAGAAGAAAATAAAGCTGCTAGAACGGCCCGGTCAGTCAACCCACTTGTATCCAATTGAAAATCTTTGGAAAGAACTGAAGATCCCAGTTGATCCCAGTTGACCCGAACCTTGAAGATGTGAAGGCAGTTTGTGTGGAAGAATGGAGCAAAATCACACCTGAGCAACATTTTCCACTGGTTTCTCCATACAGGAGGCGTCTGGAGGCTGGAACCACCAACAAAGGTTTTTGCACCAAGTATTAAATCAATTTCAGTAAGCATATTCAATACTTATTCCCTGTGTCATTTCACTAGATTAGACATGACTTCATTTTCTGGACAAAAATGTTAGGATTTCATTATGTGTGCGCATCACTTGGGTTGTTGTCAACATCTGGTAAAAATTTCATGTCAATAGCTCTACTAGAAATATATTTTCTGAGAAAATGTTGACGTGTTCAATACTTTTTTTCCCCACTGTTCAGTTTCCTTGCCTCCACCACCAGATGTCTCTGCACACCACTCATGTTTAACTGGCTGAGGTCAATCACCTTAGGATTAAATGAAGAAAACAACACCACTAAAAAATCCCAGCGGGAGATTTTAAAAAGGAGTCGTAACTCAGGATGAAACAAGTTCCTCAGTGGGGGTTTTTCTTATAGTAATATGTGTAAATCAGCCTCACAGAAGGCTTGGTAAAATGTTTTAAATAAGGACTAAAGTTGGTGTTTGACAGCAGGAGGTTCTGTGTGAGATAAAACATAAAGAAATGCTGCCAGTAAAGTTTTCAACTGTGTATCTTTAAAACAGGAAAGAAACATAAAAATTACCTATTAAATGAAGAAAAACAGGGAAGCCTTTGACTGGCAAGACGTGACACTGACTTCTATAAACTGTTTGCAGTTTTTTGTTTTCTTAATTTCATTTTTAAAACAAATTTTCACATTCTTCCTAGTGAAAATCTGTTAATTAAAAGTGTGAAATGTCACACATTAGGTGATACTGACATCAGGAAGTCACAGTGATTGGTGCAGATTGTAAAATTCGCCTTCTGGAGGAGGTCCTTTTTTATAAACTCGATTTACAAGCTTTAATCTGGATTAACATTTCATTGTGATTAATTTAATTTTTCCTGTAATTACAGAATTATACAAGAGAAGCCAGAAAACTGTGAACAAAATAAACTGCAAAGTTGAACTAAGGGTACTTCAGCACCAGTTAGCAGTCAGAAGAAAGTCAAATCTCAGCCAACTCATTAAAAAGTGTCATAATAAATGTATTTTTCCTCAGTCAGTCCATGTTTTTACATCATTTACCTCATTTTTACGCAAGCAGTGAAGCCCTGAAATTTCCCCAGCATGTATTGGAGAGGCTGCACATGAAAATGTGGTTGTTTTTGTGTTTGTTTTAGATTTTTTTGTGAATTTAACCCCATAAAATATACCAAAATGTCCATAAAATAACACTGAGAGCCTGTGTGAGTTTAGTCTTCCACATGACTTATAATAAATGAGAATGAAGGTTAACAAAAAAAAAAAAAAAGTGCAAATGAAATGCTTCCACATTCTCAAGTGTTTGCTTTCTCTAACAACAAAGTCCTCTAAGGAGGGAGGAGGAAATTGATTACAGGCAGCAGTTTTAACCATGAGATGTGGATTTGATTCGAACTGCAACTGTGGTTTTGGTGATGTTAAAAAAAATTCACTGAAACAGTTTCACATTTTCTGTCAGTTTTAGGCAAGATAACTTGATTAGGGTCAGAGAAGCGTCATTAAGTTAAGTTTCCTGCGTGAATAAACAACTAAAGGGATCATTTCTGGGAGGGGGACAGTCTCAGTCACAACATTAACATGTACAGTGTCCATGCTCCAGTATTCACACACAGATTGGGATTTTTTCCACTTGAATTTAAGTGGTGACAAACTGTTACCATGTTGTGGTGGATTGAACAGCTTTACAGCTCTTACAGCACCATTCTGTTTCCACTTTTACGTTTCTTCTTCTTTGCCCTCGTGCCCTCTTTTGTTGCCAGTTTAGGCCTCAACTGTGATGCATGTGCAGAGCACCAAGGTTAGCGTTGGTCTATTTGGAACAGATACATGCTGAAGCAACTTTTATCGCATTATCTTGGTGACCACCACACGTATTGCGTGTGCTAAGTGCTGGTTGGAATACAAAAAAATTAGGTGAATGAAAATTTGAATAATAGGCTAATCATTGCAAAATATCTAAAGTTTTTTTTTTATGTTAATTTTACTCTTTATTCTTCAAGGATCCACATTAGCTTCCACAAAGTGGTTGCTAGTCTTCCTGGGGTCCTCAGTAATGCAACAACAAAGACATACAAATGCTAAAATTACACTATATAACAATATATACAAAAAAATGAAAAAAAAAAAAAAACAAAGATAAGCTGATAAGTCAAATCTTTAATTGTTTTCTTCACACGGAAAATAAGGAAACAACCAATTTAGTTTTACATGCCGATAATTGAAAGAATCATATGAGAATCAGAATACATGTTCATAAATTAGTAATAAATAAATAGTTGAATTGCAACTACCAATTTATATGGAACTAATTAATTTTTCTCTCTTTCTTCAGTTGCTTCAGCAGCTAACACTGAGAAAGCTTGCACTTTGGAGGGAAGTTTTTCTCATGGAAGTATAAGTGTTTTTCAGCTGTGATTAAAGTCAAAATGCAGGGACAAGTGAGCGATGATTGGCTGTTTGCTTTTATAGGTTTTACTTTACTCTTTACCTTATCAGTATTATAGTGGTGATAATACACACATTATTAACATCTAAACTTTCTTATTATTATCTTTAGAAAAGTTGGATTGCTGCCCTTTCTCCCCCCATGTGCACTTACCTGACCCCCTCGTCAAAATTTTCTAGGCTCGCCCCTGAATCGGACTAACAGTTTATTCATCTTTAAATCTGGTTTTGGCTTTTCTGATTACCTTCTTAGACCGAAACCTTTTCCACGAATCCATTATACTTTTTTTAATTATTCAAAGCATTTTGTTAATATATCTGTTGGGAATATTTGTGACTTTTAGATTTTATTATATGAATTTCCGCAGAAGTAGCGTAAAGGAAACAGGGCTGTGTTTCTGCTTGTGCGCGTGTGAGAGCGCGAGACAGTGAGAGTGGGAGGGTAGAGGGACAGTTTTACGTCGGTCCTGTCGCGAAGACACGCTTGGGAAGGGATTTGTGAAGTTTGGTTGTCAGTTTTCAGTCCGCTGCGGGTTTTTGCGGAACTTCTTTTCACTGCGGATGATTCAAGTGCAACTGTGCGTCGTGTCAGAAAATCAACGAGGTGAAGTCTGCTGACAACATCCAGGTAGGTCCACACCTCGCGCTCATCCAGGTTCACAGGGATGAAAAGTCATTTTATTTACAGCAAAATCAGTGCAGAAATGACCGCAGGCGCAGTTTGGATTTAAAGTTGGTTTACTTTCAGGGTTTTTAGACTGAGGGGGAGACAAGATGTGCCTGGAAACGAAAAAAGTCAGACTTTTCATTGGCATTAACCTAAGAGAACTCAAAGCGTCATAGCTTTGACTTGTTCACAGCTTAAGTCATTTTTTAATTCTTTTCAAAACTGACCACTTTGCATAGCTTACAGTATCTTACTCTGGGTTTCCATATAGGCTGCTCATGTTTGGGGGACTGAAAAGTATCATGATCAGGACTGAATGTAGGTGGTGTTTCATCTATTCAGGTAGATGAACTTAAAGTTACGTTTATATGATTTAGTGTTGGGGAAAAAAAGGGGGAGAGGAAAATTTTTCCCTCTTTCTGTTAAGTCAAGACAGAACTTAAAAGCGACATTTGCCTACCAGGGTTTATAATGTACACAACATAAACAACAAAATTTTTCCTTTGCCACACCATGGTTCAGCAGCCTGACGCAGCAAATACTTGAAGTAAATGTTTTCTGAAATGTTAAAGTCATTATGGAGGAGTTTAGATTCTTTTTTTACAATGTTGTTCATTTAGATTTTTAGCATTTATTTATGTTGAGCCACAGTTTTTTTTTAGTCAAGTTGAGGTCTGGACTTTGACTGGACTGTTACAGCTGCTGAACTCTCGTCCTTTTCAGGCATTCTGTTGAAAATTTGTTGCTGTGTTTGGGATTATTGTCCTGCTGTACGAGTCAGTTTCAGCCAAACTTGAACAACCAACCTCATATTTGACAAAAGTTTTTTGATGCACAGAGATGTTCATGGTGGATCCAGGTCCTGTGGCTGCAGAGCCCATATCATGAACCCTCCACCACCGTGCTTTACAGCTGCTATGAGGTGTTTGTGCTAATAAGCTGTATTGATTTTTGTTCATCATGACAGAACTTTTCCATTTTGGTCTGGTGTTTCCTAAGAACATTCTTTCAGAATTCATGTGGATTCAGATGCAGCTTTCGAAACCGAGTCTGCCGTGTTTTAGTTTTTTTGGTTTTTTGGTTTTCTAAACGAGAATCGATTTTCTGCTGCAACCCTTCCAAAACAGACATTTTTGTTCATTATTTGGTCTTTTTCATTGCACTGACATAAATTGTCATATCTTTGAGTCTAGGATTTAGCTTTAAGGTGGATTCACACCAGGAGTCCACTAGACTCGGTCCGATTGGGGACTGGGCTCAGTTGGTGGGTGGGGGTGATCTCCCGGACCGAAATGGCGTTTACGCTGCACTTTAGCCAAACGAGCCAGAGTCTTGTCATCTGAGCTGCCACTTCTCCCACGCTAATCGGATCTCGGACTTCACACACACACTCACTCACACACCACACCAACAGGAGCTAGGCTGGACTTTCACGCATTCGTGGTGCGTTTAAGTACTGATAGAAAGCTGGGTCATCTGGATTTTCATCGGATTTTTTTGTCAGGAAAAGGTTAAGTAGTAAATTCATACCCGGGGCTAGACTCAAAACAGCCGGGGCTGAAGCCCCGGGAAAATCGGCTGGCGATGCCACTGTCACTTCCTGCATTTGGTTCAATCGTAGTGAGACCTGCGTTTGTAGGCGGACTGAGTCTACTTGTTTGGGCCAAATCAGAGTCCATTTGCGCATTCACAATACCCCCCAAACGAAGCGGACTTTCCAAGCAAACAGACCCTGATTCGAATCAAAAAGGCTGGTGTGAATGTGCCCTTGGTGTTTTTTAGAGTTTCTCTGAACATCTCACGGTTTGACTTCTGAGACGTCCACGTCTGGGAAGATTGGCAGCTGTCTGACTGTTTTCTACATGTGAATCATCTCTCTGTAGAATGATGAGCTCCTAATCTGTTGGAAATAACTTTATAACCCTTCTCAGATTGATGAGCAGCAACACCAGCAACAATGAAAAAATACCAGCCGAAGAAGCGCTTCAGCTTTTCTGGGATCATTGCTGATTCTTAGGCAATACACACCTAAATGAAGTGGAATTTCCCAATTAATACAGTTTTTTTTCATTATTATTCTTTCATTTCATGACAGAGTGTAAACTTATGTGTTCTTGGTTCATCTGAGATTGTTTTTATCTCATTTTAAGAAATGATCCATCAGCTACACCAGACCATAACATTTAAAAAGATGTTCTTTTTTCTGTTGCTGCAGCACCTCGTCTCAGCGAACACCTGAATGCTTTTTTTAGACCTTGTTTTTTTGATACCCTCCTTCCAAAAAGTCCATCCTGCTCTGATTGGTCGGTTTTCCCAGCAAAATCAGGGCAGCATCAGTAACAGTAATCCTCATTCTGTGAACATACTGTAGCAGGAAGTGGCCACTTACTCGCAGCCAGTTCTTGTTGATTACTTTCAGTCCTAAAGTCTCTTTAGTTCCAGATTGTCCATCTACATCCCAGAAGTCTGTGCTAAAAGCTAAAAATGTTATAAGCCTTATGACATTTCTATTTAAATCCCTGGGCTGGTATTTTCTCAGATGCTGGGATCTAGAAAGAATATTTGGTGGGGTGTCCTCAAGACATTTCAAGAAACAATTGGAAAAAGGAAAAATGCCGCTGTTTATTACAGCGAAATTTGTTTTAAGGTGTGCCAAACTGGTCGTCGGGTTTGGCAGTGCAGTCACAGCTGATTGGCAGAGAATGAGTTCATATGGATAAAAAGTCTGCACTGAAAATAAGGTGTTTCAGGCAATTTAGGGGGGAGCGTTTTATGAGGAAGACAGGAACTCCCTTCAATGTGGATTTGTTCACAACATACCAGTCTACACTTTGCATATTTAACTTCCAGACACCTTTTACCAAATGCACAAAACTCTTTATGGTCCTTTTGTCAAATTATTCTGCACCTTCTCTTATAAATTTGTTTTTCCTGATTAAAACTAAACATTTTTGGTGTCAAAGAAGAAAGCTGGGAAATTTATCTGTGTTGTTACAGGTGATCTTTTGTTTCCTGGTAACGCAGAGACAATCTTTACACATGATTTGAGCACACACAGTCAAACATCACAGCTGTGTTGTCAGCTAAGTGTGTGTTTGTTAGGTCATTAGGCTTCAGGGTGGAGGCTGAGAAAAGGCCCATGAATCAGAGCTGATAGGCTTCCTTCAGGATGAGAGGCAGTAATTACTGAGTGATTTAAAAGAAGCAGGAGGAGATCATGTAAGCTGGTTAAGACACTTTAACCAACAGAAACTGAACCTGAATCAGTTCAGGGCTTTTCTCTCTGAGCTTGCAGATCCTTTTAGCCTTATTTTTTGTTTAACTTTGGTTGAGATTAAACTTAAATCAACTGAGACAGAAAGATGGAGATAAACTCTGGAAGACCTGATGAATCCGAAATGTGCAGAATACCAAACCCTAAGCTAGAGGTCCTGGATAATCCTAAAAATGCTGATATTAGGGCAGATTTCAGGGTGAAGCATCTCCTCTGGAACTTACTTTAGCATGCAGGGAAATGCAGGGGATCATGGAAAAGAACTAAGACCTACATTCCTGGAAAAGGTTCCTGCAGCTGACATACTGCTATATTTTTTACTTTTTGCCAGCTGACATACTGATATTTGTGAAATGGTGGTTCATGAATGACCTGCAGCTCCATAAACTTGTTTTTAATGGTTCAGAGACAGCTGCAAGGTTGCTTTTGCACTCTGATGAGGGGCCTGCTGACTTTTGAATGAATGAAAACTTAAAACAGGATCAACTTGTTAGCATTATGATGATGTTATGGTACAATAATCCAGGATACTAAAGTGGGATTTAGGGATGTCGCAATTATTTAGTTTCACGATTAAACACGGTTTTCAATGCCACGATTATTTCCTCAATATAGTCACTTTACATCAAAGATCATATCTGAACCAGGATGGCGAACAAAGTTATTTGGGTCATAAATAAGGAGGATAAAGTGGGTTTTAGTGAATTTTGTTTACCACTGTGATAAGGTACCTTCATGAGCAGAATCTGCTCCTCTGACCAAGAGAATACCAAACTCAGATTTTGAATACCGCATGAGTAATAAATCGCTGGTTTGATCACGATACGATATTGTATCGATACAGTGGATAGGTGATCTCAAATTCAATCACAATACCATTTTGATTTAGTTTGATTTAGAGATCAACGATCAATATAAAACAATATAAGACCACATAAAAAATAATAAACAAGGTTATTGTTTCTGAACATAACTGTAAGCATTGCAGAAAAATCTCCCTGTGTAGCACATCTACTGCACAACTATAAACATGGATTTTGTTTTGAAAATACTGTGTCAGAGGACCTTCAAGATAAAACCATTTTCATAATGAAAGTGGGTTTGATATCGATTTTTGGTCTATATTGGGTTTACGATCAAAACATGAAAAGTTCTTTTCCAAAAAGAGATAACCACCATATAAAAAAAAAGAGATAACTGCTTTTTGCTGTTGTGGGGTACAAACCTTCTATCTCCATTTGACATAATTAAAACCCTCTACAACAAATAAAAGTGATTGGGGAAAAATTAAAAAAAAAAGAAGGGTTTGAGAAGAAAAATTTTTTAGGGTGGTGACATGTAGATATAGATCGATGTATTGTTACACCCCTAAGTAATAATCTTGTTGTTTATGCATTTAAAAACGAAGAAAAGAAACTAAGTTAATTGAATCTCTTAGCGTTAACGCATCAGTTTTGGCAAATCTAATTCAAATTTAAAGACCTGAGGAGCGTTCATGTGATTTTACTGGTGTTTTGGAATTAAGATAGTGATTGTGGTAATCATAAAATTGTGATTACTTCTTTGACAATAATCAGACCTAGAAAATCTGTAATCGGGACATCCCCAATGTGATTGTGTTCTAGATTGTGTTTTTACATCAGACCAAAGCCAGAGTGGCCAGATGGGAGCTTCCGGTTCATATCCGATGTCCTGGACAGTCTTCCCTTACATCGTTTAATCTGGACATGCTTTTTTTCTGTGCACTCAGGTTTGCAGTTTTTACATTTGCAGTAACTGTAGCATGTAGAATAATGAGAAGTGAACTGTTTCCTCCTTATTAGAAAGAAGTGAGGCTGATTTTCCTGCTCTGAAAATCAGCCCCGCTCCGGCTCTGGTCCGGACCAAATGAGGTGTGGAAGCAGCCTAGTCGTCCTCATAAATGATGGAAAAGTTTCGTAATGATAAGAATGAGCTCTGCTGGAGATAAAGTGCAACTTTACCTGAAGTTTGTGATTCTCCAAAGTTTCCCCAGCTTGAGTCCTTGATCTAATCCTTCAGGGTTTTCTGCCTCTGACTGGTGAGGTATGCCACATATCTGAAAAATCAAACTATTTATCCTTTCGAGGCATGAAAACCAGCCTTGTGTTTTTGCCTTGAGATTGAAAACATGTCAACTTTGTCCTGAAGCATTCGGTCCTTGAGCTCTACGTCGTTAAAGTCCTGACATTTTTTCATTCGGTCAGAACTGTGTGTGATTAAAGACGACGCCCTGAAATTAAAACAAGTTGTGTCCTGTAAGTACTCAAGAAACCAACCAAATCTGGGCTCATGTGAAACAAAAAATGTTGAAATTTGTTCTAAAGTCAGAATTCAGGAACAGAACGTCCGCCACCACAATATTGATTCTGCTGAAACTGGTCTCAGTTCAGTGTAACTGGATCTGATGGGGACAGGAAGATGGGCAGACACAGCAGACAGACATTTTCATTCTTTAAATCTGTATGGTTATTTATAGAAAATATTTTAAAAACCACCTTCTGATAACTGGAGTAATCTGCCGAACTCCAAGTTCAATGCACTTTAACCTTATTGATCTGTGACCTGTGATGCAGACAATAGTCAATAATTCCATTAATTATTAATGTCAGTCAGGAAAAGTCTGGTTCATCATTTTTTGGTTTTTTTAGTGAGTAGGAGCTCTCTGATTTATTCCAGCGCTCAGTGACAATGACAATGTTTTAATATAAGCAATTAAAGATAGACGATACATGGGCCTGACGATATTTTTTGCTGTATACTTCAGCCGATGCGTCAGGCGTGTTGACCAACACCCTCACTTGGCATAATTTAAGGACTTTTTTATATAGATATATTTATCACAAGTTTATTGTTTCTATTTAATGTTTGCTTGCAAGTGCACTGTTTCTTTTTTAGATATTTTTTTAAGGTGCTTTTCTCTTTTTTATATTAAAAGAGTTGTAAAATTACTGTTCATTACATCCTTCATTTATATATATATATTAATTTATTAGATGAATTTGGGGCTGATACTGCATTAACATTGGCCCCAAATATCAGCAGGTTTTTTTTAATCATTATTTTTAACTTTGTGACAAAGTGTTGAACAATAGCACAAGAAAACAAAACAAAAAGGAGAAACATAACAGGCATGAAAAAATTCAAACAAAGTTAGCCAAGTAATTCACGTTGGTAGACTGACAGAGAGAGAGAGAAGTAGCAAATGCTGAGCAAATCTGATAATTAATCTGTTATACACAGTAACTGGTAGGTCTGGAATAGAGTTACAGTATTTGAGATTTTATCGCTCAGTAAGGTATGTTCACACAATGTTCCTTTTTTTACTTCTATATATTGATATAAATATGTGAAAATGATTGTATTAATATTACCTATACTGACTACATTTGTGACAGCATTTATAATAACTCAAATATTAATAATAATATCATAAGGATTGTTTAAAAACACAATGCAGAAAACAGTAAAAGTGAAATATAGTGAGATATAAATCGTAAAACACCAATAATATCAATTGTTGTCATTATCATCGCCACTAATGCACCATTGTTAATAATTATATAAAAATTTGTCATTTTCACCAATAAATGTGTAAATCTTTTTGCTTCTTTATTATAAGTTGTGTTGTACCCCATGAGTGGAAGGATGCAGACCGAATATTTATTACAAGTTTAATGTTTCTATTTGATGTTTGGTTACAAGTGCACCGTTTCTTTTTTCGATATTTTGTTCGTTTTGATATTAAGAGTTGTAAAATTACTTTTTATTGTATCCTTCATTTTATGAATTTATATGAATTTGTTATATTAATTTGGGGCCGATACTGAATTGACAGTATTGGCCCCAAATATCAGCAGATTGTATCAGCTGAGGCTGATGAAAAAATATTAGTATCGGCCCTTAGAAAATCTGTATCGGTCGATCCCTAAACATTACATTATGTGTGTGTATGTATTGACTCAGGCAGGTGGAGTGTTTGTACAACGAGGCGTAGCTCGCAGTAATCCGAGGTATTTTTCATGACGTATTGTGGGTCTTTGTTAATATCTGACCTCTTCAGATTTTTCTCAGTCGCTGCCTGTTTGTCCATCTGAACAGGTGCTGAGAGTCCCGCCACACCACATCCAGCCTCCATGGCCTCCAACGGCACCCCGACGGGCTGCGGCTCGAATGTGGACTCCCTCTATTACAACCTGTGTGACCTCAGTGCCGTGTGGGGCATCGTGTTGGAGGCTTTGGCAGCGGCGGGGGTGGTCTTCTCCTTCGTGCTCTTCATCTCGTTGCTCGGCAGCCTGCCCTTCATTAAAAACTCCAACTATAAGAGCTCTGTGGGACTTCAGGCGTGTGTCCAGATCTTCACCGCCGGCCTCTTCTGCCTGACGTTTGCCTTCATCGTGGGGAAGGACTTCTCCACCTGCGCGTCGCGGAGGTTCCTCTTCGGAGTGCTCTTCGGAGGCTGCTTCGCCTGCCTCCTGATGCAGTGCGTGAAGCTGAACATCTTGGCCAGGCGGGACAGCGGGCCCCGGGGTTGGGTCTTGTGCCTGGGGGCGCTGGGGTTGTGGTTGGTGGAGGTGGTCATCAACACGGAGTGGCTGATCATCACAATCGTCCGCCATCCGCTGGGGCCGCTCAACGCTACGGCTGAAACCGGCCGAGCCACGGCAACCCCGTGCAACATCGTCAACCAGGATTTCGTCATGGCGCTGATCTACGTGATGACCCTGATCCTGGCTGTTCTGGTTGCGAGTCTGTTCGTCATGGCAGGAAAAAACTCTCAGTGGAGAAGAGATGGCGCTATCATACTGGTGACATCGCTTCTTTCTGTGGGGATTTGGGTGGCGTGGATCGTCATGTACGTGTACGGGAATGAGCAGACTGGGGGGGCAACATGGGATGACCCCACTTTGGCCATCGCCTTGGTGGCGAATGCCTGGGTGTTCGTCATCATCTACATCATCCCTCAAATCTGCTGCATGACCAGTGATGGTGAGAACCAAGAAGACTTGGCAGAGAACATGTACTCGAGCAGAGGCGTCGGGTACGAGACCATCCTGAAGGAGCAGAGCGCTCAGAACATGTTCATGGAAAATAAGGCTTTCTCCATGGATGAGCCCGGCCAAGGTATGTAATCTAGACCGTTTCCTCTGAAACCACATGTGTTTGAAACTGTCTTTACTGTATGTGACAGTATGGAATCCAGTAACTATGCCTCTGGCTGATCATGCGCCCTGGCTGCTTGGCCATGAGGATTTCCCTTTGACTGACTGGTAAGCATGCATGGCTTTCATCCAGGAGTCTGTGGGATCGAATCCCGCCTGTGCCCTTGTGAATGTCGCCACATGTAGAAAACCCCCAAGCAAGCTGTTTGACACTTACAATATGAGAAGTAATTCCTCTGGCCCAGGAACGTCAGCAAACATGACTGAAAAGGTATCAAAACATCTCATCAACCCACCATAGCACAGTTTTACCAAGTTCTCCAACACTAAGCTGCAGACTCTGACTCCAACCATGCAGGGGGAAATGACTAAAATGCTTCCCAAAGTTTCTGAAGATAGTTTTGCTTTTTCTTCAATTATAACTGATATGAAATTACAGTCTGACGTTTATGAAAGAAATCTAAAAACTTCCTAAAGCCACCTCTTAAAGGGGAAGTTCAGGATTTTGACATAAGGCCTCATTTTCAAGTGAGCCAGAATGCTACTTATCGCTGAAGACGGTTTCAACATATTTCATCCCGTTATTCTAGTTCCAGTGGGTCACCAATGCTAATGCTAGTGTAAGTCAATAGGAATCTGCTAGCCTGTCATTAATAACAATCTTATCTTCTCCAAGAACATTGAGGAAAATCATTTCTAACTTCAGACTATCTGTGTAAATGCCGTGTTAACAGAATGTTACAAATTAAACTAACCTGCATTTCGTTGCATTTTGATTGTTGCTGCTGAGAAACTTTACAAAGTTTTACTTTCTGTATTTGGAGCAGTGATGTCATCTGCTGCTACGTGCATGAAGGAATCTGATTACACAAATATAAAGTCTAAAATACGGCCACATCTGAAAGGCACAAGGAAATGTCTAATTTTGAAGATGATTTAAAACTTTTTCATCAAACTAACTGTCACCATGTCTCTATGAAGCAGAATACACTGACAAAGGTAGTAAGCTGGTAAGAAACTAGTTCCTCATTATGTAATGCTAAATTAGTCATAGAAGGCTAGTTTTACTTGTTTAACACATGAGTTTACTAGTTTAACACGGCATTTACAAGATAGGCTTGCTGATTTGCCTCGGATCTTCTGTGGAGTGGATAAGATTGGTTTTAATGACAGGCTAGCAGTTCCTATTGACTTCCACTAGCATTAGCATCAGCAACCTCCTGGAACTAAAATAACGGGATGGAATATGTTGAAACTGTTTTCAGTGATAAGTAGCATTCTAGCTCACTTGTAAATGAGGCCCTATGTCAAAAATTCTGAACTCCCCCTCTTAAGCAGTAGGTTGGACTGCGATTCTCCTTTGAGTTCATGACAAAAGATATTAAAGGGTAACTTTCCGGGGGTTTTTTCAACCTGGACCTTATTTCCAGGAGTTTATGCGTGCATTTACTCACCAGTAAAATTTTTGTATCACTTTAAATCACCCTCCAGCGTGCATCCATATGATGGGAGAGACGGGGCAGCCTCTCTATAAGGCATTATCTGCAGCAAAACACCTTCATTTCACCAATACTTTAAGTAGAACAAACGAACGAGAACTATTGTCCTGTGAGTTCGGAGTTTTTCAGATTGCAGTTTCACACTAAAAACTCCTTATTTTTGACCCACTGCTGGGTTTAAAAGAGAACAACTAATTTCTGGGTTACTTTGACCCAGAAAATTGGGTCACTTTTTCACCCAGAAGCTGGGTTATATTGACTACAATGTTGGGTTATTTTAGCCCAGAAGTTGGGCCAACAACCCAGCAACCCAAATGTCTTGGGTTGAAATAACCCAGAAATTAGTTGGTCCCTTTTTAACCCAGCAGTTTGACCCAGGACTTTTTAGTGTGTTGTTACTGTCGGGGTAGCGAGCTGATCTTCTCAGCTGTGCGGCCTGTAAAGTGTGGCGAAACCCCCCCCCCAATAACAAACAGAGAGCTAACTCTGAACTCACAGGACAATAGTACTCATTCGTTCTCTCCCATTATATGGATGCATGCTGGAGGGCGGCTTCATCTAAATATCAAAATGATACAGTGATGTCAAAGTAATGTAGAAATTTTACCAGTGAGTAAATGCACATATAAACTCCTAGAAATAAGGTCCAGGTTGGAAAAAAAGAAAGTTATCCTTTCACAGTTTGGGTAAGGACCCATAATTTATCATGAATGAAAAAAGCATCAGGTCATCGGGGTAAAACCTCCCAAACCATCAACAATGTTCACGGATTAACAGCATTTCTGTTTTGCCAAGTTCAACACATTCATTAACTAAGGTGTTTAAATCATGATTTATGAGACATATGACTCATGTTCTCATCTCCTTCATGGTCCCATTCGATTAAAGGTTTTCATTTAAAGAGAATAGGGATTATCACGCTTACCGGAAGTTCACGGATTTTGGACACTTCCTCTTCAAGCTGGTAATGCTTACAGGCTAACACGACTGTATAGTCTGCCGGCCACAAACAAACGTGTGTCGTTTTATTATAAAGTTCGGTCCTCCACTGCGGCAAATCGGTTGTTTTGATCCATTTCTTCCTTAGCATCACTCAGTCTGGAATGAAAACTTGGCATTGGCGTTTATCCGATTTACAAAGTTTAACAGAGCAGTAGCTGGCGGACTACTGATAGCCGGTTAGCATTAGCCAGCTTGATGACGTGCCTAACTTTGTGCGGCTGAAAACACACAAGCATCTGAAAGCGTCTCCTTTCTTGGCAGTCCCCAGTTGTTCCACTGGAAACGGGGGGTACAGACCCGATTTTCAGATGTATGTGTGTTTTAAGACGCACAAAGTTAAGCACGTCGGTAAACGCTAGCTGGCTAATGCTAGCATGCCGGTGTTGTGCCCCACCGGCTGCAAACAAACATGCTACGTTGTTTTATTATAAAGTTCGGCCCTTCACTCTGGAGAATCACTTTGATCCACTTCCTCCTTAGTATCACTTCAGTCTGGAATCCATGAAAATTTCAGTAGGGTTGGCGTTTATTCACGTTATCTACAAAGTAAAGCAGGGACATTGAACTGGACCGGAAGTGGGCACGTCTAACTGTTTAAAACCGGAAGTTCGGAACACGGAAGCGTGATAATCCCCTATACTGTATGTTCAAAGTAAATGGTGTATTTCTTTTTGTCTCTTAAATGTGGTTTAGATGAATAATCAACTGGTTGATCACCCCTTGATTCAATCTGAGAAAAACCCTTTCCTGTCACTTTTAAAGGCTCTACAGCTGCCATGTATCCTGCTGTGAAACACCAGCTGCACCAATAGTAAAGGAGTGCTATCAACAGTTAGAAGTCAGAGTACGAAGGCAGCAAACAGACTCCCACATCAGTTCCAACTTTAACTTTTCTTCCTCTAATACCATAATACTTTGTGGCAATAAAAAGAACCTGGTTAAGACTATTAAAACATCAGGTTTTGATGTTAAAATACAAACTAACATCTGTTTTGTCTTGTAACTGATTTATTACTAGCTCGTAAAGCCGTGCACGTCCAGCAGTGATGCTTCGGAGCTAATCTCTGCATTCAGACTTGACAGCGACATGATAAAGTGTCAGCGAGTACTTTTAAACAACGTTGGAAAAATCTTTAGCATGTTAGTCTGACCAAAACCAGGCTTTCAGTTGCATGTGAACATACTAATGCAATGGAAGCTGATCTAACCCACGTAGATAAAGCGGCTGGAGTGAATCTTTTGTCATAGTAGAAAAACAGTATTGTGTAAGTGTTCATTAGTACAGCTGAATTCCCAACAAAGCTGCTCTGTGTCAACTTGTTGTTGCTTCAAGTATTTCCAGACTGTCAGCCTATAAAATCCTGGTTTTGTATCCTCAGCATCATCCGGATGCTCGGGTGATGGCATCAGGACGGGGGTCCAGTTAAATGAGCTGTCCGTGCTTGGAGAGAGGATGGCTGGAAGATTTAGTCCTTTAGCTCAAACATGTCTTTAATTTGACATAATTTAAAATGATTTTTGTCGCTGTATTTGGCATTTAACAAGGTGTAACCGAAAGGTTTTGATCAGGGGAGTTACAAACTTGATAAAATCATAGTTGAGTCATTCATGTTCAGAGTAGAAATTTAGTGTTGTAGTTTCTAAAGCCCTTTTCTACCTCGGGACCACCCTAAATTACCCTGTTTGTGTCTGTTTTTTCTGTTGCACATTCGCACGGGGTAACTGAAGTCTGAGATTTGACTGAAATTCACAAACATCTAGCAGATATGATGTCAAAGCGCTGCGTATTGCGTAACATCTGCTCATATGAGCTGCATTTCCATCAGCAGCGAGTGATCACTTGGAGACAAATGCGTTAAAATAACTCGCGGACCGTCATTACCAATTCTTGCACCATGTCGGCATGTTGTCCAAAACAAATGTTTCTCGGGGGAAAATGTAATTTACAGATTTTTCAGTAGGCCACATGACTGGTGAAACTTCCCCCGATCACGCCGACTCCAAACTTCATGCTTTATTCATTATTACAGTTATTTGGAAGGAAAACCTATTTTGCGGTCTCTGTTCTTTGCCAAACAGGAAATTAAATGCATCCAGTACCACCATATCACGTGTCATTTCTCTCCAAATCACAGAGATGCCCATTCACATTGGATCAGTGTTATCAGAGGATCTCGGAGTTTTGCAAATTATAATAGATAATTTGCGGGGGAATTATTACATCACAAATCACAAACATGGCCGATTCACACAGGATTTAAATCACATTATTACAAAATTACATGTGGTCCCTAGGTAATACTGATCCCGTCAGAATATGGGCTTTAGTTTCTTCCATGAAATTGATTATGAAGGAGACAATAACATGATTAATATCTCACGGATCATGTTATCTGAATTGGATGCTGTATTAACGGATACATGTTGATTCTCTGGCTGATTCATCTCCTGCTTGTTTCAGGCTTTGAAACAAATGGATTCCTGATTACTTTGCCAAACATTTCTGATGGAGACGCCCGGTCCTTTATGGCAGCGTATGCAAAGCTCCTCATTTTCATCTCCCCGTTTCCTGTAAAGCAAACATTTGTCCACTTAATGGAAAAAGTTTCTGTTTGTGAGCAAACTGAAACCAGAGAGGAGTGTAAGCACATACTGTAAATACGTCCACCTGTGACAGATGACACGTCAGCCACGCCGTCTTCTCCGTGATAAAGTTCATAAAAACACGCAGCGGGTTTTTCTTTCACATGTTCCGCTTATCAGCGTGCAGAGAAAGACAGTTTTAAGAATGCACAGAAAATGTTTCTCGTCCGTGTGATCCTGCAGGATTTGATCTGCTGCAGTTAAAGACCTGATCACTGATGATGATGATGAGGATGACGTCATGTGGCTGCTAGTATCCTGGAAAGTTACCCTGTGTTTGATGTCATTAGTCAAATGTGATGTTAAAGTGAAAAGTTTAAAGAATCTGTGTGGCTTTGGGAGACGTTCAGCTTTCTCTCTACATTTAACAGTTTGATTTAGTTTCAGATTCAGTTTGATGTAGATTCTGACTTTCATTGTGACAAATGTGGCTGTTTATTTAGCAAAAGCTCTCCTTTTTTCTTCCAATGAAGCAGTAAAATTCCTAAAAACGTTTGACTGTTTATGAGTTTAACTTTATATCTTCACTTAACACTGCACTGTTCAACCAGACATCATTATTCAGTTAAAATGATGGTTTTCATACTTGAATTTGGGTTAAAGTTTTAGTTTTTACAGATATCCAGAAGTATAGGAAGAGGAAGTAACAGAGTTTTTTTTTATTAACTGGTCAATGTCAGTTTCTTATCATTTCTTCTGTCTCAGGATTTTTAGCTCAAATACATGAAGCTGCAAACACAGAAGCGTTAATCTGCAATTAAAGGACACTTCTATTTTTTTCCCCATGAATGGAGCGACTTTGGTTCCCACAGCCGTGTAGCAGAGCTGAAAACACTCCGTTTTTGTCCACTCACACAAGTTTGTTTACATGTTTGAGAATTATTTTCTATTTCAAGAAACACTTCCACATTTCCAACACAAAGTTTGTTTTTATGTCATGTATTAGGTTGAACTTAGAGAAACAAGCCTTTAGTTTAACCTGTCTTGTTTTTAAAGTTGACTTTTAGAGGATAAAACCCCATCACCAGGAATTCACTAGTTTCCTCAACTTATTTTCAGGATGTCTTATACATTCAGTGCCTTCTACATGTTTTATTTAACTGCTTATCTGTTGCAGAACAGAAACATTTGTTCTATCTTTTAATCATTGACTCCTCATACAGTTAAAAAGTTTCTTTTTAAGCTTTCATGAAGTGTAAATAGCAACTGTCAGCAACAAGGTTGACAAAAGTAAGCAGCTCCTGCACAGTTTTCCCAGTGATTCAATCAGAAATTCAGAGGGAGTGAACCTCCTGACTCACTCCTGTGAATGAGTGTCTAATTGCATCCCCAACTGCTGCATCACTCTCCAGCTTCCCACCTGGAACATCACGCCCTGTAGTTGCACCATCTCCTCAGAGACGAGGTGCGGCAGGGACGGTTATTTGACATTAGATCAGATAACCACATTCTAACAGTCTAAAAGATAAATGCTGATAAACAGCAGCACTGACAGGATATCACACACACTATTAAAATAGTGACATTTTTATTTCTCCTCTGTCCATCACAGGATCCAAGCCAATTTCTCCGTACAGCGGCTACACCGGCCAAGTGCGCAGTTCAGTCTACCAGCCCACCGAGCTGGCTCTCATCAGCAAAGCTATTGGAAATGTGAGTATACTGTAAAAGTCGGCAGCCACCTACATTTGAATGCCTTAAAAAAAACTGTAACAGGCACATGCATGCAAACACTTTTCTTCCTGTAGGCAAATTATTATGGAAATGAGGAAACAAACAGTTCCTGATGCAATTTTCTGTGACAAATTTACACAAAGAAGCAAATGAGTGTGAACACAGAACGCAGCGTAAATACCATCTAAGATGTGTACACAAATGCTGAGTGATAGATGACAAAAAAGAAGCTATTTCTTTAACTTTTTATTTTTATAAGTAGTCCCATTACACATGCAGTCTGTTTTACGAGAAAGACACAAGCACCAAGCAAAACAAACAGTGATGATAGCCCACACCTGGGGATAAAAAACACTGCATGACATTTACGACATGTACAAAGGGACATATATCAGTACATGCCAGGACTTTAAACTGCAACTTCTGGAGGGTTTTAGATTTTTTTTTTCCATGCAAAAGCAACAAATGCAAAGCTTATGTTTGTCATATCTGTTTATTATAGAACTAGAACTATAGAGTAAAAACAATTTTATTTGTAAAAGCTCTGTACTGGTCTTATAAAACCTCACCACTGCATTTGACAGCTTCTGTCATCTTAAAAAAAAAAAAAAAAACCTTGAACATGTTAAGATCAAACATATTCCTCCAGATTTCTTTATGTGACAGATTCCAGTTTGTTAATGTTTATGGCTTTTCTACCCAACATACCAGAGTTTCTTACAGCTTTCCACAGGGTTCTGGACTCAGAACGGTTCCGTTCTCCCTCTAATTCTTTCCTTATCAGGAAACACAACATGTACAGTACCTTCACTGTTATGCTGATGATACACAACTTCATGTGTAGACGTATGAAACCTCTGGAAACCAAGATGTTGATAAAGTTGCACAATAAAAGGTTTGGGTGAACCGTGATTCCCTACTTTTAATCCAAGCAGGACCTGAGAGAGCTACTATCCAACTCCATACTCACTCTGAATGGCATTAGCTGGGCTTCCTTTGGAGAACTTAAGTCTGTTAACTCTTAATAGAGTTATTAAGTTGTTAATAGAGTTATTAACAGGTCTCGATTAACTTTTGCACCTGTAAAACGTTGCCAAAATCAGGTACATGATGTCCCAAAGTGATGCAGAAAAACTAACCTCCAGTATGCACTTGTCCACATTCAAGCTGGAAGATGCCAATAGGATTTCTCCAAATAAGTCCTTTAAAGTCTCAGTTAATCCAGAATGCTGTGGCCACGGTGCAGTTTTTCTGTGTTTACCTCTCAGCATCGGCTTCCAGTAAAATTTAGAATTTAATTTGAGATCAGTTTTCCTTTTTTTGGAACCAGTCTGGCAACAAAATGCTGAAACACTGCCTGTTTTTAAAACTAGACTCAGAACTAAACTTTGAGAGCTCGTGCTCAACTCACCAAATTATCCGTTCCCACATCTGTTTAACAGAATATTTTTGCATTTCCAAATCTTTTATTTTTTTCCTCTTATTTTATGTTTTCTATTTATATTTATGTTTTTTTGTCTGTTATCTTTTTAAATGTTTACATGTATCAGTGTGTATGGGGAGCTGAAGTCACACCTCTTCCAGGAAGCCCCATGGGACCTTAGAAACGAAAGAATATTGATGGAAGTCAATAGCGAGAAAATAATTATTATCCGGTCTCAGTCGCTCTCTGCCATGGATTCCAGATATGTTGGTTATGGGTTTGAATACACAATTTTCATGCAAATAATTAAATAAAACACCACAAAGAACTTTGACTATTTCAGGTTTTACTTGAAGCCGCTTTATGGACTTCAGCTTTTGTCGTAAGCGATGATGTCGCTACCTGTGACTGGCATAAACGAGACTGACCGTCATTCCGACAGCGTCATATAAAGACTCGACATGTCCTGACTTACAGTTGTGCTTGAAAGTTTACATCCCCTCCCGTTAAAGAAAAAGCTTAATTCACAATAGTGATCCAAATAACAAGAAACTGAAAAAGTAATAATAAATAAAAATTATGATTTATTAAAATAAAATATTGATTTAGATTTTTTTTTTTTTTTTTTTTAAATCAGACAAACAAAACTGTCCCAGACAAATTAAGGCACCTTACTCATGAACAGTGGAGCAAAATACCTGTCAACAGGTGCAGATGTCTGATTGGACGTTACAGAAAACACATGATAGCAGTGATTGTCTCAAAGTGTTGCTCAACAAAATTTTAGCTCAGGAGCCTGATCATGCTTGTTTACTTGTTTTTATTTTTTGTTTGTTTTTAATATTTCTGTTGAACCACAACATAAAATCAACGTCATGATCATAAATTTTTTATTTCTTATCACTTTGTCAATTTCATTGGCAGCTGTTATTTTCTGTCTTTAATGGGAGGGGATGGAAACTTTCAAGAACAACTGTTATCGATGCTCTTTTCCTGTCCTTGAAAAAGAGCGGTGATGTGAAATTGCCATGCTAGCGTACCTCAGGCAGCTGGTGACGCATATTGCTCATGACGCGAGCTGTAGTCCACAAATCTGCTTTAAGCAAAACCTTAAAATAATCTAAGATCTGTGCTGTATTTAATTTTTTATTTAAAAGGGGCTTGAGGCAAGATTAAGAAATAAACTTGCGACTGGCGCTTCAGGTAAATGCAGACACGAGCCAAGCCGTCACGGGAGCGTGCACAAACTGAGGCTATAATGTTGTTTACTACGCTTTTTCTTTGTAGTTACACTTTTTAGTGTCTTTCAGTTTATCTGGATCGTTTGCTGACGGCAGAAGAATCCATAATTATCGCTTACAGTGTTTGAATTTACAGCGACCGTCTTCTTCCTGGATCAACACTGCGGATGTAGCGTCATTTGACGTCACGTCCGCAGGGCAGCGCGGGAAATTCAGACACCGAATTGCTGCTTATTTTGCAGCACACAGCCTGTTCGAGGCAATGGAAAGAAACATGGGTGGAAACGTTATTTTTGGCATTTAGCGCTTCATCACCCATTAGTATTAAAAAAAATTGGACATGTATGTTTGGGTTTTTTGTAATTCCTGCCTCTAGTCCCTTTTAAATTTTTATTTAAAAGGTTGAATATGGAATACGGACGGAGCAGCAACATCACGTGCGTTGAGGTTGTAGAAAAACACCTCCAGCCGCTTGGTTGCCAGGCTTGATGCCATAGGCAAGTGACCAGCAGCCTACAGCATGTCCAACAAGTAATACAGAGGAGTTTAGAACTGACAGCTAACGTTAGCCATGTTAGCAAGTGAGCTAAAAGTCGCGAAAAGTCGCCATTTCCGTGTTTTGATGCTGTGGAAAATGTGTATGTGGGTCCATCTGGTGTAGTCTTCACCTAAATTTACTCCAGTTTTTGCTCTTCTCAGGTCACTCCTCCTCTGAGACGGATAACAATATCTCAGGGCTCTGAAGCAGCTGCTTGACTTGCAGACTCCACCATTTTTTCCACTTCTAGTCTAACTGTGCCCACCATACTGTTACCACACAGAGATCGTATTTGGCAACCCGTAGATGTAAACATAACGCCATTGTCAAACCCGTTAAACTTTATTTTAATTATTTTCAGACTAAATATAATTTTTTAAGAAAATGCTGTACTTTCATTCCGGACCCCTCCAAACGCCTCGTGGAGGTAAACTATAGCTTTTAATAAAAATGTTGCATACTCAACCTTTAAATCCACAACCAAAATATCTGGAATCCAGAGCAGAGAACGTCTGGGACCGGAAAATTATTATTTTTGCCCTGTTGACTTACAATTATATTTTTTCATGTCTAAGGTCCCATGGGCCAGAAGTGGCCGTGACTTCGGCTTCCCAAATGTATGAATATTTTTCTTTTTGAATATTGTCTCTACTCTGTTCAGCACTTTCCTTCTGCTTGAAAAGAGCCATATAAATCTGTTTGTCCACCTTTCTGAGGACAAGCAGTGCAGCACGTTTTAGGACAAAACTGGTGTCCCCCAAAGGCATACGATAATGGGAGAGGTGGGAGAAATAGCTTGAGCTGGAGCCCCCGTCCCCTAAACTGTGTTTGTCATGGCCGTGTTGTGACTTCATGCAGCACCCACCGGACCAGTCCTATGACATGATCATTCCCAGAGCCTCCACTGGCTCTGCAGCCAACAGCGGGAGCAGCACTCCCTCAACACACAACGATGCTGGGAACACTGCACACACACAGACCAGCGTAGGTTGACCCCCCCGACGCCTCTCCTCCTTCACAGTCCTTCTTATCACTTGCTTGCCTCCAGATGCTTTTCTATTCCCTGCCTCTGAGCATGTCGGCCTCTCAACTGCTGTATCCATAGCAACCTCTACCAGTTAACTATGAATCACCTCTTTGTCTGGATCTTTTTTTTTACCTTGTGGCATCCACTCTTTCAAAGCCTCGTTTCTTATACCTCCTCTGTGTAATATTCTACTAGAACTGAGCGCGCTCTGTACTTCCTCCATAATTTAATTTGACAAGAAACAATATTTATAGTTTATTGAATGTGATTTTTCTTCACTGTCCCTGTCATTTGCCTTCTGTTTCTTTAGATATTTCACTGATGAATATTCATTTTATGCTGTTAATCAACAACTACCGTCTCTCTCCTCTTATCCAGGGGCACGGTTTAAATCGGACATCCCAGTGGTGAATATGCCACGGCTCTCTACACCTGGTCAAAAAAACCTCAGTTGAAGTCTTCTCAGTTGCACTTACTGACTGTATGTTTGCTGTTATTTGGTTCCCTAAGCTGGCTCTGAGAGGAACCCAACACATGGCGGTGAATGCGGGGGTCGTCCCTCTGATGGGGATCAGATAAACCGCGTTCCATACGCCGCTGGGTATCAGACAGTGGAGCTTAATTTGGAAATAAAAGCCCAGGGATGAAGCGTTGCTTCAGAACAAAGACTTTTTGCAGCAGTCACCATTTGCTGACGGCGAACTTTGAGCTCTCAGCTGGACCCAAATACACAGATGAAGACTGGTGGTGCTGACGGCACAAAACCGCTCCAACAGAACGTTTGCACATAATATTCAGTCCATAATGACTCTGGATCATTTTTTATTCAGTTTGGCATGAGGGCACAACCTAACTAAGACACATATTTCACTTAAAATAATGGTGGTGCAATGTTAATTTAATTATAATAATGAATTTTCCCTGGTTGTCAATGACATTAATGATTACGAGGTCCCTGAAAAAGAAAAATCACCCAGGTGTTGAATTAATGTAAATACTTTATAATGTGTCACTGAATTCGCAGTGTATAAGTATTGTATCATTGTGTATATTTAATACTATTTAAAGTACTACTGCGTGCTATTTAATTATTTTAGATCATTTCTAACAATCAGAGCATAGAGAGCTGAAGTCATAGAGAGCTTCATGCTGCTCAGAGTAATTTCCTCCTGAGGGTTTCTTTCATCACATTTCTGAAAATCTAAATCTTAATCCATGTAGGAGATGAGTTATAAGAAAAAAGCTTACAATTTTTTATATTAATCTTTAACAACTCGGGATGTGACAAAACCAGCAGTTTGAAACCAGTACCACTGAATCCTGTTTGAGAAGAATTCAGATATAAGAGGTTATTAAAATACCTCCAAATTAATATGCAACACAGACAAATACAGCTATTGCAGTCTGCAGACATGTGCAGACAATCATTACGTCCAGAAAATGGACCAAGTAAAACATGAATATCCTAAAAACATGTGAATTACAATATCTCTTTCCCTGCATGGCAGTAGCCACGAATTGTATTTGAAAGTTGACAGAAACGTGTTTCAAGTTTTAAGTCTATGAAAGAAACCCTGTGAGAAAATTCAGTCTGATCAAGCCTGGAAAAAAAAATGTTAAAGAGACTTCAGCTGTTTGTAATTCTGTTGTATGTATGGAAATAAACACAGATCACAGCCAAGGGGTTGCTTTTAATGTACTGCAAATAAAATTTCACTTGTGATGCCCTGAATTTTGTGTTCTGTAATCAGTGTTGGGGAGTGATAGAGTAAATGTAGAGTAAAAGCACAAGCGAACTCAGGACAAAGCATCCCATCTGCACGAACTTCACATGCTAAAACCTAAAACATCCTGCTGTGTGGTTACTAGAGAGGACAGCGGATGCAAATTTATTTAAGATCTGAAATCTCATGGCTGAATTCATCAAGGTCATCAGAGGAAACAGAAATAACTGATCATGGCTTCAGTCCCACAGTATCAAACCATCTTCAGCATATCAGCTGATGAGGACTCTTCACATCACTGAACATCCTCTCAGTGCTGAAGAGAAGTCATGCAGTGCAGAGAAAGCTTATTAGAAATGGGCTGAGCTTTTTTTTTTCATATGCCCCCCTCAAACACTTCCACAGTCTTTGCACAGTGAAGTCCCCCAGCTGTAAGACATCTCAAATAATATCCAGTCATGCCAAATCTTCCTCAGTTCAGCTCGATCACTCAGACGTTGCTGGTTGTGCTGCACACAAGGGCACTTCCAGATCACTACGATTAATCCGCACTGTGTCCAGAGTTTCATACATAGGGGGGAGGTTTTATAAGGGGGCCATTGCTTGTATCCGCTGCTGTGATAACTGTGGTCACGTTAAAGAGACACGAGCAATAAAACATCTTTAAATTAATAATCTGGATCAAATGGAAATACTTGCAGCAAGTTGTTGCACGTGGATGAAATATCTTTTTTTTTTTTCCTTTTCTTTTTTATTTCATTTATGGTTTACATGATTACAGTTAACACAATATATCGTTTTATTGTAATGCACCACAAATGAAAAGGAGCAGGAAGAAGAAGATGAACTTGTAATGCCTGTCCTTTTCTGTACAAATATTTCTGTTAGTTACCAAAAGTACACCCAATCACTTACATAGAGATAAAGGAAATAAATCAAAAGTACAAGTCATCTATTCCATCCATCTTCCAGTGCATAAAAGCAAACTTTCTTTTTTAAACATTTTCTAAAAAATACTCGTGCAACTCGACAAGAAGCATTTTGAGAATTCTATCATTTAACACCTGCAACAGAAATACACATTTGTTTTAACGTTAACCAAACAAACCGGGGTTTAAAATCTAACCAGCGTCTGAAGTCCTCCTCTAGGGGCTGTAACTGTAAATATTTATTCTTTGCTTTATGCATTATTATCTAAGTCTGAAGCTCAACTAAATCCATTATTCACAATAAACCAGACAAAATAAAAAGTCTGTATGTTCTCTACACCTTACTTTATGTATTATTCTTATAGTCCTTTTCTCAGATGTCAATATTTTTTAACAGATAACTAATTAGGAAGCTTAAAAATTTGCTTCAGACAGATCGTGTGTCTGAAAAGACATTTCTGTCTTCTTCCAAAGACCTGTCAATCAGCTGAGGTAGCCAATCAGATTTCAGAGGTGGTCAGTGCATCCCTGCCCACCCCCCAGCTGCACCAACATTTCAAGCATTAAGAACTACAGTAGCCATTGACAACATCAACCTTTTTCCTGTCGATATTCCCCGTTTGGTACTTTTTCATCACTATTGATACAGATACTTTTTGTCCCTTGAAGAAAATCACGATTGTACAGTTTGCATTAATATCTTGAATATAGTATAAAATCAAATATTAAATATAAGTAAAACATGAGAACAGAAGTACTGGAAAGAAATGCTTTTAAAACAATCATGATGGGTAAATTAAACAAAAATAAGATTAAAAACTTCTTTCAATTATTAAATAACTTAAGCACATGTTAGAATATTTGAATTTATTCAGTGGAAAATATTCAAATATAAAATGTGAATAATATTATAAATTGACCAAATACTTAATGTGCAGTAACCTGCATTAAACCAGTAAAAATATAAATAAATAACTGAACAGAAGCAGCATCATCATGACATCTGATAGGCTGCCAACATCATGTGACACAGAAGCTAGAAAGTCAGCTGGTTTTGCACAAAATTTCATTTCCTAAAACTCTCAAAGTGAAAAAAAAGACATGTTTTTTATCTGTACAGTGGCATGGTGATTCTCAAATATTTATCTGATATTGGTTCTGAAGAATTGAATCCAAGGTATCAATATTCCCATCCCTAATAAAAACCTCAGGAATAATGTGCATTAGGTCTAATTAATACTGCATGTGTGGCAGAACGTTTTATCTTCTGCTGTTTTTTTTTGATCCATAAGAATATTCACTCTGAGGAATTTCATGACTTCTCTTCATTTGATTTTTGATTCTTCCATCAATCAAAAAACATCCAGAAATAAAAAAATCATTTGTCCCACAGAGAATTTGAAAGAAGTCAGACTGCTCACACAACAATAAAACATCCTCTCTGACACTGATCTGGTTTATTCTGTCCATGTAAACGGGCAGACTTTTAACCTTTTTATGTAATCCCGGCTCCTCCGAGTGTATTCTCACACATTTTCCTCACTTCCTCCTTGCTCATATTTCACTTGCTTTCATTAAACTGTCTGAGGCTGCTCACCGCTGATGTAACTCTCTGTTTTGGGCTGTGATTAACGACCGAGCCAGCTGCTCTGGCCTGATAACCTCCAGGTGTCCTGGGGAGGTGAAGCAAGGCCAAGTCCTGGCTCTATTTTCAGGCTCAGCAGGGCTCGCCTAACATGTGCTTTTATCAGCAATTCTCATTCTCACATGATGTACAGCGCAGTAAAAGATCTAAAAAAACAAAAAATCCTCTGCTGAGGACCAGATAAGATGAGAGGGAAGATCGATGACTATGCAACCATATACTCTACTTTTTTCCACCTTTATGTTTGTCTTGTCAAATCACAAAGCAGTGACCTCAATTCTTGATATAGAATGAACTATTAAAAGCCTGATATAGGATTATGTAAGGGGTGGGGTTACAGGAGGAAAATGCTCCTTCTTTCAGCTTCTGTTTGACAAATTCTGTTTTCTGTCTAATGGAGCAACAAATGTAAGATTCACTTTAGATGCAAAAGATGACATTTTATGAAAAACTGGAAAAGGTTTTGCATTTCTGATACAGTTTGAAGCCTAAATTGTTTTTTTATTTTTTTACATTGACTCTTCAAGTCTTCATGAAACAGCTGCTGAGTCCTTCTCTGTGGGCTAAATGTGTAATCTTGGTCTCAAATAAAAGCCAAGACATGTGAGACAACAGAAGTGTCAAGTTGATGATGAGTGTGACAGATGGGGTCCTGTCACTCTGCCTCTGATTGGTCATGCACCCTGGCTATTTGGCCACGGATTTCCCTTTGGCTGACTAAGCACGCTCACGTGGGAGTCTGGGGATCTAATCCTGCCCAGGCCCTCCTTGCGTACTTTGTCACATGATTGATGGACACCTTTATCGATGGTTAGAGTCAGGAGAATCCAGGAAAAGCCCCCACATTCACCTTAGAAACATCATGAGGATCCAGAAAGAAGTGAAGCCCAAGATAGTATATGACAGAGGGTGTAATTACTTTACTATAAAACCTTTGATTGAATTTCCATCCTGGAATAAATAAAGTATTTTTAATTTCATTTAAAAAAAACCTTTATCTCCATGGAAACTACTAGAATCTGCATGTCAAACAAAAGGTAGAGACATAGAAGAAGGCATTAGCAGAGTTTCTCAAAGGGAGAATGTCAATTAACTCAAACAGATGCGTTTTTTGTTTTTCTTTCACTAGAGGCTGTTAGCTGAGGGTATGCAGCAAGAACTGCTGCTTTATAGCATGTGCAAAGCTCTTCTGTACTGCATGTAGCTCATGCTGCCTCCTGTACAGTGGTCTCAAGTCAAGGAGAGCTTAAAGGGGAAGTTCAGGTTTCGTGTTCTTGGGCACAGGGATTCAAGCGACCAGTTCAGAGTAACTCAACATGTTTTATTCGGTGCCGACATCGTCCAGCTCCCTGCCAATCATAACCGTCAAACTCATGCTCAGCACTTCCGGCGCTTCCTGTTCAGCCTTTCACAGTAAAACAACTGTAGTAAGCAGATCACACCACACAGGATTTTTGACATGGGCCTCACTTACATGTGAGCCAGGATACTACTTATCACTGGAGGCAGTTTAATCATATTTCATTCCGTTATTCTAGTTCCAGGAGGTCGCCGATGCTAATGCTAGTGCAAGTCAATAGGAATCTGCTAGTCTGTCATTAATAATTGTTTCCACTCCACATTACACTCGAGGAAAATCAGTTATAACAAGACTATCTGTGGAAATGCCGTGTTAACAAAATAATGTTGCAAATAAAACTTGCATCACAAATTACACATCACATTTTGAGGATCTAGTTTCTCACCAGCAGCGGAATGATACGTTGCTTCCAGGTGGTAAGACAGGAGGGTTGAAAACAAATAGAAGCACGCCACAATCGACGCACATTTTCAATAGCTTGTTAGTTTACAGCCGAAGTGGGGAACCCCGGTCTTCAAGAGCCAGTGTCCCTTCAGGCTTGCCATTTTCTCCACTCCAGCACACCTGATTCAAATCAAATAGATCTAACAGCCAATAAAGTTCTGCACAGAGACTCATTGATTTGAATCAGGTGTGTAGGAGCAAGGACAAGTGGAAGACCTGCAGGCTGAGGGCCAAGGTTCCCCACCCCTGGTTTACAGCTTAGTAAGTTAGTTGGTTTAAAACTTACCTTGCATTGCGTTACATTTTTGATAGTAAAGTGCCTCAGCGGCAACACATTTTTACTTCCAGTATCTGGTAGCGGAGTGATATCATCTGCCATTAAGTGTACGAAGTTTTGATTACAGTGGCAGCTACAGTAAAAATGAACACTTATAAACCATGTTTCCTGTTACTGTTCTTAATTCTGTAAACTAACAAGCTGTTGAAAACGTGCGAAGACTGACACGCTTCTGTTTGTTTCTCTCCTGTCTTACCACCTGGAAGCAATGTATCATTCCGCTGTTGGTGAGAAAGTGTTCCTCAAAATGTAACGTGTAATTTGTGAAGCAAGGTAAATTTTATTTGTAACATTATTTTGTTAACACGGCATTTACAAAGATAGTCTTGTGTTATAACCGTTTTGCCTCGTGTGTTCTGTGGAGTGGATACGATTGTTGTTATTGACAGGCTAGCAGATTCCTATTGACTTATGCTAGCATTAGCATCGGGAACCACCGGTTCCAAGAATAATGAGATGAAACTGTCTCCAGTGATAAGTAGGACCCCGGCTCACTCCAAAATGAGGCCCTATGTCAAAAATCCTGAACTTCCCCTTTAATGAGATGGCAAAACCTGGGTTTATTTTACTGGAAAGCTCTCTAGAATAAATGTGTGAAAACTAATACTTTAAGCTCCTGCTTGGTCAGAATTGATTGTACAGAATCATGGCATTAAAACCTGGACCTTGTGGCACCTTATGCCTCTTTAAGCCACTTGAACTCAGTTGTCAGCTCACAGCTGCAGGAGGATGAGGGGAATACTGACCGTTTCTGGAACAGCAGCATCAGCAGCATAAGAGACATCCTACTGTCAGCTAATTGGTGCTGAGGCCTGCATCCCACTGATAGAGCAGGTATCTAAGATGCTGAGCACTTTGTTCAGTTAGTGACACACAAACACCGTGTGCAACTGAGATTTGGGAAGAAATTGCAATAAAAAGAGAAGCAAAGAAGGAGCAGTAATGCCTGTCATATCAATGTCACTTTGGTTCTGTCAACAAAGACATAAGGTACAGTTTACACAGCATCAACACAGTGTCATTAGCAGAGACACACTTTCCAGAAAGCCTCGTAAAAAGTTAGATAACCAGTTCAAACAGCCTTCCTATTGTTTGTCTCGGAGCACACCGTTTACCGGAGCTGGTTGTGTGTTCACATTTTTAGCACAAGTCAAAATAGCAGGACTGCAATGTGAACAATCTGCCTCCTTTTTAATGTACCAAAAGTCTGATAATTAAATAAATAACCTCGTGTACAGTTTGTACACATTAATACATTATTATTATTATAATATGTGATCAGAGTTCAGGTGAAAAGCAGGTCATGATCAAGCTCTTCCTGTTCTACATGCGACAGGAAATTTTACTCTAATCAGGTTTTTTGAAAATTATCAGAAAAATATATCTGAAGTTTTCAACCACATCTTGCTTTAATTGTTTTCTGTGTTTGCTGTTTTATTGTCTTTTTGTTTACCTTGTGGTTATTGAAAAGGGCTATATAAACAAAATTGAAATTGAAATCTTCCTTTGTCCCAGACGTTGTTTGACAGGTTGCCATGGACACCATCAACATCGTACAGGTACACCTCCCTTATTATGATGCAAGACCTTTGTGACTTATGTGGCCGTCCAAGATTGACTTAATAACAGTATCTTTCATTATATTAAATTATTATTTAACTGAACAAACAAGTCAAAACTTGGTTTGAATTCGATGGAATTTTGAAAAATCTAATTTCATATTTAAAATCACTAAAGACAGCTAAGATTTTAAAGTAAAGATGCTTTAGTTTGACAAGACCTGATCTCTATCATATAGTTATTTTCTCCTTTGTGAATTCGAGTTTACACAGACAGTGGAGATATGACAGAAATGAGGAGACTGCCACTAAGCAGCTTATTATATCTAAAACTGTCAAATGTTTTACTTTATAAGTATAGAATATTTAGAAATGACACTTCTCAGGGTTATAAAAGATTTTTTTTAAAAAAACCTAAATAATTTCATTTCTATCTGAGAGACTCTGCATCATGCTGGTGAAGACTGAGCCGATTTCATGGCAGTCGTGTCTGCTTAAACGTTATCACCTTGTGGACCATCTGACTGCACATGTGCCTGGCTCCATATTTTTATTGATACGTTACATTTGAGGAGACGAGGAAAAACTGTGGGGCTGTAATTGACAGCTACAATACTTCATCTAAAGGAGTGATGACATTGCAGTAAAAACTGGTTCATGTAGTTGTCATGACGGGCGGGGGGGGGGGGGGGGGGGGGGGGGGGGGGGGGGGGTTGGCACACTAGACCTCCCTTCCTCAGTGAAAGAGTTGGGTCCGGTAATGATATGCAGTTTTACCCGGAGACCAAGTTGACTTTATTTTGATTGGCTACACCTTATTTGGCTATAACCTTAGAGAAAGTAGGTCAAGCTGCGGTTGGAGTTTGCTAAAGGCTAACTGTTAGCAACGTATGCATTTCAGACAGTGACAACATGACAGCCTGATAAAGTTTCTAACCGGCCCCTTCGAGAAGCAGTGATGTAAAGCTTCGTCGTGCTACGGTGTAAATATCACTATTATATACGGTAGACCAGCAGAGGAAAATAATACCGGTCCAGGCGGACTTCCAGTCCACATTCAGTCCGAGGCGTCCAGCTGCTTTCTACCTTCAGTACAATCAACCGAGAACAAACTTTATTCCTTCTTTGGTCTCTCCTGCGTTTCAAGTCTCTCCTTCTCAGTTTTGATGCTTACAGACTGTTTTGCTGAGGTATCGCCACTTTCCCTTCGGCAGACGCCATGCGGTTCTGTTTACAAGTGCTGCCGTGTACGCGAGAGAGGAGGGCGCTTCCCGTTTGAAAACGCTGTGATTGGCTGATAGGAAACTGAAACTTATGTAGAACGAACCACATTGGCATGAAGAGAGCGTCACGCCATCCTTAGAAACCTAAACTAAAGAGGCCTGGATTCATGCATATACGCAATCAATGAGTGATTTTATTTTCATGAAATTACCTCTTTTAACACACATTATACCGTGTAGAAAGCATTTCTCTGAAAGAGATTCAAATAAAATTAGGTACAGGACCTTTAATCTTAACACCAGCATACAGTATAATACACATTTCCCACATGTGCTACAACTACATACACAACCTTACAGCTAAATACAAATTAATCATATTCACAAAGCAGTCTGGACTGTGTGTAGAGTCCCTGCATGTCCCCATGGAGCTGCAGCATGTTTGTGGAGTTTGGGGTTAAAGTTGTACTTCCATGGTCATTTCATTAATATTTCTGTGTTCTCCATTATTATTGAATACATTCTGCATCGTTTCTGTTTAAAAAAAACCTTCTGGTATCTTTGTATCCAGCTGTATTTGTATACTAGAAGAGAGGCTTGTGGTCCAACGGCAGGCTTTTCCGGGTCCTTCTCATGAATTTCCGTCTGATTGGCTGGCTCCCGTCAGTGTACGAAGGAAGCTCCGACCTCCGCTCTTATTTCGCTACAGACAGGAAATAGAGCCGACAAACAAGTTTGTTCCGCCATGCTAACAAACAGTTAGCTAATTAGCTTCTCAACTTCGAAGCTACAGTTGTGCCGTCTTTACTTCTAGTGTGTAGTGGAGGGTTACCTGCCTTCCAATGGACAGATAGAAACCCCACATGGGATACGCTATTTGCAATGTGACGTAGAAGTGCAAGGCTGTTCCGGATTCGCTCTTTTCTTCGTATTGTTTCTGTGATGAGAAAGCACAGCCGACTGGGGGGAACGCAACGCTAGCAAGTCAGCATGTGTTAGTAAACAAGGGGAAACCCTCCGTATTTCAGAAGGAGCAAGTTAAACGGGTTTTCAGTGGAAGGAGGCCTTGAAGGTTAATAATGTTACAGTGTGTGAGTTGTAGGCAAACAGAAAAATGGAAGATGGAAAGTAAAGGCAGAAAACTGCGGCCTTTTCAGGAAGTTTGCTGATCCTCAGTTAAAAAGCCCATCTTTAAAGAAGAAATTATTTTACCTCAGATAACTTTGCTATTTTGTGACAACTGAGTGAGTGAATCACTTTCCTTTCAGCGCTTTGTAATTTCTTTTTTTTCATACTACACCAGACATGAAAATAACTTCACAAAGGAACAAAGTGATTTCATGACGTATTCACATGACTGTTGTATCATGTTTAAGATGGGACAGCATCCACAGTTGGAGGTCAGAGTGGAATTAGAAATGTAGATTGTTTATTTGCTTTCATGGCAACATTTTTATATTTATGTTTAAAGTGAACTGAAAATACTAAAATACCTGAGAATTAAATGTTCAAGTGAGGACATTTAATTAAATAATTAATCAAAAATCAGTTGTACATTCTACTTTTGAGGAGTCATCAATACATTTGACTATGGGGGGTACTTGTGTTATGACAAAATGGCTCTGGGGGTGCACAAATCAAAAAAGGTTGGGAAACACTGAGCTACAACCTCCCAGTGATGAGTTGCAGCTACAAAAATCAAATATGGGAACATCTAGGCTTCAAAATGATAATCAGCTGACTAATGGGTGACATCATGGTTTCTGGGGTCTGCAAAGTAGCATGTGGACTTCATTTCATTAGAGTTCGGCTTCATTAGCAGCTCACATGCATGACACCTCTGTGTGACTTTCAGCAGACTGGCCTTTGTTCAGCATCGTGTATCAGATCAACTACAACGTTCGGGCAGAATATAAGCACAGTTCATCTAAATCAGAATTTAAACACATCCATGTGTTGCATTGTAATCCTGACCTTCAAACACTCTTTTTGGTTTTGTCTTGTAAACACTCCGATTACTGTGACTTTAAAGTGTAAATGCTCAACAAAAAAAAATGCCAAGACTTCAGTAAATGTTTCCTCGCTGAATTTAGCCTCGGCCTTTGTTTATCTCAGCCCTGACTGACTGACTCAGCACAGTATCGCTGGCATTGTTCAGAGCTCTGGCACTTCACAGGCTGGTTCAAAGCACCTCAGTCCCTCCAAAACAACTCCCACCACCCTGCCCCACACCTCGCCCCTCCAAACCCTCTGCTCCCACGCCCCCAAGAAGTTCACATCACGAGCCAGGACACATTTACGTTCCTGTTTAAAGCAAGCTGTTGATTATTAACAGCTTTACATCCTGCTGCCCCTGCATACAGATACTGAGGGGTTTCTGTTCATGGTTCTGGTCAGCGTACCTGAACCCACCTGACAAACACCCGATGCATTCAGGCCCCTTCATTCCCAGTTACTCAACCAGCCGCAGACCTTCAAGTGACCTCCGTCGTAAAGCAATGAATGATTTACCAGCAGGGTAAACATACAGTCCAGTCAGAAATACCGTGGCTGGAAGGTCAGTCCAAACATTCGCATTCAAACTACAGGAGGCACATGGATGGAAAAAACGTTTGGTTTACCTGCGGTGGCATAAAATCACATTAAACTGGAGCATAATGAAAGAAAATGAGCATGTGGCTTCCACAGCTGCTGGTTTTATTTAGTTGGAGTTTTTTGAGCCAAATTAGAGGTCATAGTTTACTTTTTTTTTTTTTTTTAAACTATTTCCTTGTAGATGGAGGGGCAGGTAGGCAGAAACCCGCCCTCGCTGATGCATCTCTGTGTTAGGACATGAAGTTATCCTCATCCTCAAACATTTTCAGCTGATTTTTTTTTTATCTGTTTTGAAACTCTTAACTCTTGTTAGTAATGATAAATACTTGTGAAAGATGATGTAGACCGTCTCATATTCAGGATCAGAGGGTGCAGACATAACGATCAACACTGGTGATGCTGATCTACAGTATCAGTTTAACTTAGTGTAGCATTAACAGTACCTGACCGAATCTTATCACTTATTCTGTTTTAATATACTGTAATGTTTCTATGTTCTTATGCTCAAGTATATTCTTAACTTTTTATATGTTCTCTGGTTTTCCTCATTGTGAAGCGCTTTGTGACTCTGTGTCTGTGAAAAGTGCTATATAAATAAAGTTTATTTACTTAGCTTTCGTGCTTTTCGAACAAACCACCGGAGGAGATGAAACTTTCACCAAACACACACTTTTAAATCCAGGTTAAAAATACTTTTTCATCTATACATGAAATCTGCACCGTATCTGTTAACACTGTTTGCTTTTTATCATTTTAATTCAATTTAGTTTGATACGAGTTGATATTGTTGCCCCCCCCCCCCCCCTGATTTTTTTCTCTTTAGCTTTATTAATACTTCTGCAGCTTTCTGTAACACTTTCAATGTTTTATATAAAAGTGCTTTGAATGGGCTACAACTCCACTTCCTGAACTTCAACCAGCTCCTTTGACCAGTTATGAAAGACAAGAAGCAAACTGATGAATCCAGGTGTGCCTCAGTAACTTGCCCAACACACCTTGAATGATCAGTTTAATGAAAGACGGGAAACAAAGGAGCTGGTTGAAGTTCAGGAAGTGGAGTCATGCATATAACCCATTATCTTGTACATAAAATGTAATGTACAAATAAATTTGTCTTCATTTATATTTCCCTTAAAATGTGCTCTTCCGGTTTAATAAATTAATGAACAAATGCCAGACAGAACCAGACTACAATGCAACATGTAGCAGTGCTGGGACTTGATCACTGAGATGTTCTGTATCTTGATGAAGAAGAATCTGAATGTGTGGACCTTCACCTTCATCAGAAAGGATAAGCAGAAATCTTGGTGCAACTTTCAGTAACAATCTGAATTTCAAGCTACATTTTGATGCAAGAATTATTTCCTGAGAATTTCATGTGATCATTTTTGCCTTTCAAAACCTCAGGAACTGTCTTTCATGCACTATTTCACATCTTGTCTAGACTGTTGTAAGTAATCGTCCCTGCTCAACCAAGCATGACCTCTAGACCTCAGTAAATTCCTCACTAATCCAACCAAAACCTCCACATATAAGGCACATTTTAGCTGGAGTTACATCAGCTTCTCAATTATTCCTTTTGCAAATGTGAATGTGTAAATGTGAAATGTTGAATCTGGTATGAGTCAAACACTCGTTACAAAGTTATGAATGAAATGAAAAATACTTTATTCATCCCCGAAGGGAAATTCAGTATTGTAAAAGCTCACTTTTTTTTTTTTTTTTAATGTGTGTCAAGCTAACGTAGGACAGCTGAAAGCATCGTCCCAAACAAAAATATATCACAAAACAGACTCAGGCTGAACATGAAATTAACAAGGAGCATGAATAATAACTAATGACAGCCTGGCGTGTGTGGCACGAGCAAAACAAAGGTGGGAACAAAACAAAAACAGGAAGCAGAACCAGCTCACATACACAAGGAAGAGCAACTTTAGAAAAAAAAAAATCCCAACAAGGCAACAGCAAAACACAGAAACAAGAAACATAAACCCTTTCAAACATCTTTAAAAAAAAAAAAAAAAAAGAGGAAGACACGACAGTGATAATGTACAATTTAATCCACTTTTAAAACTACTGAGTTCAGAAAGCATAATAAAGATTTATTATGCAAAAACTTCACCTGCGTCTTTGCTGTTGCCATGGCAACACTATGAGCATTTGCTTATAACAAAATGATGCTCAATGGGGAGCAACAAAAACAGTACAAAGGACTGAACAAACCTTTCAACTCTGACTTCACAGCTTTAGCTTGTTGTTTATCTTCACCTCCAGAAAAAGAACAAAATCTAAATAGCTTTTCGTATTTCACCTGATAAATGTGTGTTTGTGAATAAAAGGGGCTTCATGTGTTGTGGTGCAGCAGGTCTCATGGCTCCATCAGGTCCAAAAAGCGACAGTTTATAATCCATTTATCCGCTTTTCACATTGATGTTTATTCGTTTGTGTTGATTTTGACAGAAAAAAATGTGTTATGTTACACGTAAAGTTGGAAGCTCCTGTAATTTGGTGTGGCACGGCTCCCCGCTGGTTCGGCTTAATTAGACACTTCCTGGGATGACTCTGCCTTGTTTGCTTCGTTACCGACTCGTCCTCTGAGGGAAAACTCTGTTTTGCTTTGAGGATCATTAGAATCATCAGCTACTGATTACAACAACCAACAACACTGTTCAAGTCAGAGTTTGTGAGATGTGAAGCAGCTGGTTTGAACATAGAATGAGGTCAGTTCAGCAGAAAATCTGTGCATCTGTTTCCTTTATAATCAGCTGATATTTCAGTGATTTGTTCATAAATCCAAAAACGTATTGGTTTTCATTTTTAAACTTAAATGCTCAAATTAAAAGTAGGAAACAGGAAAAAGAGAGAAGTTTATGTGCTGAACTTGACTTTGATGTTTAATATATTCAGTTAAAAAAAAAAAAAAAAAAAGGAAGTTAATAACTTCTTCTTGTGTCAGACCGGAAAAGTTTCCAGAGTGGCGGCACGGCCAAAATTAAAAAAGTCCTTTATTTTCATTGAAAATCATCATTTAGTTGTCACTAGTGTGACTAAAAGTTTGGTTTAAAGAAAAGAAAAAGAAAAAACAGGAGCAGGGGAGAGTCTAACTTGTGATGTGGGGTGGACAGGTCAGAGCCCCCCTGGGAAAAAGCTGATGTAAAATTAACCTTTTAGGAATTTAACCAATTTATTACAACTAAAATGACCATTTAGGTTAAAAAGTCAAGTTAAACTTTATAAAAGCAACCAGCTAATATTTCCTTAGCAACTGGTAAAGGATCACTTTGACTCCTTCAGATGATATTACGTTGAGTCGCCCTTCGTTGTACATCCATATAACATGAGTCATAAACGGGGAAGCCTCTCTACAAAGCATTATCTACAGCAAAACTCCTTCATTTCGCCAATAATTTAAGTAGAATAAACAAACGAACGAGTACTATTGTCCTGCGAGTTCAGGAGGTTCAAAGTTTCAGTTTGGTGGTGTCTGGGTAGTGAGGTGCCCTCAGCTGTACTGCGGTTGGTAAAGTGTTGAGAAAAATTCCCAAAAACTAATGGGGAGTTAATTCTGAACTCACAGGAGAATAGAACTTGTTCATTCATTCTACTTAAAGTATTGATGAAATGAAGTTTTGCTGCAGATAATGTCTTATAGAGAGGCTTCCCAGTCTCTCGCGCTATATGGCTGTACGCCGAAGGGCAACTCAACGTAAAAGCTTCCAAAAGAGTCAAAGTGAGTCATTTCACCAGTGAATAAATTCACGTGTAAACTCCTAGAAATAAGGTCCTGGTTGAAAAAAAAAAGAAAGTTATCCTTTAACTGAGGATGATCCTGCATAGTATGCTTTATTCACTGCTGCACTTAAACTTTATTTATAAGAGATACTCGCTTTGAGCCAAATCACAAGTTTCATCTGTGTTTCTTCAGGATCATTGGACAATTCCTCATCATCATCATCACTCCCACATCTAGCAGTTTTATGACTTTACAAAAAGGATGTATAACAGTCTGGACAGACTCACCCACATCGGCAGGTGGAACGACTGAAAGCCACAATATTTTTTAGAAAAACATGGTGTGGATGTAAAAAACATATAGAAGTACATTACATGCTGCATTCACTTGCAACTTGGATACCTGAGGTTTACTCAAGAAAACATTAGAATTTGATTGTCTATTAATGGGGTCAGTCGGATTTCAAAGACGCATCCTTTTGTCAGATCTGTGTCGGTTTTAAATCAGATTTACGCGCTCTATAATCAAGCAGAACCGACTATTAGAAGTTTGAAGATACAGAAACATCCTGATCCAGACCGCATCAATAATCTAAAAAATGAGACTTTAAACATGATGTTGACATGGTAAGAAAGGAAAAGAGAACAGAGTAAATCACTTCAAGTCAAACTGAACATATTCAACACCATTAACTGTGATGATTGACGCTCAGGATAGTTTTCCTGTGATCTCTGATTAGTTTGTGACTTTGTGGGAATTTTTTTAGTCTTTGTATTTTTGCTTTTGTTGTTTCCTTTTTTATTTTCATTTAACTTTTACCTAACTGGGAAAATTCATGTTATTAAGTCTCTTTTACAAAAGTCTCCTGGCCAAGCAGCACAAGAGGAACAACCACTGACAACCAGACTAAATATATCCTTCACAATGAAAGCAAAAAAATGCACTTTAAAGAGGGACGAAACACCAAAGCTAAAAGGGTGAGAACCAAAACAAGATGTGCGGGTTCTAAGTGGTCATTTTGAGTTTGTCATCATATTGAGAACCAATGGTGTTGGGAGTTCTTTGTAAGCAGTATTAACAATAAAAAGGTAGTTTTGGTCGTCTTGGTTGTCGTTTTTGTGCAACTTTACAGCCTCTTTTGTCTCAGACCCCTGACATAATTTGTCTAAATGTCTCAGTTCACAAACATGAATCATTATCTACGCAAAAACAAATCTAATTCAGTTCATCTCCGTCCCCCCTTCCTCTGCAGCCTCCTCTCACACACAAACATGTCTTTGCCGATTGTTACGAGTCACCACTCGAGGTGTGTCACTCACTTGTCAGTTCGTGGAAGCGGTGAGGCTGCAGCTCTACTGAACAGTGTGGTCTTTGTGCGCTCAGGACAAAGCCAGTGCTGTGAGTCAGTCAGGAGGACCTTGAAGGAGGACACCTGAGCACTAAAACACCTCCCTGCTACCTTTCTGACTGCAGCCTGCGCTCATCCTTGCAGGCTCAAATGGAGGGATGCTTCTGCTGCTTCAGTGAAGTGGATGCAGTGAAGCAGAGAAACATCTTGGGGAAACTTCTGTGTTTTGAGGAGAAGCTGTTTGCCTGGATTGTTGACACAGCTGCAGTCAGAAAATCTCAGTGCAGGCTCTTCTATGATTGGAGCTGCAATGCATGAATCCAGATAAACTGCTCAGAGGAAAACATGCATGTCTCATATTTAGCATCAGACGCTGCAGCCATAACTGAACACACTGGTGATGCATTTCTGGAATTCTGGTCTTTGTTTTGTTGGATGGCTGGAAAATCTCCGCATTGCTGAACGTGACAGGCTGTCAGGAATGCTGCCAGGCCTATTGTGCACCCCGGCCTGCAGCAGGATTATCAGTGATGAAGCTAATCCTGCAGGAAGCGGGCAGCCAGAGCAGAGCTGGGAGCCGTTTATGTCGCAGCATTTCCCCGCTCCCTGTAACGAGGGTTTTTGTTGTTTATGGTGCACATTTTTAGGACTTTTTGATCTTTTTTAAAAACATCCACCCAGAATATTGTCACGCTTGTCTTTGCGGCTCCTCTGGGAATTCCCTCAGAGCCAGTGGGAGTCCTCTGTCTGCACTTGTAGGTCATGTGAAACTTTCAAAAGTATCAAATTGAATCAAAAATAGTCTCTCTCCCCCGAGCTTCTTTTTCTTGACTCAATCTGTGCTTCCCTCGGTCAGGAAACGCTGGGCCCGTCAGGAAACGCCTGCCGGAGGTAAAATGGTGCTCCAAGAGAGGAGTTGTTGAGAGAAACCTAATCCAGGAGCCAGCCACAGGTGGCGGAGGGCTGTTAGGAGAAAAAAAAAAAAAAAAAAAAAGTCTCCTTGGCCTCCTCTTTGCCCACATGCCTGACATACATATGAGATTCTCACAGGCTGACAAACTCTTCCAGAGTGTTAATTATGACATAAAACAAACACACATTCACTCACTAAAAACAACTTCTGATTCAACTTTCTTCTTAAGGGATCATCTAATTAGATATTCCTGCACACTCAGTGGTCTTTGCTGTAGTTTTCAGTCAGTCATTCACTTAAAGGATAACTTTTTTTTTTTTTCCTCAACCTGGACCTTATTTCTAGGAGTATATACGTGCATTTACCCACCGGTAAAGTTTCTGCATCACTTTGAGTCCTTTGGAAGATATTACGTTGAGTCGCCCTTCGGCGAACATCTTGTAAAATGGCCGAGAAGGGGCAGCCTCTACATAAGACATTATCTGCAGCAAAACTCCTTGATTTCATCAATGCTTTAATTAGAAAAATTAATTAGTAGTATTTTTTTGAGTTAGAGTTTCTAAATTATGTTATTGTTGTTGTTGGGTAGCGGGGTGGCCCCCTTCAGGAGTCAAACATAAGCGGCCCGAAAGGAGAGCCGGAACCCACAGAAAGGATGGGGGAGGGGGGTGGGTTAGGAAGAAATAAAGGAGTTTTGCTGCAGATAAATCCTTCTATAATGACTGCCCCGTCTCCACCATTATTGCTGGATGCACACCAAAGAGTGACTCAGCATGATATCTTCCGAAGGATTCAAAGTGATGCAGAAACTTTATCGGTGAGTAAATGGACATATATACACTCCTAAAAATAAGGTCCAGGTTGAAAAAAAGAAAGTTATCCTCCAACTTCATGATCAGTTTGTGGGATTTTTGTGAGAGTTCAAATGAACTTGTGATTAATTTCTGTATTTGTATTTAGTTTGAGTGTGTTTGTAATTATTGTTAGTCAATGTGGTCTGTTTAGCAGCAAGCAATGTTTATTTATAATGTTCCTTTCTTAGATTAGTGTATTTACACAGTATAAAAACAGAGTATACTACAGTATATATATTATAGTATATTAAAAAGGCCAACTTCCATTTTAAACATATGTACAGTAGAAGCCCTTGTAGTGTACAAGGTCTGAAAATTGCCAATGCAAAAATGTGCAAATACTAGTTTGATGGAGCTTTCCTGCTACTCCGCCTGAAAATAGCGCCCCCAGCAACAGATCAGAAATGACGTAGGGGTAGACAAATGCTCCCGACTCTACATATAAAAAATGTGGGATCACAGCAGGAGGAGACGACTCTGAATACGACATTAATCACAGCTTTAATGCTGAAGGCCACAGGTATGTGTAGAGACATGAAAATGTGGAAAACAACATTGAAAGAGATTTTCTTTTGTAAGTCACCATTTTTAAATCATGTAAAAGATGCTTGGTGTCACATTTAGACCTTTGAGGTCTACGTTCTTTAGGATTTAGGATCCTGTTGATCTGATTTATTTTATTTTAGCAACTATCATTATGTATTTCTTGAGGTTTTAAGTGTGTTTAAGCGACAGCTGCTGATGAATCCCCATTTAGAGGAGACAGATCAATCTTCCTGGAAGGAAGAGAAGAGACGGAGAAAACAGTGTCCAGATCTGACGTGGCAGCAGTTCAGCAGGTTGCAGGCGGAGCGAGTCATCTCTCCATGGTTCGTGAGTCGGGCACCACCGCTCTCTCCATAGGAAAACAATGGGACGGCCAGCGCAAAGCGTTTTTACAAAGCGGATCATGTGTACGGCTGTTTGAGTCCTGCCTCCGGCTTTGAGCTCGAGATGTTGAGAGGAACAGCGAGAAAAACACTGAAACCGGGCAGAAACTGCAGCAGCTGCACCGGCTAAAGCTAAGCTTAAGCTAAGCTAACGTTGCCAGCTGTGGCCGAGTCAGTCCAAGGAGAAGAGGACGTTTCTGGCGGCAAAAAAGAAGGGGCTGGTTGGGAGAGTTCAGCCTCAGCTGTAGAGGTGAGGTGAAGGAAGAAGACGGATGTTAAGAAAGATGTCTCGCCGTTTATCGGTTATTGTTTAGCATTGGTCAGCTGTGGAATTCACCTGACTTCACCTCCTCTGAGGTCAGAGGTCACATGATTCCAAAACCGTGCAGTGTTTGTGAAGGACAGTTTCATCCCCTCCCCCTCCCTTTTTAAGAAACACTTCCTGGTTCTTTTCAACTTAAGGTGAACTTCAATTTTTTTCAATCTGGACCTATTTTCTTGCATGAAATAAGTCCATGACAAAACCCTGAGAGACCCCACAGGTAAATTCTCTATTAACAGATTTGATTAAAACAAAAACTGTCTTTGCTCACTTTTAGTCCCGTTTGTGTCTTTTTAATCATTTCAGCTGTTCTTGCAATCATCTTTTTCTCTTTAGTTTTTCCTTGTTTTTATAGTGAGTGGGGATGGGCGATATTTTATCGTGTGCGGTATATCGTCAAAGAAATTCCCCACAATAACAATTTGAATTTATCGTTATCGTGAGATGACAATTTATCAGTTTGTGTTTGCAGTTGCACTACTTTGGTTTTTTTAATAAGCCAAGTTAGTTTTGCTGTTTGCATCGTTTGAATAAATGTGGAGTTTGGTCTCTCATATTTCAGACTTGTTTGATTGGTGTCACTACAGTTTTGCAATACAGATGCACTACTTGAACTTAAATGATATAGTTTAGTGGCTTCTAGTATTTTGTAGGGCTTTAAAGACAGAATTTAGTGACAGATTTATAATACAAAATATTTTGCTGATAGTTTGTCACTTATCGTTACAGTGATAAGAGAAATTATCGTGATACATTTTTTAGTCCATATCGCCCATCCCTAATAGTGAGTCATCGTCACTTATCGTTACCGTGATAAATAAGAGAAATTATCGTGATACATTTTTTTAGTCCATATCGCCCATTCCTAATAGTGAGTCAGTGTTTTTGTTCTCATGAAAAACAAAAAAAGGAAATCTGTAGTTGTCCTGGGTTGCAGATAATGGTGGTTACAGCAAGAAGGTTCCTGACATGAACCTAAGCCGGTTCTCTGGAGTTTTCACGCTCTCATGTGTGCATAGATTCTAAACAGACCATAAAAGAGAGAGATTATGCATAGTTGGTTGTCTTATTGAATCTTTGAGACTTTAACCTATTTCATTGCAGCATTGATGGGTTCAGACACCTCCTTCCCTTTGATCCTAAACAAGATGAAGAATTTTTTTTTTTTTTTTTTTAATGGTTTTTTGCTTATTGTAATATTTTTTCTTGTAAATTTCTCTGCAGTCAGTTATTTCTTTGATTGTTTTGAGCCTGTCATTCATCTTTTTCAATATATTCAGTTGTTTCTTTGTTGAATGTTCCAGTTTTATGTAACACTAATTATTAGCATTGGATCAAATGACCATTTTATACATTTACAATGATGTCACTTTCCAAACAATAAAAATCTATTCTCTATTCATGAAATGTCTTTCAGCCACACATTGGTGGAGCAACCCTTTGAGGAATGGACTGTATTGTAAATTCTGCAGCAGAGCTATTATTGTAAGACTGAATCATTAAAGCTCATGTTTGCACACCCGCCCTCTCCTGTCTAGTTGTTTACTTTTGTCCTAGAAAGATACCAGCAGCCTTGAAAATGAGCTTGTCTTTAAGTGTGAAAAAAGTTGCAAGTTTGTGGAGCGTGACTGCGACAGAGGGAGCTCCTCTCCTCTGGTAAAACGGTGTCACAGGGGACCTCTGGTGAGACAACATGGCCCATCACACACCTGGCATCTCACACTGGTGCCGAGCAGCTGCTGTGTTTCCACACCACGTTACCATGGATGTGAACAGCAAACACTGAGGTCTGTGGGGAAGTCTGCACCCTCTGCAAACACACACTCACAAACCTCATCATGCATCGCTGAATGGGTCAAATGCTTAAGTGGAGGGCATCATTAAACCACAGCCGCACAAAGAAGAACCACATCAGAGGAGGTTGAGCTGTTTCACCAAATCTGCTTTACTGCAGCTCAGGAGCTCTTTCAGCTCAGCGAGACTTAATTCATCCAAATCTGGGTCACAAAAAAAAAAAAAAAAACACACACCCTGGGGATAAAAGTACTTCTGAGCATTCAGGAAAAGTTTCTGCTGACATTATGTAACTTGAATACAACTCCAGTACAAGTGTAAAGGGCACGTATCAATTTCCCGAAGCAGAAGCAGGACAAAGCAGGTCGCAAGTCTGAAATACCAGCAAGTCAGAAAAATAACCTCAGTGTTGCGTTTCAGATCCTGCACCAGTCATTAAAAACACACCGCCTGGTGTAATACAGTTACAAATCTCTACATCTTTTGTCATTTTGTCTCTTTAGTTTCTTTGCATCTTCCTGTTTCCTTTGGTCTTTTTGTGGCCTTTCATTCAAATAAAGCTATTGATCTGCAGGATTTGACTGTCTATGGGCATGTTTTATGATCCATTAGTATTCTGAACCTCTAAGATACCACCCATTGTAGGAATCTCCCCCAATTCAAGCTATTCTCAGCTTCAATACAACACTATCAACTGTATACACAGTACCATCAGTACACAAGACCAAAACACAGCAAATGTCAAGTGACATAAAAAGGAAACTCTACCCTGCTGCGTCTGTCTAAAGGGGACTAGAGTGGATAATTGTGAGGATATAGTGCATAATGCTTCTAAAGGCAATTGCAAACACAGAACAGACAGGCTCTCAAAGTGTTGATCTGTGCAGCTGAATAAAAACGGTTTGCTCTGCCTCAGCAACTGATGATTTAGCCCCGAGTCTGCACATGCAATCTGTTCAGCCAGCTTGGTGCAATTAGCTGCACCTGTGAAGTGCTGCATGGCAACAATCAAAAATAAACATGAAGCCAAGTTTTAATGATGTGTGTCACCAGACAAAAAAAAGGTTTTTTAAAAAGATTATGTATATAACAGCCTTAAAGGCTCCTCCTGTTATATTACATTAATAGATTATTAGTACTAAGTGGCATTGTTTTAGGTACTTATGTTGGCGTAGAATCTCAGTCACACAGATCATGGTAACTAAGAACTTAGAACTCAAGTAACTTGACTTATTTTCTTGTTGCTGCAGGTGTTACCTCTCACCCACATCCTTTTGAAATGTTCCATCATTCTGAGGCGTTCTGTCATTTTATTTACCATGTTTCACTAGAGTATTGCAGTTTCAAATATTTTTAATTCTAACATTTTAATATAATGCCACATATTTCTCAGATGAAATGTAGCCATTTCATATTTAGGGAATTGACCAATTAAAATTTGCTTCCTTCTTTCTATTTTGAGTTTTTAGGAAATACAAGTATAATACTGACACCTGGTGGTCAGTTTCTGGAAATGCAGTTTTTCAAGAACCCGCCCACAAATTGATACTCATTTTCTATTGGTTCACAATTCGACATGATGGCATATGATTGGTTTTATTGTTTGTCCATCTACCAATCAACACGTTTGTTTACAACTACGCAAGCAGGTCAAAGTGGACATTCAAAACTGACGCAATTAGCCCTCAAGATAGTTGAGACGGTCAATATTAAAACCCAAGAAAGTGACAGCCTGTTGAAATCTTTTGTTCGGTGAGAAATGAATCTTACAGAGACATAACCGAGCGCCTTGTCCGCTCTGATGATGCTGTGTCTGGGCGTGAAAGCTGCGAGGTCGTCGGTTTCTTTAAGAAAGGTTGGTAGTTTAGCTAACGGTCAAGCTAGCCAGCTTAGCTTCACCTTCTGTTTTAAACAACTGACTATTGTTTACTGTAAATATCCCGAACTATTTATGTCATCTTAAGAGCGAGAAATGTACGTTGTCTTTTAATAATGACAATGAAACCACCCTTTTGTCACACGATCACCCAAAAGAGAAAGGGTAAAGGGTAAAAAGCTGCAAAAGAAACAAAACGTTCAAAATGTGATGAAAATTAAACTCATAACACGTCTGTCCGATGTATACAATTGGCAGTATCCTTGTATGTGGATGCAAATATACAGTGGCTAACCTACAGTAAATAAGACGATGTCGGGTTGAAGTTTATGGTCGTTAGTTATTTGCACTGGAATGTAAACACTGAAAGTCTCTGTAGGTATTAGTTTAAGGAGCTGGACAAATTACAGTCAAAAAACTAAATACTTTTTTTAAAAAATGTTGGGGAAAACCTCAGTGCATTTGGTAAATGCTGCTTATAAAGTCCAGATTTTTATTGCACTTATAATGCTGAAACTCTCATGACTGACCAGTCTAAGTGGAACATGGAGTTGCTGCTCTACTAAAAGGAAGTTTGATGGAAACTAACCTAGTTAACAGCTCAAGCAAGCTGATAATCTGGAACTAGGTCAGTCAGTTTCTTCTGGACTTGGACCCTAGATTTACACATTGTTCTCAGTCTTTGACTATATTGTGCCGCTTTCTTATGAGTGGTTGATTCAGTGAAAGATGCAAATCAGTGTAATTGCTGGCACCTGCCTGGCTGTTTCCTCCATTTCAGCAGTAAAGAGGAGTACGTCTGCAGGGGTGCCCAAGTCTAGTCCTCAACAGCTGTCCTGCAACTTTTAGATTTGATTCAGTTGTGTTGGAAAAGTGATTCATTTAAAAAAGAAAAAAAGAGAAAGAAAGAAAAGGAGGAGGCTTGGTCACTTCTTCAGCTTCCACCGTATAGACTTATTTAATCTTGAAGTAAACTTTAAAAGATCTACTTCAGCGTGATCTACAGCACATATTTAAGATTAAGAATGATTGTCAGTTCTACTTTTTAAAATGAAAACAGAGACATTTAGTAAACCCCTAAAACCTTATTTTTTGTTCACTTATATTGCATAAACTTTTTCCCATGAAATAACCCCTTTATGCATAGAAATGACTGATGTTTTCCACTTTTGGCCTCTTAGTGGTGTAGAAAAATTAACCCTGCCTGCCTGTTTTCATATCAGTTGAGGATCTCAGGGTTTTAGATATTTTTTGATAGTTTTCTGAGCCTTTCTAAACTTTAAGATTGAAAACAAGATAAAAGAAATTCTACCAGAGTATGACTAAGCACGGTGTTCTGCTGTTTTCCAGCTTTGCATCCTCTCCCTGCTGCACATGAGGCTTCTTCGGTTCTGCCACTGTCCTCTGCAGCTCTGGAGGAGTCATCTTCACAGTGGGATCGTTCGTTTAGCCGCCGCTGGACCAGAATCGCCGTCTCCTTCCGCCCCGACATCCTCTGAGCTCACAAACTCAGAACAGAACCAAAATTCCTCTGCGTGGTCCCCTGACCAGGGTCCCCCGCCCGCTCCCACCCACTGCTGCATGAGTGGCTGCCATAACTGCGTTTGGATCGAGCATGCGGAGCAGCTGCTGGCGTACTATCACGACGGAGGTGACCGAGCGCTCGCTGCCATCGAGGAGAACGTCCTCGATGATAATCTGAAAGCTTACCTGAAAATGGAGATCAGACTTCTTAAAAAGACGTAATGCACTGCTGCCTGCAGCCTCGTGTAACTCAGCACTTTATAACGCACCCTGTTCACTGTGACAGGTTTTCACCGTTTTCCTCCGCTTGGTTACAGGGTTTATCTGTAGATAAAGAAAAAAAAAGATGACAAGCAGCTAGTTTAAAATCCTGTATTTTTTTTTTAATTATTAAATGATACATAACTGGATGATCATACAGCTCAGACTGCCACTAAGGATTAAATTATCACCTTTAAACGACTAAATAGTTGCAGGATGTTTGACTTGTTTGTCCTTCTGGCTTCTTCTGTTTTTCCCAAACATGCCAACATATCTGTTTTCTCAGCGTTTCTCAATCCTGGTCCTGAAGGACCCCTGCCCTGCAGGATTTCAAGAAATTTTTACTTTAACACACCTGACTCGGATGAAAGGCTCGTTAGCAGCTTGCAAAGAACTTGAGCAGTTCAGTTGATCTGAATCAGGTGTGGTGGAGTTGGAAACCCACGGCCATACTCAAACTTCTTTGAATTAGTCCCAAAATCACTTTAAGAGTGGACTTATGAGCAAAAAAAATTCTAAGTTAAAGCTGCACTTAGGTTAAGCTAGGTACACACTACAGGATTCCTGAGACCGTCATAGATGTAGAGACCACAAGCTTGATTACAAATGACAAATCACACAAGATTAGCCCCTTCTGATCATAGTGTGGGGTGTACATGACGGAGAACACCCCAGACTAACAGATTCTTTAGCAGAGAATCGGCTCCTTCACTGTCAACATCCCAAATCTTGCGATATCAAACGAGATGTTGACAGTGAAGGGGCAGATTTCCTGCTGACGAATCAGTGTGGGGTGTTCATCATGTACATCCCACACTATGATCAGAAGGGACAAATCTTGTGCGATTTGTCTTTTGTGATCATCAAGTGTGTGGTCTCTACATCTATGAAGGTCTCAGGAATCTTGTGGTGTGTACCTAGCTTTATCAAGTGTCTCACTCACACTTTTAGCGAAGTGCAGGACTAGATCTTAAATGTCACTCAGAGCGGGTTATAACAGTACCAGGTGCCTAAATGGAATTTTAGATGTCACTTCTAAGTCATTGAATTGGCCAATCACTGAATGGAATTGTTTGATGGCTGTGATGCCCCGCCTAAATAATCAGCATTATCCCCAGAATTATGCAACCTAAATACTGCAATAAAAACTGGTAGGCACCTAAAAGGCCCCTGAAAACACTTCAATTTAAAAAAAAATAAATAAATCTCTCAGTATCTCTAAAAAGTTCTTATGAGGTTTTTCAGACATGTTGGTGTACTGAAAACACTTTTTGGGGGCATTTATTTATCCTTAATTATGTTTAGGCTCATTTATGAGCATTAACTTTGGAATCAGAGCGATTGGAGAAGTTTTACTAGTCACTTATAGAACTATATGATAAAAAAAAAAAAAAAATCCAAAAATGGGCCCAGATGAGTTCTTTTTGGATAACATGCAAACATGCTGTAAGTTCCTGCATTAGCAACAACTGGTCACTAATTTTTTATGTCGTTTCCAAGCATTCATAACACATGGCCACGACTTGGTTTTTGTGTCCATGATTTGAAAATGCGTGGCCGCGGGATAACATATTGTGGCCGTGTTTTAGTGACGCGTGGCCACCAGTTATTTTTATTCTTACTGATGTTATTTTGTGAAAAACTACAAAAGAAATTCATTTGGTTTCTATTTCCTATTATGAGATAGGAAACTTTTAATCCCAGCATGAAGTTCTTTTGCGCTTGGTTACTGGTGAGATTACATCCCTTATTAAATCCATAACATAAATTAGAGCCGCTCTGTCCAATGATACCGTTTAATCAGCTGTGTGTCGTCAAAGCCAAAAACGTCCTTCAGGTCCAGGAACGTCTCTCTGGCCTCAATGACATCCTCATCCTCTAGTGGAAACTCCTGCCCACTAAACACCTCTGGAGTTGTCTTAAATATTTGGAGGAGTAGGAGTGATTCTTAGAGAAAGTTAATAAGCAGTTTTCCTTCTTACGTTTAAGAGGAGTAAATTCAACCAATTTTCCGCACTTCAGGCTAAAATGGCTCTAAAAGACATTTGATAAATACGGGCCCTGGAATACATGCAGGGGTCCCCGAGGACCAGGATTAAGAAACCCTGCACTGTCTCACTTTCCCATGAAAAATTCAGAACAATTAAAAATGGTATTCAAATGCAAAACGTCCCTTTTAACGTTCCAGATTTCAGGGGCACATAAACTGTTACGTTCAATGACTTTTGCACATTATGGACCTTTACAATTCTGTGCTGGTACCGTTAAAATGATCAAATCACCACATGAAAAAAACTCAGATCTCAGAGGAAAAAAATGGAAATCAGTACTAAGACCTGCTGTGTGAAGGTAATCTTAGTCTGTTGATCTGTGATCTACTCTGAATAAAAATCATTTCTGCGTATTTGATTCAGTGTCCTGAAGTATTGAAGCGCGGCTGCATATTTATGTACAAGTGTGATCTTTTAAAATGGAAGTATTTAAAGTGTATTTTGATGAGTTTATTGATCACTTGATTTTGTACATTTCAGTGTATTTAAATTTTGTTTTTAAAGATGTCTCATAAATAAATGTTCCTATTTAAAATTAAAAGATTTTTTCATATTTATGAAAGAATATATACCTATATAAACCAGACAATTCAAAAACATCAAAACTCAATATAAAAAGTGACTTTACTTCTCAAATGTGACTAAAAATATAATTTATGAATATTTTTCTTTACAGTCCATATGTATTAAAAAAAAAAAAAAAAAATCAGGAACCCAGAATGTCCACTAGGGGGCACCACATGCACACAAATCAGCTCTCTATCATTTAATATTTTGATTGTTTACCTGCTTGTTTCACCATCATGAAGGTTTTTCCTCCATGCTGAACCCTTCCTTGAATTTATTGAAAAGACATTTTGGACAGTCGTTCTTTAAAAGATTACGTGATATCAAGATTTAAATGCAATTCATTCCCACAAAGTCTGTATTTACTAAATGTAGATGAGTTTTAGATGATTGATGGAGGCCGTCCCGTTTTTGACATCCATTATTTGGACGGTAAACGCAGCCTGCTCACAGTCCTGCAGATTCGGAGGTGACGGTGACCCTGATCCCCCTCTCTGAGTCAGCATAGGTAATAGTGTTGTACAGTAAGTCCTAATTACAGAGCACCAAGCGCAGCCGCTCCAGTAGTGCAGTGCTCACATATGCTCTGATGTGGGTTATGCAGCGATTACAAATGAGTCGTTTCACTGATCAGACACAGAAGTGTGAACCTGGTGACTCTGACGTGGCGGGATAAACTCAAAACAGATTATTGCCCATGCCAAGGCCTCAGTGTCACTTTGCATCATGGCAGCGGATTATAGTGTCGCATCATGAATCTGCACCGTCATGACTGAACTGTTCTCACAAATGGAAGCATTTTTATGTAATATTATGTCAAATGCCATTTTAAACAAGCATTCAATTAAATAATGAATGAATTCAGAATATCAAGCTCCTCTTCTGTTCAACACAACAAAGCAGCCTGATCATCATTCTGCTGCTGACAGAACAAGTGCTTTTCATTTGTATTTTTTTTATAGTTTGTTTCCCCCCCCCCCCCCCCCCATCTGGACCCATTTTCTAGCATGAAATACATTCACTCACCCAGACAGTTTTGGTGCAACTTGAATTCCTTCGGGAGATCTTTAGATCCGCTCCAGATCAGCGTATGTCCAATATAATGTAAGTGATGGGGCAACCTCGCGCTGCCTCTAAATAAGGCATTATCTGCCACAAACTTCACCATTTCACCAATGTTTTGTTACGAAACATTAGTCGGACCCCCTGTGAGCTCGAAGCGCTTTTTTTTTGTGGTGATTTGTCCTTATATACAGACATTTTTACCGTGGCGACTTTGATGACGTCACTATTATGCGACACCATAGCAAGTAAATGTCTGTAAATACGGACAAATCACCACAAAAAAGCCGCTTTGAGCTCACATCCGACTAATGTTTCGCAACAAAACATTGGTGAAATGAAGGAGTTTGTGGCAGATAATGCCTTATTTAGAGGCTGCGCGAGGTTGCCTCATCACTTACATTATATTGGACATATGCTGATCTGGGAGTGGATCTAAATATCTCCCGAAAGAATTCAAGTTGCACCAAAACTGTCTGGGTGAGGAAAAGAATGCGTTTCATGCTAGAAAATACTGTAGGTCCAGATTGAAAAAACCGAACTTCCCCTTTCAGTGTGACCCTGATCGTAAGCATTTGTGGGCAAAAGCCCATTGAGTTGTAAAAGGCATGGACATGTTTTTTTGTTGTTGTTTTTCTGAAGTATTGAACCATAACACTAAAAGTGTCAACCTGAACTGAACCATGAAGTGTTTGGAAGGTATGTAAAATATTGTAATTTTGGCCAATACCAATATTTTAAAATGCATGTGGCCGATAACCGATATCAATACCGATATTAAAGCTGAAAAAAAAAAAAAAGCAGTCATTGCAAATAACAGTTTTGTTATCCTTTCCCGACACTTTGAAACAGGGGTGTAAAAATATCGATACACTGAAATATCTTGATATTTCCATATGCCGATATCAAATCAATATTTAAAAACACAGTATCAATCTATTCTACTTGCGAAGGCGAAGATTATATCGTGCATCCCTAGTGTTTGGTATTGTTGCACACCTAATATACACACTATACACTAGTGGCATGCATAAATTAACACATACTTTTGGAACATAACAAAAACAGGCATTTCTTAGTTTAATTTTTTTCTTGATAAAGTTGGTATTTTTTTTTCCCCATTTTCCTACTTGCTAGAAATTCAGCTTGTATTTATATTTGACAAGGACCATGTTATTGTTTGTAACAGAACTTTAGCCAACTAGAAGTCCCACTTGTTTAGGATGTTGCAGAAGTCATAACCCCAGTGTGCAGCTGGTGTTGCCTTACAGCATTAAATACTCACTGCAGGAAATCAGATATGTTAAGAAACTTCTGCAGGATTGAGGATGACAGCTTTTTCTCGAAGCAGGTGGGAAAATGATTGCATAAGAAAGAAAGAGAGAAGGCCTGGGCCTTTCAGGAAGCTTCCTGCAGCATCTATAATCTGCATGGACATAATCTAATTTGTGTTCTCTCGTCCTGCATCCTCCTGTCTTAAATCACTGGTTTAATTAGCTTAATAGTGTTGACATGAAGTCCCTATGTAGTATGTGCCAGTAGTTTTTGGAGAGAGGAAGCTCTTTTCTTTAACCCTTCCAACAAGACATAAAACTCTACCTTCAACATGCACACTGAGAACTGGAAAGTCTGAGATGCAGGTTTTTTGCTGTTTCTGAGTACTGACCTGATTTTGCTGGGTCGCTGTCGACAGCTTTCCTGAATGTTTTCCACTTGTGAATAATCTTTCTTTTTGTAAAATGATGGTCTAAATACTTTGGAAATGACCTCATATCCCTCCCAGAAAGGTGGGCAGCAACAGTTATTTCTCTAAAGTCAGTGCTGATGTCTTTCCTCATTGACATTGTGTTAACACACACGTCTGAATGCTGCAGAAAAACAAACTGCCCAAACTTCTGTTTTTGTAGAGGAGCTTAAAAATGATGACGATCCAGCAGGTGCATTTGATTAGCAGCACCTGACTGCTATTTATCATCTGTGTGTGTGTGCATAGGGTGTGTGGAGCTCCATGAACTTAATTTTAGCTTCCATGTTAACAGATTAGAGCAAAGCATTGGATTACTATGAGTATTTAAATCATAGTAACACCAGAATGCCATTTCAGTTCAACCATTTAGTGTAATAGAGAGTGATTATAACAATAACTCATTATATTTATTGCTCTTTTCAACAACCTGTAGATGTTCAAGTCCTTTACACTGCAAAAACTCAAATCTTAGCAAGCATATTTTTCTAATTTCGAGTCAAAATATCACATCGCATCCAAAATAAGACAAAATTGCTTAAAGAGAAAAATTTCAGTAAGATATAAGATCTTGTTTTAAGGCAATGCATCTTATTTCAAGAAATCTTATTAAGAAAAATTTGCTTGTTCCGTTGGCAGAATTTTTTTTGCTTATTACAAACAAAAAAAAAAATCTTGGCCACTCTTAAAATAAGTTTTGAAAAAGGGGGGGGGGGGGGTTGCCTGTAAAAAGCAAAATTTTTAAAAATTCTGCCAATAGAACAAGCAAAATTTTCTTGATAAGATTTCTTGAAATAAGATGCATTGTCTTAAAACAAGCTCCTATCTCGCTAAAATGTTTCTCTTAAAGTAATTTTGTCTTATTTTAAGTGTGATGAGATATTTTGACTGGAAATTAGAAAAATATACTTGCTTAGATTTGAGTTTTTGCAGTACAAAAGATAAAACATCACTAAAACACAGATCAAAGCAATTACACTATACAGAAATATAAATGTGTAAAAGGAGGGGGGGGGGGGTGAAACCAACAGTACAGCTAAATCTCTCATCATTGTATTGATAGATGTCATTTATTTATTTGCATATTTTAACAGAACCCCATCTAGAACAAGTCAGTTGGGGAAATTCCATCATGTAGTTTGTCCAGCAGAGTTTTTACAATATCAGCATGCAGGTTGTGGAAAGAAATTAAGATAAAATTAAAGTGCAAAATGTCAAACCCAGACATGCGGTATCACTGGGGATGTAAAATGATGAACACATGGAACCTGTTAGCATAACTGAAGGGAAAGCATGTCATTGAGACTGAAGCTAAATGTCATCAATTCTGGAAGTAAAAGTTTTTGCTGTTGCGTTCAGCTCCTGTTTACACATTCCCAGAGGTGGAAGGGGGCAAAATTGAAAGCATGAAGATGTTTTACTGGACTATATTACCTCAGCTCATTCAAATAAAGAAAGAAATAAATAGAAATAAATAAAAAAGTTTCCCAGAGTAGTGTTTAATAACTACAGAAGGAGGTCAGAGCATGGTGATGTGTCACCCTAACCTGAGGATTACAGGCTGTGTCTCAGCTCCTGTATTGGATTGTGTGCAGATGTTCCAGATAAAGAGGTCGCTGGATGGATTTCATCAAATAAACACATTTTAAACTGTTTCAGTGGATGTAAAATGATCATGAAAATGAAAAACTGAGTGCAGTTCGGTCGTGTTGGAGCTGTCAGACAGTTTGACCTGAACCCAAACATGCGAAGTGTTGACATGAAAAACGGGAGGCGGCGCTTCATAATCTCAGGCTCAGAGTATAAGAGGGCCCCTAAGCCCCGAGTGGCCCTCACAGCAAGCCTATAGCATAGAAGTCCACTCATCTGCTAGACACAGCACTGCTGCACTTACATCCACTTGTTTGGCTGTTCTTCATCCAAGCAGACGGTGAGTAGACCCGCGTCACTAAGGCCGATCCGTAGCTGCAGAAAATGATTAAATGCTCTGATTTACATTGGAAAAACTAAAATATATCATGTTGCCTTAAATCACGAAGGCTGGATAGAAGTTGAACAAAATTGTTGCATTTTAAAATGTGACTAAATGTTAGAAAAGTTACTGCTTAAATTTTTTGTTGCAGATATTCTGTTGTTTAGATGCTGCAAAGTAATTTAAGATATTTTCTAAGATATTTCAGCTATTCTACAACACATTGATCCTTTTGAAAATTTAAAAAAAAACAATGCAATCATCCTGTGCAGATGTTTATTATTTTTGTACCTTATTTGACAGTTTGTTTGTGATGCTTACTGTTTGGTGTGTTTGCAAAACAGAATCTTAGTTTTCTTAACAATTTACTATTGCATATTTTAACCATTTATATTTTAATGTACCAGGCTCAAGGTCTTTTTTCTGACTTTTTTTCAATTTCTTTAAGGATTTTTTAACCTTTATTTTCCTGATTAATAACCTCTTTTTCAAGGGAGTCCTGGCCAAAAAAATTGTTTCTTTGCAAACCTTTTTGAAACAGAAAAAGCAAGTGGTAAATGTTTTCATGCAGAGTTGCGGTATAAAACTGTCTAAAATGATTAAATCTTGTATTCTACATTAAAAGCTGTCAGTTCAAAGAATCTCTGAATAGTTTAGAGGTTCAGTTAAGAGTTTTTACTTTCCATTTTACAGAATCTGAAGGTTTCAAAATACGTTTAGAAATAAACAGATTAATTGCAGGCATCTAAAGCAGAGCTGTACACTTGAGCATACCTAAAATGCCAATGTTTCTCCCTTTTTTTGTGACTAATGTCAAAGTACCAAGATGGCCAAATTGCACGCAGCGCTGTTGGTCTCAAAGCTCTGCATCAGCAGTGGGCTTGTTAAGGACTGTCATTGTCACTGGGACGCGATGAGCGGATTATCATTTAGACCCTCAGTGCGTAGCTCAGCACTTCTGTTGGTCGTCCTTGCTTTAACAAGATTATTGGAGCGCGAAACAGAGACAGTGAAAACTTATTAACTTGAGCCAGGGATTAGGGGAATTTGGGTCATCTTTGCAGGACAGCCTACAGTGTGGTCCTTTGAACTGCAGGGAAACATGGGAGTAAATCCAGGCAGGTGTTCATCAGTTCTTTAAGAGGATTACTGGTGGTAATGTCACACAGAGGTGAAAGGAGCTGTTTGTTAGCGTTACATCAAATTAATGTTGTAGTTGAGCATCTTGGTAAAAAGCCTTGGTGCGCACAAATGTGATTAATATGAGTGGAAGTGGCCCAATCTTCCCACCTAACATTTCTTTCCTAATATTTAGATTTCACCACGAAGACTACACTTCTGAGAGGTGTCCTAAAGCCAACAGCCTGCATACACGTCACATATAACTGCTCAAAATGAATCTTGAGCCACCAAAAGCTGAGATCAAGTCAGCTACTCGTGTAACCGGAGGCCCTGCCACCCCACGCAAGGGGCCCCCCAAGTTCAAGCAGAGGCAGACTCGTCAGTTCAAGAGCAAGCCTCCAAAGAAGGGAATTCAGGGGTATGCATCATTGAAGCACTTTTCTCTGCAGTATCTTTAGAGGTTTTAACCCTTCCTGGTGTGTAACCCGTGTTTTTGTTCACAGCTTTGGTGATGATATCCCCGGCATGGAGGGCTTGGGCACAGGTGGGTTTTTATAGGGATTGAAATTATTTCTTTGCATGACTCCCAGACACATGAACATTCTCACATCTCTTCCTTCTTTTGCAGACATCACCGTCATCTGCCCATGGGAGGCCTTCAATCACCTGGAGCTGCACGAGCTGGCCCAGTACGGCATCATCTGAGCCTTCCCACGTCTCGCTGCAGTCCGCCGAGGATCACAGGCCACGTACTTCATACCATCTGCCTCAGGCTCCATCTCAAACCTCTAAATGGAACTACTCTAAACAAACAAGCATAATGATGAACTGTAACAAACACAAAAAATGGAAAAAGAGACAAAAATCTACCAAAAAAATGTTTCTTTCTGTTCTCTAACTGGACTCTTCTTCTGGTTGCAGCTAACACACCACATCTGCTCGTTTAGGATCTGTCACTTTCATTCTTCTTCACTCGGTAGATCCGCTCCGTTAATTCCTGACAACACACTCGCTCTCTCCTCTTTCGCTCTTTCCTATCTTTCTTTTCCTCTTCTCTCCTTCTCACCGTCTAACCAAGTAGGCTAACCTACGCAAGCAAAGCAGCCTCACTGTGAGTTTAAGTGATAGACCCGTGAAGTGGGTGGGCTCCCACTTCACGCGCCTCGGCGCCTCTTTCGCCATCCGAGGCCTCTTCCATCAACGCCGAACACATAAAATCCTGAATTCTGTAGGGAGCAGACACCAGCTTCCCATTGCTGAGCGTAAAATTCAGTGGGATATCCAGGAATCACTTATCCCTCTTTTCCCTCTGTTTTTCCCTTTAACTGCACTGAACTTCACCAGAACTCAGAAAACATCACGTTTCTAAAGATTTTCTACTTTTTTTTTTTTTTAAAAGTCTGTTGGTAGATGATGAGTGACATTTAGCAGAGACATGCTATTATTTTACTGCATAGACAGAAAGTTAAACCACTTTAAAACCAGCTCAGCAGATAAAAATGTCCAGAAAATTTGAATTTATTTCATCAAAACTACCAGTAGTGTGTATGTCTGTCAACTTTCACACTAACTCTACCATTGTGTTTGCTCTTGTTAACAGTGTACATCTCCCTTGTATAATATTGGTGTATATGTCTTGTATATTCATTGCATGTTTATTTCTGCTACACACACTCGTGAACCCTGTGTGTTTATTTTGTGGTAAGAAGCTCATTCTTGTAGCTCTCATTTGTTGTTCTCGTGTAGAGTACATTTTACATTTTTCCACTTTGTCCATATCTGCCATCCATCCTTCAGTATTTCATTTGTCTTTAATTTCATCTCCATATCCTCTTCATCATCACCCCTGTGAGCCCTATGATTACTCTACTCCAGAAGACGAGATGAGAGGAGCTGAAGATACCAGTCTGATGATGGGAGAGTTGTGCTGTATTAGTGAAAGACGGCAGAGGGATGAGTGGGATTGATGTTTAAGTATTTGTTTGACTGAATGTGTAATGGAGCTTTGTCCTCTCTACAGGACGACGGGAAAAAATAAAGCATAAAAAAAGTAAAATAAAAAAGAAGGTTTATTTTATTCAAATTATTCTTTTCTTTTTGGTGTGTTTGGGGTAAATGCTGGAAAAAAAATGAAACAATCAAATTTCAATTACGTTTTTTGAATGATATTCAACTTAAATACCAGAGACACTTCATTTAAGTTGCAATTACGTGACCAGTAAATGAAATGTAACTTAATTTGCTCATTTTCTTTCTTTTATTTTTAACCCAGGTAGACTATACAATTACTTAAATACCGGCATTAATCATAATCATTCAAAATACTGTAGTTTAAAAAAAGTGTGAAGCCTGAAATTGTGAATCTGAACAAGTTAACGGTGTCAAGGTTCACATTTCACATGAAATAATCAGAAATAAGATCATAAATTAAAATAGTTTTGGTGAAACAAAACAAAATTATGCCTTTTACTAGACTTCCTTTTGATACACTGTTTTTCAGTTACTTTTTTTACAGTACAGCATAAAGGTTTTTCATGTTTATCTTCCAAGTAGTCACTTTTTTTTATAATCAATGTTCAAAGTAATAAAACCCTAATTCCAAAAAAGTTGGGCCGCTGAGAAAAAATAGAATGCAATGATTTGCAAATCTCATAAATTTCACTTTGCCAAGATCATAATTTACATGAATTTAACAAAGATTAGCAAAAGCTGCGAAGTGCTTGACCAAAATCAACAGGAAGAGTTGAGGTTTAAGCCAGGACTTTGTGGCAACAGGGTGATGACCGACTGAAGAGAATTAAAATAAAACAAAGCATGTTCCAATTTAATTCACGGGAAAGCAATAGAAACCCCGAAACCCTCCCAGAATACCAAAACCAAAACCACATAGCATTTAAGACGCACAACGTAACTTTTAGACCTTAAAAATCTGTTTCTGACTCGTTTTGACGACACAGCAACATTCATTGTGCGCATTTTTGAGCTGTCACTGCCCAGCGGCGTCCCGGGGCTCAGAAACAGCAGTATGTCAGTTTCCCATCCGGCCCGGGACGCGGCCGTGACGTTGCAGCCGACGATTGGTTGCACACTGTGTCACTTACTAAACGGCTATGAACCAGATATGAACACAGCGGGTGTTTTGAACGTGCATCGTGTCGGATTCGGTAAAGAAATGCAAGGAAACATTACAGAGGAAGAGAGGAAAAGACAGAGAGGAAGCGAGAACAAGGCCCCGTCCCAACACCTGCACTTCCACCCTTGCGCCCCTAGAATGCGCGCTCCCGTTGAGGGGTTGAAGTGCGTCGTGTGTCCCGGTTTTCCAGGGCTGCTCGAGGGCGGAAGTCCGTCACGCCCCTTTTGCGCCCTCAATCCACACTTCAGTGAAGTCCGCATCCATGCAGACTTCACCGAAGCATATTGCCCATAATTCATTGCTGCATGTGACGTTTTGAACCATAAAGGCGGAACATGTCGCTGTTTGGTGATGAGCTCCTGCCTGTGGTGAAAAAAAAGCCATTTCAGATGTAAACATTGAAATATTTAATCTTTTATGCTGTAGGTGAAATATTTACTGAAGTTTGCCGTGTTACTTCGAAATATACTTTTAATATTAAAATTCAAAGCATTTGAATAATGAAAGTGATCAGTTTACTGATAAAAGTAGCTAAATTATTTTTTTATGTAAAAACTTTATCTACACAGGTAAGTCCAGTCAAGACGCAGCGTCTTTAACAAGGGAAACCTGTTTACCTGACATAGTTTAGTTTAGTTTAGTTTATTATGGATCCCCATTAGTCTTCACCAGTGAAGAATATTCTTCCTGGGATCCAAATCAACATAAATTTTGAACGTACAATCAACAAAAACAGGTTAACTAAATTAAAATACAATACAAAGCAAACATTTTAAAAGAAAAAAAGCAAAAACTAAATAAGTATACAATACCAAAGCAACGAGATTTACAATGAAATCAACAATAGAATAACTATGTAGCCATACTTCTGTAAGCCTTACAACTCATGTGATTAATACAGGTCTCAGTTTCCAATGTAACTCAAAGAACTTATACATGTTTTTATGGACATGTGGACATTTATGGACATTCTGTGCTAACGATAACAGTCACAGAGCAACAATTTAATCATTATTATACATTTGTTGAAAATGTAACAGTTATTTAACCTGTACTGGTGAAATTCTACAGCCGTCTTACATAATTTAGTTCAGTAATTCATTTATTTTTTAATTAAACTTGTGTGGATTTCATAACATCTATACAAGAACAGATGAAATGAACTTTATTCAGTTGATGTTTGAAAATGACGCCTCTCCACCAGGAACAGAGATGAAGCTTGGAAGCAATAGCATGAAATGACATCGTGGTGCAAAATGGAGGAACCATCACTGTCCCAATTCTGCCTTTTTTTCCCGCACTTGCAACCTGCACACTCCAACCCTTAATGTGCACTTCTGCCAAGTGCGCACTTCATACAAGGGTGTAGGGTTTAGGGTGGGTGTTGGGACGGGGCCTTGATGAGCAGTTAAGTTGATCTGAATCAGGTGTGGTGGAGTTGGAAACCTGGAATACATGCAGGGCGGGGGTCCCTGAGGACCATGAGTGAGAAACCCTGCTTTAAAAGGATACAACACCCCTGAATGACGTGCATTCATTTTCTACTCACCCTCATGCTGAGCAAGACTCTGGAGCAAAGCCTCAGCGGTAATAGGCTTGTATTATATTTATATATTCAAAAAAGCATTAAACAAATAGAACTTCTATGTTTCCACCATCATGGGTTCTCTTTTGATTTAATATTTTCTTGTATTAATATGCACATTTATGATTATTGAACTGTTTTTTCTTTTACATTTTCCGAGTCTTTTTTTTAGATTGTTGCATCCAGTTCTAATGTTAACAAATGCTAATTTTTTTCTTCATGTGAACATCTTCCTTTAATTTCTTAATTGCAGTGGAATGGGGTGTTTAGAAGATATCAATACTTGCTAGTCTTCATAATAACAATGTAAGCTGCAAGATGTCAGCCACAATACAGGAAAGAAGACCATAAAAACATTGTACTGGTGTAGTCAGCTGTCTTTATTAAGGCATTTCCATCAGTCTGAAAAACAAATATCCTAATATAGGCACTGAAGTCTTTGACAGCACCAAGGCAAAAACCATCTGTAAACATGAACTCAAAAATATCTTTATATAGATGTAATCATAAATATATATATATTTGTGTATCTATGCAATTCCAATTTAAATCACAAAGACATAAACATCAACAAACACATCAATATAAATATTTTATTGCCCTTTAAACACAAACCGTAACTTAAACAAGTTCCTGTGAAGGACCTTCTGCTGAATAACTTCAACCTGGGATGCCAAAGAAGAAAGCTCTGATGCTGAACTCTTGTCAGAGGTAGATTCAGAGTTAAAAGGTGAACTGTAAATATTTCAAACCTAAACTTGTTTTGACATCTTCAAATACTCAAGTTTCAGTGGGTCATTGCAGAAGCAGAAGCTTAAATTGCAAAATGTGACACATAAAGCAATTGCTTGGGTAAGGTCATAAAATCCCAACATTTAGCTCCTTCAGTCTGGTCACTGACGTCTCTTACTTTATATTACAATGCTTTATGGTAATAATTCATATCAAGTAACATCTGAGCCTTTCAGTAATATGTAATACTAAGTATGTAGAAAAACTCTCTGAAGGAAAAATGTGACGTTAAATACAGAATGTGGGGGTTTTTTTCCCCCTATCTTGAGCAGGCAGTATACCTGAAGTATCACAAAGTTTGCTATATGAAATACTCCAACAAATCCAGCAGCACTTCCAAATCCACCGTTTTCAACAGGAAGTTTTCTCCTCAGTACCTTTTAACGTACCATCACAAGCTTTTAGTGTCAAACATTCAAAATTCAACAACAATCCTAAATAAAATGTGCAAATTGTAAGCATGACATGTAACTGACGTGTGTTTTGTGTTTCTCAGAAACAAACTGAAGTTAGTGTGCTACCCAACTAGCACTAGTACTCTTCTTGTAAAATCACTTTCTACCCGTAGATATGATTTAATCTGTGTAGTCTGTCCTCACCTTAACTTAAGAAATGTGGCTCAGACATCTTATTTTCATTCGATTGAAGACATTCTATTTTTTTGATTGGCTAATTTTGATGTCTTGTCAGTTCTTTCTTATAAAGCCACCAAAATCAAGATTAGGAATTGACCGATACAGATTTTTTTTTAGGGCCAATACAGATACAGATATTAACTCATCAGGCTCAACCGATGGCTAATACAACCTGCCGATATTTGAGGCCAATATTTGGGGCCGATACTGCATTTGGCCACAAAATTAATGTAACAAGTACACAATAAAAACTTTTTTTTTTTGTATGTACGATAAAAAGAAACAACGTACCTCAAATAAATATACACTTGTAAACAAATATATTATTATTATCATAATATACATCATATCCTCCAATAAAGAAGGAAAAAAAAAAATCAGCTATCGGTGAAATGAGATGAAATTGACTAAAGTAATAATAAATAAAAATTCTATGAAAATCATGGCACTGATTTTGAATTGTGATTTAAAAGAAATATTAAAAACACACAAAAAATATAACAATTAAACAAGCATGATGGGGCTCTGTAGCTAAAATTTTGTTGAGCAACATTTTGAGGCAATCACTGCAATCAGGTGTTTTCTGTAATGTTCAAAAAGACGTCTGCACCTGTTGACAGGTCTGTTGGTCCACTGTTCATGCAAAAGATGCTCTAATGTGTCTGGGGCCGTTTTTTATTATTAATTATTATTATTATTATTATTATTTGTAACCACAATTCAAACGCAATAGTGTATTTCACTAAATTTTAAATTTGTAAATTTTTATTTATTATCAGTTTCTTTAGTTTCTTGTTATATGAATTATTATTGTGAATTTAGCCTTTTATGTAATTGGAGGGTATGAATAATTTTGAGGATGTATACATATATATATATATACATACAATATATATATATATATATATATATATATATATATATATATATATATAGTTTTTATGCCAACTTATACTTCCAAGCACAGTTAATGCCTCCCGCATCGTGCAAAGTCAAGGACTGGATTCCCAGTCCTGGATTTTTAAACTAACCCTGGAACCATGTCGTTTCTACTCCATGTGGACTCTCATGTGGTGTCTCTTCAGACTTCCCTTTTGTGAAAATCTGGCCCCACAAATATCACAGTCAAATCGCTTCTCTCCCACGTGGCTGGTCATATGTGCGATGAGATGCGTCTTTCGGGTGAATTTTTTATCACACTCATCACAGCCGAACTTCCGCTCCCCCGTGTGGAGTCGATTGTGTCTCAGCAGACTTCCTTGTCGTGTGAATCTCACCCCACAGTCCTCGCAGCTGAACGGTTTGGCACCAGAGTGGCTCCTCATGTGCACTTTAAGATCACTCTTCAGTCTAAATCTTTTACCACAGCTAATACAAGCAAATGGTTTCTCTCCAGAATGAACCGCAACATGTGATGTCAGAACTCTCTGCTGGCTGAATCTTTTACCGCACACGATGCACTGAAATGGTTTCTCTCCCGAGTGTTCGCTCATGTGAGCTTTCAGACTGGACTGATATTTAAATTTCTTCCCACACTCGTCGCAACTAAACGATTTCTCTTCAGTGTGGACAATCATGTGGACCTTAAAATGTGTCCTTTGTTTAAATCTTTTACCACAAACATCACACTGAAACAGTTTCTCTCCTGAATGGACCCTCATGTGGGATTTAAGATTACCCAGATATCTAAATGTTTTACCACATTCATCGCAACCAAACTGTTTCTCCTCTGAGTGGACTCTCATGTGAGATTCAAGATGAGACTGATATTTGAATGTTTTGCCACAGCAGTCACAATCGAAGCATTTCCCTCCTACTTTGGTCTGTCCTCCCAGATGTTTCTTATTCCCTGAATGACTGGTAAACGTTCTTCTTGGATGACAAGTCATGTGTTTCTGGAAAGCTCGCTTGTAGAGAAATTGTTTACCACATTCAGAGCAGCTGAAAGGCTTTTTGGAAGACTTATATCCAACATTTTTCTTCCTATCTGACTTCCGAGCCTTACTCTCCCTCCATTCGCTGTCTTCTTTGTCAGATCCAGTAGCTGCCAATGGTTCTATCCAGTTACCATCATCACCATCTCCTTCTTCAGTCTCAGAAGAGTCTGAAGCGTTTTCGTCACCATTTGGTTCTGAATCCGAGTTCCTGTCTGGTTTTTCACAGTCTTCTTCATCACTTTCCAGTTTGATCCATTTAACCGGGCTTGTAGTTGGAGTCTCTGTGTCTGTGCTGTCTTCAGTTTGGTTTTGCTGAATAGGTGAGGGCTGAGACTCCTCATCATCATCAGTTTCACTCTTTACAGTAACAACAGTGAAAGGGAACTCGGCGACATCAGTCTCCTCCTGTTCATGGATCTCTTCTCCCTCCTGACCAGGCTTGAGTTTCTCTTGCCCTTCCTGTATAGGCAGTGGCTCTGGGTCCTGCTGGTCCGGAGTGGGGATCCATTCCTGTGGAACCTCTTCTTTAACCACCAACACCTCCTGGATATCTGCAGCCAGCACAAAGAGGCACATGTTGATGTTAGTGAGATAAAAGACAACTCTGAAGAAAGATGCAGCTGATTGCAATTTTTGTTTAATGCAAAACACATCATGTCCTCTTATTTTACTGTATTCCTTTAGAGAAGATCTACTAAAAGGAGTTACGAGTCTTCAAGACCTTTATTTTCATTCATTTCAATGCTTCAAGTGCAATAATTCTGAAAGGGATTGGCATTTATTTGAGATGCACCGATCCAGTTTTTTAACACATATATAAATGTACTTAATATTATTTATCAACAAATCAATAACATGAATAAGAAATGATAATAATCTGCTTCAAAGTTGGGAAGAAGTTCAAGAGTAGCTTGTAGTTTCATCCTGGGAAAGAAAGAGCCAACACCTACAAAAGTTGTCAGGTCAGATGAGGTCAAACTGTGCAGAATAAACTAAATAAGGACCAGAGAAATACTTAGGACCATTTCTTTAGCTGAAATGGCCCATTTTTTATCTGACAGGTTGTTTTAATTATTATATCTGGTTAGTTTATGAATAGGAAAATCTGAACTGGAAATGTGTAACTGCTGATAACTTAAGAGATTTAATCTTACCTCTAAACTTTTGATTACCTTTGATAGTCTTATTATTGTAATTTAGTTGTTTTATTACAGATTTTTAGGTAGAATTGTACTAACAAAACAGTTTTGTCATCCACTGACTGTTACAGTAAGCTAACAGTTAGCTGCTTCTCTCGCAGAAAACGTCCACATTACATCTGTTTATTCTTACCAGAGGTCTGTTTTTTGACAAGATCCTGCGGCTGATGAGCTCCCAAACGTCTGATCTTCAGTTTATCTTTTAAAGTTAGACTTCTAGTGTTGCTGTGATGAGGATACTCCACTTGGTTCATGATGTCCGTGCTTGTTTTCTTACTGAGAACAAGCCAGAGGGTCGCAAGAAAACATCCAGGCCTGAGCAGAATCGATCACCCCTGATCACTGCACAATGATGCCGCTTTTATTTCTGGACTGCACCGGACTCATGGATGTGTTATGAGAGCTGACAAACTCTCAAACAGGCCCCACGATTTATGAACGAATACGTCAGCTGGATTTTGATCAGGCATGTGCATGGACACAAGTTTAGTTGTAAGCGCTACATTGCTGCCACCTACTGGTCATTTTTGCATCCTACAAGAGCTGGCAAGATATGCGTCACACGTTCAAATCCGAAAGAAAGAAAGAAAGAAAGAAAGAAAGAAAGAAAGAAAGAAAGAAAGAAAGAAAGAAAGAAAGAAAGAAAGAAAGAAAGAAAGAAAGAAAGAAAGAAAGAAAGAAAGAAAGAAAGAAAGAAAGAAAGAAAGAAAGAACATTATAAAGAGCCAAATGAATATAATCAAAAGTGTGAATTAAAATCAAATAAACACAAAATGATACCAATTATGCACAATTTGAATGAAAAAATCTAACTGTGGGATTAAAAAACCTCAATCACTCCATAAAACAATGAGGGATCATTCACTCACTGGAAGAGCTTCAGTCTCTTAAAACCCTGTGTATGAGCTGGCCTTCAGAGGGCAATACTGATCTCATTTTGATCAACTTGTTGATCCTGTTTTATATTCAGCAGAGATGCTACCAGCCCAGCAGAGTGCAGCATTAAAAAGAATGCTGGTCAGAAAGAAATTAAAAAACTTAAAGCTTGATATCAATAAATTTGAGTTTCTTAATAGATCAGTTACAGTATGTATTCACCGACCACCTCATGACTTACACCTGTTTGACTATTTGTTTACACAACTATCAAATCAACAAATCACATGGTGGCAACTCTCTGCATCTTCTCTCCAACCTTTGCAATCACGTTTGCAATATCACCTTTTGGGAGATTCTCATCATAAGGTAAAAATAAAATGAATTAGCTCCTGTCTTCTCTTTGTCTGTTCACTTCAAATGTAATTAACTCACATCCTTATTTTTTAACTTTACACAACAAACAGCAGAGCAGCTACTCGTGACAAAGCATTTTGAGGTTTTGGTGCTGCTCATGCATTGTGTCACCATTAGAGCACAATGCTATTACTCATGAATGAAGGAGTTTTGCTGCAGATAATGCCTTATATAAAGGCTGCCCTGTCTCTCCCATTATATGGATGTACACCGAAGGGCGACCCAACGAAATATCCTTCATCCGAAGGACTCAAAGTGCTACAGAAATTTTACTGGTGAGTAAATGCACATGTAAACTCCTGGAAATAAGAAAGTTATCCTTTCAGCAACAAAAGTTATTGGTGTGCATGGCCCTTTAAGAGGTGCAATGTTATAGCAACATACTGCACATTCATTAAAAAAAAAAAAAAAGAGTGAGCTTTTTTTAAATGTTGAATTTCCCTTCTGGGATAAATATTTTTCATTTCATTTCTGGTTGTTAAAACTGCATTGGGTAATAAAACAGCTGTTTAGATCTTTGCTATTTGTGTTCAAAGATAATACAGAACCATTTGCACCTGACTTACTTTGATGCATGAACTCAGTAACTGCCAGTCAGTCTGGATAATAAAGCAGGATGTAACATTTGAAAAATGTCCACAAAATATCAAGCTCAGCAACAATACGGGGGTTTTCAAAATTACTTTTATGACATTTTTTCATTCACATGTTCATATTCAAAAGTGAAAAATTCAGGATTTTTCGACAGAGTTGCTCAAGTTACTAAAGTTACCACACTAAAACCAGCCACTGGCTAATTGTAGTATCATGTTGTAGCTCCAGAAAGGCCAGTCAGTCAGTCAGTCAGTGCAACGACCTCAGGATTTACTTCACATTCAAAACTGTTTATTCATGATGAAGGGCAGAAGTTCAGTGAATGGACAGGGAAGGATTGTGGGCCGGATGAAAGCAGCCTCTCAGCTGTGTGGGTTCTAGCGTCCCATGATGCAAAAATTTTGCACCCAACTATATGGTTTTATTTCTTAGTGATTTGCCATGTGTTTCCTCAGCTGTACGGGTCTTACAAATCCTTTTGGACACAAACTGCACTGATACGGTCTCTCTGCTTCGTGGAGTTGCTTGTGACAGGTAAGCCCACGTGCACAGTTGAATGCTTTACCGCAAAGCTCACAAACAAATGGTCTCTCAGTACTGTGGAAATTCTGGTGGACCTTGAGTTGAGACTGCTCACGAAATCTTCTTCCACATTTACCACATTCAAAAGGTTTCTCCCCAGTGTGGACTAAGATGTGTTTATTTAGCTTAAACTTCAACCTAAAGTTTTTGCCGCAATAACTACAAAGAAACGGTTTCTCCCCAGTGTGGATCCTCATGTGATATTTAAGCTCACACTTGTATCTAAACTTTTTGTCACAATCACTACAAGCAAACCGATCCTCAGTAATGAGACTTTTTCTTTGTTGATCCACGTTTTGCATCTCAGTAAAACATTCATCAACCAGAGAGGTGGAGGAATCCTTTTCGAAATGGCACAGGACGTGTTTCTGAAAATTCTGCTTGTAAATAAATTGTTTACCACACACGGAGCATCTGAAGGAGATTTTGGTGGTTTTATCCAGATGTGGCTGTGAGTTACTGTCTGGATTAGGATTCCTGCCTGGTTCTGGTCCTTTACAGTCCTCTCCATCAGGTTCTTTTTTTATTTGCATGTCTGAGCTGCAGGTTGGAGGTTCTGTCTCTCTGTTGTCCTCAATTTTGATTCGAAGAATCTCTGAGAATTGAAGTTTCTCTCTTCATCTGCTTCACTCTTCACAGAAACACTAAATTCACCAATATCATCTTCCTCCTGCCTTTGAAAACAAAACTGCTCTCCATCCTGACTGGTCCACAGTTCCTTCTCTTCCTCCTTTATCTGGACCGACTCAGACTCCTGTTTCAGACTAGAGTTCCAGGGACCTTCTTTAACCACAAACGACTGCTGGATATCTGCGGGAAAACACAGAAACAGACATGAGCCTTCATCTATCAACCATTCATAGAAACAGTCCTAACTGGTGACAAGCAAAGCAGTTCTTAGTCTGCATGGCCATTTTAGAGGTGCATCGTCATAGCAACACGCCGCATTTTTATTCTGGTTATGTTAAAACTAGGCCTGGGACGAAAATCAATAAATCAATTAATCGCACAATAAATAAAAATGAACTCAACAATTTTTCCAGCCTCAATATATCGCCATGTGCATGCTTGTATTTGTTTTATTTGGATGAATAATTTTGAGGATGACTGTGCATACACAAACTGCAGCAAGTGATCTTCAAGGAGCATGAAAACACTGGAGCCTGAGAATCCTTTTTATTTATTTATCAATTTTTGTTTTTTGTTTATTTATTTAAGATATTTTAAAGTTCTGGTTCTGGACATTCTAATGTGAAATAAAAGCTGAATTGTTGCGTTTGAAAAGATGTACTTGCATTGTTATGATATATTAACATTGCATGAGTGGTTATTTTGGTCTCAGTAATGTCAACAATGATATAATTTATTCTCAATAATATGTGGGACAATATATCATCCAACAAAATTAGTTATAGTCCCAGGCCAAGTTAAAACTATATTGGAGAACTGCTTAAATCTTTGCTACTTGTGGTCAGAGAGATGATACAGTACCATTTCCAACCAGTTATTGCATAAAATCAATGACTGCCACCAATCAGTCTGGACAAAAAATATATATATATATATATATATATATATATATATATATATATATATATATATATATATATATTCATACCCTCCAAGGAAAGGCTAAATTCACAAAAAAATTTTCAAATAACAAGAAACTAAAAAACTAATGATAAATAAAAATTTACAAAATTATAATTGAGTGAAATAAAATATTGCTTTTGAATTTTGGTCAGAAATAATTATAAAAAATAAAAAATAAAAACTGTCTCAGACCCGTCTGAGCACCTTTCCCATAAACATTGTTCCAACATACCTGTCCACATTAGAGAAAACATCTGATGGCAGTGATTGCCTCAAAGTGTTACTCAACAAAATTTTAGCATCCCTTCATGCTGGTTTACTTGTTCTATTTATTTTTTTTAATATTTCTGTTGAAATCAAAATCACAATTTTCATAATTTTTGAAAATGTATTATTACTTTTGTCAATTTTAACTTACTTCATTGACAGCTGATTATTTCCCGCTTTAATTGGAGGGTATGAATCATTTTGAGGATGACTGTGCGCACACACACACACACAGTTACACACACACACACATATACATATATATATATATATATATATATATATATATATATATATATATATATATATATATACACACACATACATATGTGTATATATATATATGGTGTCAAAAAGATTAATTGCAATTAATTACATTGCTTTTATCACTTTTAGAACACATTTGGGGTTAAAAGGTGTCTCACCAGGAATTCTGCATTCATCTTTAGTAGTCTAGACTACTGAAACCCTGCCCTTATCAGCCCATCTCCCTAAAGTCTTTCAGACAGTGGCAGTTTAGTCCAGAATGTTGCTGATACGTCCTCACAGTCTGACTTCACAACTTTCTTAATGTGAAGCTGAAATTCAGGTCTGAGTCCTGGACTACTCCCAGATGTGTAGCTTGGTTTTAGCCTTTCATTTGTAAAACAAAAGTTAATGTATTTTCTGCATATAGCAGTGCTAAGCACTGCAGTACTCAGCTGCACGCAATGCTGATGGTGAACAGATCAAAACACTGACAGGATCCATGGATGGCAGCTTTTGAGTGTCCTTGCAAAGAAAGGTGGCTATATTGGTCACTGATTAGTTTTTGATGTCAGAAATGTATATTTGTGAATGTTCAGCTGTCATATTGGTTTCCCTGGTGAAAATAAATAATTGAAATGGGTATATATTTGTTTATTGTTAAGTTGCCTAATAATTATGTTTGCCTAATACACCTGATATAGGATGTTGATGTCATTAGACCACACCCCTTCTCATTACAGAGATGCACATCACCTGATATGCTTAATTGGTAGCAGGCTTTCGGCCTATACAGCTTGGAGTACGACAACATGCATCAAGAGGATGATGTGGTCATAATACTCATTTGCCTAATAATTCTGCATATCATGTACACAGCCTATCCAAAAGTTTAAAAAAAAGCCTTTGAAATCAGAGTTGTTCAAGTTATCCTCAGCAAAGTGACTTTTTTTTATTTGTTATTGATTCACGTTTTGCTTCTCAGCAAAACATTAATTCACCAGAGAGGTGGAGCAATTCTTTCCTCAATGGCGCATCACGTGTCTGAAAAGACTGTAGATACATTTTTTACCTCATACAGAGCATCTGATGTAGATTGTGGCTGTTTTAGTGACTGATTTTAGACTGAAATCATTGTATCTTCTTTATTTTTTGACTCTGAACCTGACAACACTTTATTTAAATCATCATCATTGTTGTTGTCACCACTGGTTTCTACAGCTTTTTTTACCCTGATGTGGCTGTGAGTTACTGTCTGGATTGGGATTCCTGCCTGGTTCTGGTCCTTTACAGTCCTCTCCATCCGGTTTGTTTTTTCTCTGCACATCTGAGCTGCAGGTTGAAGGTTCTGTCTCTTTGTTGTCTCCAATTGTGATTCGAAGGATCTCCGAGAACTGAAGTTTCTCTTCAACTTCTTCACTCTTCACAGAAACACTGAATCCAGCAAGGTCAGCCTCCTTCTGCCCATGAAAACAAAACTGCTCTCCATCCTGACTGATCCCGAGTTCCTTCTCTTCCTCCTTTATCTGGACCGACTCTGGGCTCTCCTGTTTTACAGTGGAGCTCCAGGGAACTACTTCTTTTACCACAAACAGCTGCTGGATATCTGCAGGAAAACACAGAAAGAGACATGAGCCCTCATTTATCAATCATTTATATAAATGAAATTACCAGTAAGTGAAAAATACCTTAATTTATCCCAGAGGGGAAATTCAATATTGTAGTAGGGTTTTATGTTTGTGTTTTTAAAGAAACTGTCATAAATTCCATCTAATGACCATTCTAAATTTCATAAATAAAACAAAATCCTGAATTACTTAAACGTGCAGAGACTAGTCATTCGCAAGTAAGACAGTTAAAAAAAAAAAAAAAAAAGCTGTTCATCTGCCTATGCCAATTCATGGTCATTTACATTCAGAAACACCCTCATTTAACCAGATAGAGACAACACATTCCTTTGAAGTCACTTGGATATCGCTTGCGTTTCTACTCAGTGATTGAAATAAAGAAAAGGAGCAATTTCTACTGAGTTTGAAGCCAAAATATTTGCCATTAAGAAGCCATTTTTTTATTTTATTTGCTACATGTTACAATTATACAAGAAACAAATGCCGGTGTGCCAGGAGAATACAGAGGAAAACCAAATCAAAACAGTAAAACGCTGGTAAATTTAAAAAAAAAAAAAAAAAAAAAGGAAGAAATAAATTATACAAAAAGAACATATACAGATATTTACATTAGGGTCACGAGGAAACATTCAATTTGTCAAGAACATGGTTTGTTTTAATTGCTTTTTGGTTTTCAAGTTCTTTTATTGAAAAGCAAAATAGTTTCTTTGCGTGGCGGTGCGCGTTCACGCGATGGGCATGTATTTCTCTGCACCACACAGGCCTTTGGCAAGATGGGATTCTTCTTGTAGACAGCTTAATCGCTTGATTCATTAAGGCGGATCAAACCTCGCGACAGAGACACTGAATTGATCAAGAGAAATGACTGTGTTTTGTTCCAGAGTAAAAGTGGTATAATGCTGCTCAGAAGGGTCCCGCCACGGGCATGTAATTGTCAGCATGCGGAAGTCGACATAACATCGCTATCGGTGTTGTGGTCCACAAACGTCAGTGTGATCGATGGTCTGTCAGCTACATATGAAATACTACATTCGGTTCGCCAATCTGATTTCCCGAAAATTAAAAGGCAAGCTGCATCCAGCCACTGCTGTTGCATCAAACTACATAACGACGCATTTGTTTGCGCCGTAAACCTTGCAACAGCTAAGTAAACACCGACTTCTCATACAAAAATCCTCTCATTAAATCTATAATCAGACTTACCAGCGGGTTCATTCTTCACATCCTGCATCCTGCAGGGTTTAATCTCCAGTTGGTCACATGAAAGCATACTTTCACTGTTGCTTAGTTTTAAAGGAAACGTTTTGTTCAGAATGTCTATACTCGCTCTTTTAGTTTCATTTCTTTGACACTATACAGGCTTGCACACAGACAATTATGGCTTATTATCGGTTATTTCTGACATGCAAACCTCCACAGTGTCAGTGTGCCTGCAAGCGAGCAATTTGGTTCTGGATTGGGTGGAGTTTTTGATCAGGCATCAGCAGGGACAGCTTTCATTCTTCTTCTATGCTTTCAGCATGCTGCACCTATGGCGTGTTGCTGTCATCTACGGCTGGGCATTATAATTCTTCATATATTATATATGAGTTCTCATTATAATTACTTTATATGTATTAATATTATCTAAATGTTAAAAATATATTTGTTTTGTTCCAGCTATCCATGTTTAATATGTCTAGAAATGTATGCATGCAGTGTTTTTCCAGCTGATCCAAAAACTCATTTTTAATCAGAGTGGCAGTCTGGATAATAAAGCAGGATGCAACATTATTTGAACAAAATATTAATCTAAGTAACAAGAGAGTTTTGAGCCTTTTCTTTAATTGGAAGGTATGAAAAATTTTGAGGACAACTGTATGTTTGTATATACCATATATACCCATGGAAAAAATTGAGACCAACTTTGTCATCAAAAATAATGGTTATGCAATCGAGTAGCAACTGTGGTGTAAATCATGTGACTAAAAGAGACAGAAATGAAAATATAGACTGCCTAAAAGCTGTTTTTGGCAGTACAGTGCCATAGCTATTTATGTAAGAACTTAATAACCAAAATCACTAATCAGGAAAAGCATGGAAAGTGGCTAGATATCATTTCTTAATTTAAACTCTTGTGAGCTATTTTTGTTATCATTATGTTTGTCCAGGCAAATATACTTTTAGTAGTACTAGGCATTGAAATGACCAATTCAAATGAGAAAACAAGGATGGTCTCTTAATTTTTTCCAGAGAGATAATGCAGTACCATTTCCACCTGAGCTACTTTAAAGCATAAAATCAATGACTGCCAGTCAGTCTGGAAATTAAAGCAAGATGAAACGTTTGAAAATGTCAAAGAACAAAAAATAATTTGCAGCAACAATCAGGGAATTTTTGAAAATTATATTCTTAAAATGAAATTTCACTGAAAATATACATACTCAAAAGTGAAAATAAATCAGTAGTTGAGACTGAGGTTACTCAAGATTTTAAGGTTACCACACCAAAACCAGCCCCTGGCTAAATGTAGCATCATGTTGTGCCTCCAGAAAGGTCAGTCAGCAGTGTAGCGACCACGCTGCATTCAGGATTTACTTCACATTCAAAGCTGATTTATAAGTATGCTGGACAACAAAAGTCCCGTATATGAACAGGGAAGGATTGTGGGCCGGGTCCTCATAAGGCCAAGAACACATTCTATCTTAAAGGAATAGTTCACCCACAGATTGATGTAACTTTATCTTCCACTTACCCTCATGGTGAGCAAGACTATGGAGCACTTTTTTTTTCTCAAATGCAGCCGGCAATCAGGAAGGTGATTGCACACTCTCTTTCTTTCTTTGTTTTAAATCAATATCCAACCCCTCTTGTGTTTGTCCCGGTTTGTCTGCAGCTCTGGCGCTCTTAGCACAATGTAAACAGCAAATTTCTTCTTCTACGCTTGTATTATCGGCAGAGTAGGCTCTGAACTCCGGGGCTTCCGTAGTATCGTGAATGCGCTTCGCAAAAGTAAGATGTACGACTGTTTAGGCTCTAAAAATCTACTAAATGATGTTGTTTCGGGTAAATTCTGGACGCTACCCACTCAGGACACTTGGATTACATTGGACGAGCAGTATGGAGGAATATTGACAAGTTTTTGTGCACTTTTATGGACCTTTTTGGCTCGGACCCCGGCAAACTCCATTATATGAAAGTTAGGGGAAAAAGAGAAGCCTTCCTGATTGCCGGCTGCATTTGAGATATCAAAAAAGTGCTCACCATGAGGGTAAGTGGAAAATAAAGCTAAATCATTCTGTGGGTGAACTATTCCTTTAAGCATTATCATGCAGGTTTGGCTTTTGGACATTTTTACACCATTTCAACAGACCCTTTTTTAAACAAAACCACTAATGTAAAATAGTTAGAAAAATGTACAAGTATCTAATCAATTTAGAACTAAAAAAAAAAAATGAATAAATCCCAAAAATTAAAAATAAACCAAAACCCCTTTGAGCTTAACTCATTTTAACACAACACAAAGTGTGCATCATCTTTTCTACAAGTCTTAAGCCCCTTTCAGACTTGCGCAGGAAAGCGGTAATGGTGCAGACTGTCCTTTATAACGCTTGTATTCAGACATGCATCCCGGTCTTTTACCTCGGAGATGTCGCGGACATGTACCGGCTCTTCATGTCATAAGAACGGAAATGTTGCGGCACGTCGTTTTGGCTGAACGCACAAGAAAATGTTCCAGACAGAGTAGAAGGGAGAGCGTGGCTGTGCTGACTTATCCGCAACATTTCCTGATGCCTGAAAGCCCCCTGGATGCGATAAGTCCGCAAGGAAGCGGCGTGTTTTAAAAAGACAAGTCCGGTTGATGAGTGGATGGACTTTTCCACTCATGTTCTGCAATGCAAGTCTGAAAACGGCTTTATTTGGCTTTCATTACTTCATCATCACTTATTAATCTCATAATTTCTCCTCTTTGTGAATGGAAGATGCACCCTCCAGATCATCGCAACCATCATCAAACATCTGATTTCTTCCTTTTTTTGGGAACTTTCTTTTTTAAGTGAGTTTTCAAGTGTCGCGTTACATGCCACTTCGTGTTAAACGTTTTAAAACACTGCTCACATGAAAACGGCCTCACTCCTGTGTGGATTCTAGCGTGCCTCGTCATACTCCCATGCCGCGAAAATCTTGCGCCGCAGTCACCGCAACAATATGGTTTTGCTCCTGAGTGGTCAATCATGTGCACACGAAGATCGCCTTTTAATCTGAATCGTTTATCACATTTGCTGCAAGTGAATGGTTTTTCTCCTGTGTGAATTCTGAAGTGTTTTCTCAGCTCTCCTGGTTCAAAAAATGCTTTTGGACACAAACTACATTTATGTGGTCTCTCGGCGCCGTGGATTCGCATGTGACCGGCAAGCCTGCCTAAACCGCTGAATGCTTTACCACAATCATCACAAACAAATGCTTTTTCTGCGCCGTGACATTTCATGTGAGCCTTGAGTCGAAGATTATCTTTAAATCTTCTACCACATGTATCACATTCAAAAGGTTTCTCCCCAGTGTGCATTAGGATGTGTTTGTTTAGCTCACGCTTAAGCCTGAAGTTGTTGCCACAATCACTGCAAATAAATGGTTTGTCCCCAGAGTGGATCATTATGTGATTTTTAAGCTTACCCTTAGATCTAAATGTTTTTCCACAATCACCACAATTAAATAGCTTCTCTCGAGTGTGGCTCATTACATGATATCTAAGCTCATAGTTGTATCTAAACTTTTTGCCACAATCACTACAAGGAAGCCGTTTCTCAGCAGTGTGACCTTTTTTTTGTAGATTCCCATTTTGTTTCTCTCTGAGAGGTTTACCAACCAGAGAGGTGGATGAATCATTTTCTAAATGGCGCATCATGTGTTTCTGAAAAGACTGCTTGTAGAGAAATTGTTTACCACACACAGAGCATCTGAAGGAGCTTTTGGCAGATTTACCGACTGGTTTTAGTTTCCAATCATCATCTCTGTCCTCACTGTCAGATTCTGAACCTGAAAACGCTTCATTCCAATCATCATCATCAGCAACATCATTGTCTCCACTGGCCTCTGAAGCATTTTCATCCACATGTGGCCGTGAGTTACTATTTGGACTTGGATTCCTGTCTGGTTCTGGTTCTTTATAGTTCTCATTAGGTGCCGTTTTTGTCTCTGTTGCTAGGCAGCAGGTTGGAGGTTCCGCTCTCTCTGTTGTCGTCAGTTTTGTCCTCTTCTTCCCTCCTCGCAGAAGCATTGGATCTGCTGATATCAGTCTCCTCCTGTCCATAAAATTTTTCTTCCGCCTGATTGGTGCAGAATTCCTCCTTTATGTTGAGGGGCCCTGGGTCCTTTTCTATCAGACTGGAGCTCCAGGGAACCTCCTCTTTTATACTTACCAGCTGCTGGACATCTGCAGGAAAACACAGAAACACACATGGACATTATAGAAAATGTGACTTTATTATACTTCAACATTACTGATATAATGCAGTATAATCATGTACAGCAAGAAACTGTATTTTGTGTGCGTGTGTCGGAGGGGTGGGGGGGGGATTAGCCACAAAAAACAATTAAAATTTGTGTTATTGTCAGTTTTGTTTGGCAAACTGCTGAATGCATTCACCGCATCACAGCATTAACAGTACACATTATATATCATACGAATGTGATTATGAATTCAAATGTCATGTGATTATGAGTTAGCCCGCGCGCCCCCCCCCCCCCCAAGTTTTGGAAACAGGCTTCTATTTAATAAAGTAGGAGTCTGATAAATATTTTTCATTAAAATCCCCCCCCCCCCCTACTGCAGTTAGTCAGAAACACAAAATCTGGGAATTCACGTTTGAGCCGTGCGCGGTCCCGCCACGGGCATGTAATTCTCAGCATGCCGAAGGCGACAGTACATCGCCCCCATGTGTTGTTGTGATTCACAATAGTCCATCTGTTGCCGATTATCTATCAATTACTCGTGAAATACTAGGTTAGTCTTGCAGATATGATTCTCAAATAAATAAAGCCAAATTGTGTCCAAACGTTGCTATTTTATCAGTTAAATTAAACCACAAAACGACGCTTGTGTCTACATGCAACCGTCCAGGTGATGCTTTACGTGAAAACAGCTCTACGTGAATTCAACCCCTTAACACGAGATCAGAAAAAAGTAAATATTTACTGAATTCTTCGTTTCCACGTTTGTAAAATTGTGAAAACTAAGAAAGAAGTTCAGTCATTGTTTCTCGTGAAGAAATTAGCGTTGTCGCACTAAAACAAGTTCAGTTAGTTTCAGCAGAAATACTAAATCTACTATTATTCTTACCAGCGGATACATTCTTCTCATCCTGCAGCTGATTGAGTCCGAAGGATTTAATCTCCAGTTGGTCATATAAAAGCAAACTTTCACTGCCGTTTACTTTCATATAAAACATTTTTTTCAAGGTGTCCATTCTCGCTTTCTTCTCCTTTTTTGTTTGAGACAAACCAGGTTTGCAAAGAATCAGTTGCGAATTGTTGTCCTTTATGTTTCTATCATGCAAACCTAATGTGTATTTGTGTATCTGCAAGTGAGCGGCAGCTTACCCCTGCACGTGTGCATTCAGTGGGGATTTTGATCAGGCATCCGCACGGACACTCTTTCATTCTTTTTTTTTTTTCCTTTTATTTTTTTTAAATAAACCTTTATTGCACAATTTCCAGACAATGATACATTTGTCTAATCAATATTAAATATGTCTTGAATACGTGGGATCAGCAACTTAAAACATGAAGTGAAAGTACACTTGAATTGATCTGAATAAAAGTCAGTGCAATACAAGAAAAGAAACAAGTTAGAAAGAGAAAGACAGATATAAGAAAGAACAGAGGGGGCTACAATCTATGACAGTAAGTTGAACATATCGCACACGGACAATGTTTTAATTGCTTTTTGATTTTCAGAATATTGGGTGAAGTGGATGTAATGTTTGAATTCGCCAAAGAATGCAATAAAGCATGGCTTTCTATCTCTGGATCAGCATTTATGGATATAAAATTTGGCCATAATAAGAAGATTTATTAGGTTCACATTAGAATTACTATGGGAGTCCTTTGCTACAATTTCAAACAACACATCTCTTCAGAACAAAAGAAAACTATCATCAATTTTATCCTGGATCAGACTGCACATTTTTTGCCAGAACACATGAACAAATTGGCAGTTCCAAAATAAATGTTTGTTCTGTCTTAGATTAATTTGATCTTTGTTCTTAGTTATTTTTACAGTGTTTTTCTTGCGGGGGTCCTCCATATTGGGAGCTATGCCTGCTCTGACCTCGGGGTCACTGCCGTGGTAAGTGTCCTTGTCTGGGTGGTTAGGGTCCGACACCGCGGCTAAATGTTTGTGGTGTCGGCCTGGTCTGCCCGGATTTGGGTGGTTTTCATGGTAGCGACCTTGGTGTTAGTGGGTTGGGTGTGTGTCCTGGTTTGGATGGACCCCCAGAAGATCATTCTTTCACCTGGTGCGAGGAAACTTTTGCTTTTGAGAGAGTCTGTTTTGTTTGTTTGTTCATTGTTTTTTTGTTTGTTTGTTTTTTGGGGGAATGGGTTCAATTAATCTATGTGCATCTGAGAGAGAGAGAGTGTGTTTGTGATAAACTCGAAGGACTTCATACTTGTTTTGTGTTATTTTTAGTGTGTGAAGCACTTTGTGAGGCTACTAAGCATGAAAAGTGCTGTATAAATAAAGTTTGAGTGAGACAAAGAGAATATCAAATATGCGTCTTTATTTTTGCAAGTAATTCTAATACATGACATAATGAAAAAGGTAGTGGTTTGTTTTTTGCACAATTGTTTTGTTTTTTGGTTCTTCTCTTTTGCCATTGTTGTCACATTTTCCTGTTTCTCTATATTTAGTGCTTATGTCAGGGTCAGTTCCAATGCAAGGGAGGAACATTTTCCTGGCAGGTTTGGTTTTTATAAATCCCAGAAGTTGACTATGATTGCCTTACACTAGTCTCTGTACATACTCCAGCTTTGGGATGTGGTTGAGCAGGAATTTCTTATTGTGCCAGGATATCACCAGTAATCCACTCACCCGTAAGTAAAAATAAAATTAGCTTATAAGCTTCCAGCTGATCAGTGTCTGTTACCTCAAATTACCCTTCCATTTTTTTTCCTTTGCACAACATACAGTAATGCACCTGCCCATTGCATTTTGAGTTTAGGTGCAGCTCATGCATTGTGTGACCTAAACCTTTTGTCAAAATCACTACAAGGAAATGGTTTCTCCCCAGTGTGGCTCCTCATGTGTAATTTAAAATCACCTTTGAACATAAAGGTTTTGCCACAATCGCTACACCTGTGGACCTTCATGTGCGTTTTAAGCCCAGTCTTAGATCTAAACGTTTGGCACAAACAAGACAAATGAACGGTCTCTCCCCAGTGTGGATCATCATGTGACCTTTAAGGCCACTCTTAGATTTAAATCTTTTGTCACAATCACTGCAAGAAAACGCTTTCTCCCCGGTGTGGATCATCTTGTGGAATTTAAGATAACACTTTGAGATCTAAACGCTTCGCCACAATCACTTCAAATAAATGGATGTTTCCCAGTGTGGATGATCATGTGATCTTTCAGCATACTCTTGGATCTATACTTTTTGTCACAATCTCTACAAGGAAACAGTTTCTCAGCAGTGTGACCTTGTTCTTGTAGATTGCTATTTCGTTTAAGATAATTTGTTTAGATAACAGACCCTTTCCAAAAAATTAGAATATCATGGAAAAGGTGTTTATTCTAATATATTATAATTTTCTGGAAAGGGTCTGTATATCACAAGTCATGTGGACACACATGGTTGTAATAATAAGCAACAAAACAGTTTTTAAAAAAAAACAGACAGCCTATTACAATATTGAATTTCCCTCCTGGGAAAATAAAAATATTTTCCATTTCATTTCATTTGATTCACAGCCTTTTAAAAGGTGCATCATCATAGGAACATACATCATGTTCATTCTGCTCATGTTTAAAGGTACAGTATGTAAGAATTACTGACATCTAGTGGTAAAGACGGGTATTTGAAAGAAAAGATGTTTTCTTTCAAATGACTTCATATTCCAAGCGCCGATGTCAATATATGGTGGCTGTTAGTGGCCAAAATTCTCCCAGACATAAAGAGCAACTACTGTTAATGTCTTTTAAAGCGTTATTGATCCCAAACAGTCTCTAACTCCCATTAAACAAAGTTGGTACAGCAGTTTTAAAGTTCAGAGGGTTTTTATTTCACACATTGTTTTGTCCATTCAGGGACACCGTAGTAAAAATGGTGGGAAAAAATATGTCAGCCTCCATATGTGCACCACCCAGCAAGTAGATATAAATGATTCATTCTAAGAAACTAAACATATAAATGCTGTTCTAGTGCAGGGATTATACATCAATACAAACACAGTTTTGAATTATATATCACATTTTTGTCATTGACCTTAGATTTTTTTTTACTTACTGTACCTTTAAACTGCATTGGGTGCTAAAATAGCTGTTTAGATCTTTGCTATTTGTGTTCAGAGAGATAATACAGAACCATGTCCACCAAAGTTATTCTAATGCATAAAATCAATGACTGCCAGTCAGTCTGGATAATACACTACTCACAAAAAGTTAGGGATATTCAACACTCTGTTTTCAGAGAACAGAATGATGCAGAATAAATATTTAACCATTGAACAATGTACATGTGCATTGAAAAGTTTAGAAAAAGTTTAATTCAGTTAACCTGGAAAGGTTGTAGTGGATTTTAGATTTATTCTGACATCATACAAAAAGACAAACATCCTTAACTTTTTGTGAGTAGTGTAAATCAGGATGTAACATTATTTGAAAATGTCAAATAACTAAATTAATCTAATTTTAACAACATTGAGTTTTTTAAGAGTTTATTTTTAATATGAAATTTATTCATTTAAAGTGTACATATTCAAGAGAAAAGAATTCATTGATATCAGAGTTGCACAATTACTCAAGTTACCACACCAAAACAAACCCTTGCTTAAATGTAGTATCATGTTGTACCTCCAGAAAGGTCAGTCAATCATTAGCCACATTTACATGGAAAACCTTTTTCCCATTTCAGATTGAAATCATTTCAAAATAAGATGTCAAGGCAGCTGTTTCCATGGAAACTAATTCATTCTGATCTGGCGTGTACATGCGCCAACATCTAAGCAGAATGGTCCTGTCTGACGTGTACAATGATGTTAAATCACTTATTTACTCAAGACGGAGGTCTAAAAACTGATCATCAGCTGTTCTGGTTTCTGCAGGACTTTAAACCAACAGCAGCCTGATCCTCATGCGCTCCTACTGCAAACAACCAAGAGAAAAAGGCACAGAGACAAAGTTTGAGTTTAAAATAAAACGCTCTGTCGCTGTCCAGGGAATTTTGTTGTTAAAGTGAGGAAATGAGACTTGTTGCAGGTTCGCCTCTAGTCGGAGCATGCCCTTTAAGTGGCAACCTCACAACTTTTCAATTTAGTGTCTAATACCACGATTAGTTTGGGAAAAGTAATATTCTACCCCTGTGAAAAGTAAAAATACATTCGGTTCAGCACTTTTCATTCAGATAATTTTCATTCCGATAGAACTTTGGCTCCATGTAAACGCAGCTAGTAGCGACCACTCTGCCCTCAGGATTTACGTCACATTCAAAGCCGTTTTATAATTATGCTGAAGGACAGAAATCCAGTTAATGGAGAGGGAAGGATTGTGGGCCGGATCCTCAGACAACAAAGAACACATTTTATCTTCAGCATCATCATACAGGCTGGCTTCTGGACTTATTTTTATGTACCATTTAGACTGATCTTTTTTAAAGTACCCATTTTAGGATCAATCACAAAAATAAGACAATAAAATCCACTTTACAACTGAACAACTCATTTTAGCACCAGTCAACATGTGCAATATCTTTTCTAAACCAAGTCTTTTTTGGCTTTAATCTGAGTTCTCTTTCATTAAAAGGACAACTTTATGTTTTTTTCAACCTGGATCTTATTTCTGAGTTTATACGAGCATCCACCAAATTCTGTATCACTTTGACTCATTCGGATGATATTTTGTGCCATCTTCTGAGTAGCTTAGCTTTGTTTCACTGGAACATCTTTATCTTTTCTATTATGTTGTAGTATCAATAAGAATATTGATAAATATCAGTATCAAGAAGAAGGAGTATCTGCATTGGTATTGATATCAATAAAATTATGATTTACATCCCTTGTGCCTCATGTGATACTGAAACCCACGCTTAGATCTAAACATTTTGCCACAATCACCACAAATGAGCGCTTTCTCCGAAGCATGTCTTATCATGTGACTTGTAAGCCCACGCTTAGATCTAAATATTCTGTCACAATTACTGCAAGGAAACGATGTCTCCCCGGTGTGGATCATCTTATGCATTTTAAGCTTACTCTTGAATCTAAATGTTTTGCCACAATCACTACACATGAACGGTTTCTCCCCAGTGTGGATCATCATGTGACATTTAATCTCACTCTTGTATCTAAACGTTTTGCCACAATAACTACACATAAATGGTTTCTCCCCACAGTGGCTCATCTTGTGATACTGTAACTTGCCTCGAGATCTAAACGCTTCGCCACAATCACTACACATAAATGGTTGTTCCCCAGTGTGGATGATCATGTGATCTTTAAGCTTACTCTTGGTTCTATACTTTTTGCCACAATCACTACACATAAATGGTTTTTCTCCAGTGTGGCGTATTAAGTGATATTGAAGCTCAGACTTGTATCTAAACTTTTTGTCACAATCACTACAAGAAAGCAGTTTCTCAGCAGTGTGACCTTCTTTTTGTAGATTCCCAATTTGTTTTTCTTTCTTCCAATCATCGTCCCTGTCTTCACTTTCAGATTCAGATCCATTGCTGGTGTCTCCACTGGTCTCTGAAGTGTTTTCATCCAGTTGTGGCAGTGAGTTGCTATCTGGACTTAGATTCCTGCCTGGTTCTGGTCCTTTATAGTCCTCATTAGGTTCTGTTTTTGTCTCTGTTGCTAGGCAGCAGGTTGGAGGCTCTGTCTCTCTGTTGTCTTCGGTTTTAATTCGATGAATGTGTGAGAACTGAGGCTTCTCTTCATCTTCTTCAGTCTTCACAGAAACATTAACTATGTTGATATCAGTCTCCTCCTGTGCAAAAAATTGCTCTCCCTCCTGACTGGTCCAGAGTTCCTCCTTTTCCTCCTTTATGTCGAGGGGGTCTGGATCCTGCTCTGTTAGACTGGAGCTCCAGGGAACCTCCTCTTTTACAGTCGTCAGCTGCTGGACATCTGCAGGAAAACACAGAAACACACATGGACACTATAGAAAACTGTGGCTTTAAACATAACTGATGTGATCAATTTATATCTGTGAGATTATCAATGGTTTTGTGTTGATCTTCAACACTATTCAAAAGATGGTGCTAACACCGTCGTTTTGAGAAAGTCATCATAAATTACATGCTCTCCAAATATTAGAACACCATTCTCCTTGTAGACTTGATAGGTTTCTGACAACATCCTATTATTTGCAGTGACACAAGCGATAAAAAGATGCATTTACATAAACTGATGTGGAGTATCTTTAAGTTCAATTTATCTATAAACACACTAAGAACATCCTTTTGGAGCCCCAGGTGCTGTACAACTCAACTTAACGGTTGGTTACCTAAAACAAGTCACAAAAATAATATAAAAACTAACAGAGAGGAGAAAGTATATAAAGAAATGTATGTAGAAATGTTTTATGTGAGAAAATATGCTGCGTCTTGGTAGTTTATTCTTCTCCGACTCCACCACAGAATTAAACTGACAGCAACCGTATTTGTATATTCCATATTGCCATGACAACCATCGTTACCACTTTTCTTCTAAAAGCCTCATAAGAAGTCGTGTCAATGGAAAGTTAACTAAAGAGGTTTTATCTGTTGTTGCAGACACTTTATCCAGGTGATACAGTGAATTCAACCCTTTAACACGAGTTCAGATTAAGTATAGGACAAACCGACAGTGTGGTTTTTGCTTCTTTTGCCTTCACACAACGAAAACAAGCAAACATGTAAGTTTATAGTAGTGTTTTTAATGTTTTATCTGCTTATACAGTTTCCTTGGGTGCTTTGAGAGGGCGCTTTTCATATAAAATGTATTAGTCGCGCGTAGTAGTAGTATCTGCAGAAATACTCTCGTGAAAGTCGATTATCATTCTTACCAGCGGGTTCTTTCTTCACATCCTGCAGCTGATTAAGTCCGAATGGTTTAATCTCCAGTTGGTCATATAAAAGCAAACTTTCGCTGCCGTTTAGTTTGAGATAAAACATTTTTTTCAAGGTGTCCATTCTTGCTCTTTTCTCTTATTTCGTTTGAGACAAATCAGGCTTTCAATCACGGCTTACTATCCTTAGTTTTCATCATGCAAACTTAAAAGTGTCTCCATGTGTCTGCAAATTAGCAGTTTGGTTGGTTTTGCATGTGTCGTGTGCATTGAGGGGATTTTTAAAGATCAGGCATCTGCGAGGGCACGCTTCCATTCTTCTTCTAGTTTCAGCACTTGCATCTACGGCGTGTTGTTGCCATCTACCGCTCAAATAATGCACAAATAATAAAACAAAACATAATAAAATAATATTGTAACGCTTCCGCGTTAAAAAGATTAGTTGAATGGTTGCTTCAAAGAACTCGCTTTTTTAATAAACTAAAACCACGCCATACAACCAACGTACGTATCAAACAACTGCACTCGAGCCTCTTCCTGCTTTACCCCTTCCCTAAACATTATCGTGTAAAAGACTCTGAACATGCAAAACCTAAACAGAACATGGAATACTAACTCGTTACAATACAATACCAATAAACTAGATACACACAGTCATTCCCAGACTCCTGTGAATTTATAGGGATTTAACAAGCGTATCTTTTAAATCGACTGTTTCGTGACACTAATGTTGAAAAGAAACGTTTAATTTAAAGAAGCCTTTAAAAAAAAAAAAGCAATAACTTTAAAATAACAATGACGTGGAATCTAACTATGTGTGACGTGGTATAAATAGCACGGGTCATTTGAGTAACTGCAAAATGGTTTGGATAGTATTTAAGATATTTCACAAATGTTTGAGTTCTGGAAAAATACTCTCTCTACTTAAATTATTGTGCCCTGATCAGTTTCTAAATCTGTAGAATAACGTTGTTGCGGACAACCCATGTCCGAAAGCAAAGGTTGGGCGCTGCGTTGCATTCAGCGATATGGCGGTCATGTTGGCTGTAGTTACACACTTTGTCCACAAGAGGGCAACAAAACACCCAGAAACTCTGGGTGTTACTTCACACAGATACATTTCCATTATTTTTTAAATACCGATTTTTTTTTTTTTCTTTTCCTTTTAGCTTAATCAATACAAGTACAAGTGTGTTTTTTTTTAATCAACCATATACTGTTGTTATTAGAAGCCTTAAAAAAGAGATGACTCAGAACAAAAATCACCATCAGATGACCTTATCCTGCATGTCATGTTTTATATAGAGCTGAGGAGTCACGTGAATTTGGCGAAGCGGAGTGCGCCGCCATGATGTTGGTACGGATTTGACTGTAAACGAGAGCTGACGGGAGTTTTAACATTGGAGGAAAAGGAGAAAGAAGAAAAGCCGTACAGAAATAATTTAATGTTAGCAAAAGAAGACTTATTTGGAGAAACAGGGGACATATGGACTGGACGTTGAGCTGAATGGATAGAGTGGGACAGTAGTTGGACGCCTCCGTTCGGGAGACATGCGGCTGATGCATTGTGAATTATTTAGTCTTACAATCAGTTTGTAACGTGGTAATATTTGTATTTTGCTCTGTTAATGTTAGAGAAGTGTTATTCTGCCTTTTAAAGTTACTGTTTGCTGCTAGTTAAGAAAACATTTGTGAGCTGTAGTAAAATGTAAGGAGGACGATATTTAACGTGGTTTAATCATTTATTTATAAAAAAGAAAAAGTGATAAGTGTGTGTCTGATTTGTGAAAGACAAAATAAGCTGTAGGAGATGTAGTGGTGGAAATAGAGTAAAAGATAAAAGAGTACCGGAGTTTTCATAATCATGTTGTTGAGTGTCGTCTTGAAACAAGATTTAGCATGCTAGTTTGCAAATGCAAGCAAAAAGGACGATCTTATCCAGGGTCGTAGTGTCCGGTTCATTCTAAGCAAGCAGCATCTTCAAGGCACATGGTTGATGGAATATTGTTTACTGGTTCCTGCAAACACGATGACATGTTCCACATGACTGCTCCCAGCTGGGCACGGCCGTGTGTGAGGGAAGGATCTGCGGCCACATGTATGATTGATTCTCATTATTAAACTTCTGCAGGAAGATGGAGTAGTTTTTAAGGATACCACAATTATCAGTCACAAAGGGATCACTAGCTGGAGAACACACGGCATGCTGCATGTTGCTGTCTCTTTCCTTCAGACTGCAGCTGTCAGCCACTTGGCGCCCCCGACACTTCAGCAGTTTACAATCTGATTTTTTTCTTTTTCTTTTTTCAAACCGGAGATCTTGAAAAACCATAACTCGCCTTTTGCTTTTTTTTTTTGATTATCTTGACTGTGCGAAGGCTGGCACAGTCCTTCACTCAACATTATAACCCAGCATCTCCAGTCACGACCAACGTAGTCTTAGTAGCGTACAAACAACATGTCGGAACGCCGGTTCGGAGGGGCGGGGCGACGCGCTGTGACGACAACTCCTCAAGCTCTATACAGCAAAACTGCAGCAAATTGAAAAACGATGCTGCACGATCAAAGGAAATAAAAATCAGAGCACATGTTTTGTTTGAGTTCAGAAAAAATACTCTTTCTACTGAAGTAATTTTGTCCTTATCCGTTTCTAAATCTAAAATGTAACGTTATTGTGGACAAGCCATGAGCAGCTTGGTCACCACGTTGCATTCTGGGATATGGTGGTCATGTTGATTACACATTTTCCAACGATCTGGCTATAATTACTTCATACAGATATGTTTCTGTCATTTCATACAGGTCTTTATCTTTTCCTTAGAATTTTTTTTTATGCAAGTGTTTTTTCCCCCCAACTGTTCTGTTAACCGTTACATCAGCAGTGGTTGCATCTATGCCATGTTGTTCCCAACGACCACTCAAATTCTGAATAAATTAGATACACACAGTCATTCAGACTCCTATGTGAATTCATATGGATTTAACAAGTACAAGTGTGTTTTTACCAACTGTTTTCGGTTACTAATGTTGACAAGAAAAGTTACATTTTGACAAGCCTTAAAAAAAGTAAAATAATTCAATTAAGTGGATTTCAACTGCGTGTCACGAGGTTTAAGTAGCTCGGGTTGGTTCGGATGATGATCAAAATATTGAGAGGCCCTGGGTCCTGCTCTGTTAGACTAGAGCTCCAGGAAACCTCTTTAATAGCAAACAGCAGCTGGACACCTGCAGGTAAACATGGAAACACACATGGACATCATGGAAAACTGTGGATTTATTATTGTAATGGCTAAATATCTTTCCAATATATAAATATATACACTACTCACAAAAAGTTAAGGATATTTGGCTTTTTGTATGATGTCAGAATGAATTTAAAACCCACTTCAACCTTTCAAGGTGAACTGAATTAAACTTTCTCTAAACTTTTCAACGCACATGTACACTGTTCAATGGTTAAATATCTATTGCACATCATGTTCTCCAAAAACCAAAAGTTGAATATCCCTAACTTTTTGTGTGTGTATATATATATATATATATATATACATACATATACATAAGAACTGAAGCAAAAACGGATGTAAAAACCTGTTTATTACGAAGTTCATTTACAAAAAAGATAGTCTGTCACATCCATAAAATTTGTAGCAACGGTCAAACTTATGAAACCGGACGGTCATAAAACCGTTGCTTCTCGTCCTCCTCCATTAATTCTTTTTCATACACTGAGCATGCTCACTCTGAAAAACAAAACCAAACCCGGATTTAGTTCTTAAAATCGTCCTTCTGATGTATTAAACGCTTTAGCGCAATGGTGAATCTGCAACATAGACAGCTGTTCCACCAAACTGCATGTAAACCTACAATAATGCATCTACAAATAACCACTGAACTTTACTGTTTACCAGTAAAGTTCTGTTTGGGGGAAAAGAAAAAAAAAAAATCTATCTTGGCACGAGCAGTGATGTTTATCCACTTAAAAACATGGTTTCTAAACAGAGCACATAGACCAGTCTGTGGTGGAAAGTTTGTTCAAAATACAAACTTTACAGGAGCAGAACATGGTGCATGATCAGACAGCACAAAAACAAGAAGCTTGACCGCCATGATAAATCACATACATGCAGATCTGCACGTCACACATTAAAAGTTCTGATTACATGTAGGCCAGAGTCACATGGAAATACCAGATCAGAATAATAATCTAAACATACATGGAATAGATGATTATCTATTCCACGTAATGCTAAAATGAAAGAGATGGCTTCATTACTTAAAATTCTGTGTTCATGCAGTAAGCCAATTAATCTTACCACAAAAATACCACATTTTAATGAAAATTCACCATAACAAATGTAACTTGTATTCCTTAACTGCAACGTTACCAAATCTTTTAAATATAAAATCACAAAGTTCCTGTTAGTTTGGTACTATTCTCTTTATGTAAATATTACTGCTGCGTGTGGTGTTTTAATGTTTAAGTTAAGCTGTTTACACTACTGTAATCATTTTATTTCATACATACAGAGCAACATGAACCACGTAGCTACAGAATTCACATATAATCAGCAGCTTTTTGCGTAATTTTGAAAGGCAAGCCATACCAGCGTATTTAGACGTCAAATGGCGTACCTGCTACGCAAAATGCGCACATGTTGGCAGGTATGCCCGTCTCGAGGTAGTTCTAAGAGCTACCTTTCCCCATCAGTTTGCGTTCGCACATGAGGGAGGACCTTAACAGGGACCATGTTTGACGCAATCGTTTGCAACAGTGACAAATTTATGCCCCAGCAGATCTAACACAAAGCTGAGGTTTCTCATCTCTTTTATTCAAAGCTATTATAAAAGCTAGCTTACCAGCTTTCCCTCATCATGGTCATTTGTATCACGCAACGGAACAGCTGCACCTTCCAGACCATCCACATCTAACATCCTCATCTAACATTCGATTTCTTCTTTTTTCTGGCAACTTTGTGAGTTTCCAAGTGTTGCTGTAGATTTGACTTTGTACGAAAAGTTTTAAAACACTGATCACATAAAAACGGCTTCACTCCTGTGTGGATTCTAGTGTGCCTCGTCATACTCCCATGTTGTAAACTTATAACCACAATATGGTTTTTCTCCTGAGTGGTCTATTATGTGCACCGTCAGATCACCCTTTCGCTGAAATCGTTTATCACATTTAATGCAAGCAAATGGTTTTTCACCTGTGTGAATTCTAAAGTGTTTCCTCAGCTCTTTAGGTTCAAAAAATGCTTTTGGACACAAACTACATATATGTGGTCTCTCTGCTCCGTGGATTCGCATGTGATTGGTGCGGTAATTTAACTTGCTGAATGCTTTACCACAATCTTTACAAACAAATGTTTTCTCTGTACTGTGACATCGCAGATGAACTTTGAGTTCTTGCTTTGTTCTGAATCTTTTCCTGCTTTGATCACATTCAAATGGTCTCTCCCCAGTGTGGATCATCATGTGACGCTGAAGCTCAACTTTAGATCTAAACGTTTTCTTACACTCACTACACGTGGTTCTCCCCAGGGGTGGTTGAAACCTCACTACAATAAATGGTTTCTCCCCAGTGTGGATCATCATGTGATACTGAAGCATCGACTTGGATCTTAATGTTTTGCCACAATCGCCACAAATTAATGGTTTCTCACCAGCGTGGACCCTCATGTGACGCTAAAGCACTGACTTGGATCTAAACGTTTTGTCACAATCACCACAACTGAATGGTTTCTCCGGGGTGGTATTTAAGATTGTCTTGTTCATCTTTTGCCACAATTCAGGAACCTTTGAGGGCTTGTGATTTTTGTTTTTAATAGGTTATTACGAGAGGTGGAGGAATAATGGGCAAGGTTTGAAATGCTGTTGAGAGAAATTGTTTCAAAAAGAGATTTGAGGGCTTTGGCTGCTAAATTGGTTTTCTTTCAGTCATATTCATGCCTCTTTTAAAGTCTGAACCTGAAGCACTTCATCAATATCACGTGCTCCACTGGCTTGGCGCATCAGATGAGGCTGTGAGTTCTTGGACTTGGATTCTGCCTGGTTTGGTCCTTTAGTCGTCCTCTTGGTTAATTTTATTTGTTGCTGGAGAGGTTGAAGGTTTGTTGTTGTTAGTTTCATTTGATGAAGTTGTGAGACCTGGGTTTCTCATTTTTCCTTTGATAGAAACACTGAATGCGATATAGTTCTGGATAAAATTGCTCTTCCTCTGACTGGTCCAGAGTTCCTCCTTTATGTGAGGGCCCCGGGTCCTGCTCTGTAAGACTGGAGCTCCAGGGAACTCTTTTTATGCAAACACTGTGGACATTGAGGAAAAATGGAAACGGATGGAAATTAAAGAAAACGGGTTTTTACATTACTGATGGATTTTGTATTGTGAGATTATAGTGGCTTTGTTGATCTTTAACACTGTTCAAAAGATGGTGCAGAAACCATCTTTTGGAGAAAGTCATGAATGAAATTCTGCTCCCCAAATGTTATAACGAGACCTTAACCCTTGTAGACTTAGTAATGTTTCTGACAACATCTTATTTGCAATGACACAAGCTGTGATAATCTGCATGCATTTATATAAACTAATGTCATTTTTCTTCTAAATAAAATCTTATTTGTATTGTCATATAGACATATAAGCCTCATAAGAAGAGGTCTCAATGAAGGGTTAACCAAAGGTTTGCTCTTGTTTTGGGATGTATGCAGACACTGTATGAAGCTGCATAACACCGCCCAGCAAGAAACTGTACTTTTTACATGGAAAAAAAAAGACAGTGGGGAAGGTCAAATGGTTTAGAAACAGCTGCAAAAACAAAATGCAAGATGACTTAAAATATATGGTTTTGTCCGTTTCATTTGGTAAACAAGATGTCACACGATGGAGCTGCTTTCAATCAAATCAATCAAATTTATTTATTTATAAAGCACTTTTCATACAAAAAGTAACACAAAGTGATTTACATAAAAACAATCTCAACATTTTAAAAAACACAGGTCATTTGTAATGACTTAAAATTCTTAAAATGCACATCTGATCATGATGTCTCTCACTTGCATGAACTCATGCACAAACAAAATGTGCAGGCCACCCTCCCAACTAACAACCACCCGCACCCCCGATCCTATCCAAAGTCTAGCTTCTGCTTTTTTTTTTAACTGAATGAAATACAAGTCTGGCTTAATGCCAATTGCAACATTCCCACATGTGACCATTGAGCATTTCTTCACCATATTCATGAATTCAAATAGCTTGTCTTCAGAGATACTAAAAGAAAGTAATTTTAATTTTGTCCACACTCACCCTGATTTCATGTAAATACTAAAAGATGAGGGCAGATGAAGGAACAAAGGGAAATATCTGCTCTACAATATCTGATTCTCAGCTGATATTAAATTAAATTTATTTGTATCGATCTTTGTCAGTCACATGACATGACATGTGCCAAAGTCACAGCAACAATCCGTTTTTTCTCCTGAGTGACAAATCATGCGCTGCCAGGTTGCTTTTTTGCTGAAATCGTTTATCACCTTTGCTGCAAGCAAATGGTTTTTCTCATGTGGTAACTCAGAAGGGTTTTCTCAGCTCTCTAAATACAAAAAATGCTTTTGGACACACACTACATTTATATGGTCTCTCTGTCCTGTGGATTTGCATGTGTTCAGTGAGGCTTTTTAAAATGCTGAATGCTTTACCATTATCTTTACAAATGGTTTCACTGAACTGTGATATTTCAGAGGAACCTTGAGTTGAGGCTTTTCTTTACATCTTTTACCACATTTACCGCATTTAAACAGTTTCTTCACAGTGTGGAGTAGGGCTGAATGTTTTATCGTTTTCTGATCAAATAGCGATTTCATAACACGGGATCAAGCTGCGGTTTACAAATTTAAAAAAAATAAAAAAAGATGCAATGCCTTAAAGGTACAGTATGTAAGAATTACTGACATCTAGTGGTAAAGAAGGGTTTTTAAAACAAAATATGTTTTTTTCAAATAACTTCAAATTTCAAGCACTGTTGTGAATGTACGGTGGCCGTTAGTGGCCAAAATTCTCGGAAACATAAACATGTTTTCATTTGAGTGGATCATGGTCTCAGGTGTAGCTATGACTGTACTATGATTAACTACTTTTTCTGGTATTACTTATCCCAAACGGTCTCTAACTCCCATTAAAACAGAGCTGGTACAGCAGTTTTTAAGTTCAGAGGGTCCTCACTTTACACACACATTTTGTTCATTCAGGGACACCTTAGTGAAAATGGTGGAACAAATATGGCAGCCCCCATATGTGCACCACCCAGCAAGTAGACAAAGAGCTCATTCTAAAAAAATAAACATAACAGATATTCTAGTGCAGCGATTACACATCAATAGAAACAGTTTTGAATTGTATATAACATTTTTCTGCCATTGACCTTTGATTTTTTTTTTACATACTGCACCTTTAAAACAAGATCTATCTCACTGGAAGTTTTCTCTAAGTAATTCTGTCTTATTTTGAGTGTGATGAGATATTTTGAGTAGAAACGTGAAAAATGTACTCGCTAAGACGGCTGGGATGGCTGCGCCTCGTACTGTGTAACCTTTTCACAGTAGGAAACGGCTTTGGTAGAACCCCATCCAGTTTCTAACTTTCCGCTCCACTCATGATCTACTCCGTGCAATGAAGGAATCTTATGTGTAATATATTGTAAATCTAAATTCATGCCAATGAAGCTTATTAAATTGAATAAAATATAATCTTGAACTGCCTGCACCATCAGATTTCTAGAACATACACAGCAGTTAAGTTGTGGCAGGAAACAGCTGATAAACCTGCCTGATCTGTAAAATCAAATAAGATAATTTAAGGTAATTTAATTCAAGTCCCACTGAGTTCCAAACAGTTTTCTTATAACCTATAACGTCTTGGGCTTTGCACTGTGGACACGAGCATGATGCGGGCGAGTTAGTCTGTATTTAGATCTCCGTAAAAGAAGATGAATAATCAGCTGGACTTGCTACATGAACGGGACAAACAAGAGCAGAACAAACTCTGTCGTTGTTATTTGGGACATTAGTTAAGCCACACAGTTAAATCAGAAGTCCAGACGCAGGAGGAAAGTGATTGCTGCTTTTTCAGCGAACCCAAGTGGATGAGGACCGTCACACTAGCGGACCTGATAATCTGGAAAACCACCTGATCATTTATGATATATGAACGCTTTTTATCTAAATCTCAAGTTCAGGTGACAGAATGAAATGAAAAAAATAAATCAAAAGAAAAACCTGGTATTTGTTTATATTTGTTGTACTCCAACTTAATTACATTTCATAACTTACAAAATTTAATGACATTTCAGAAGGCCCGATACACATTCTGATTACATGATATATTCCTTGGTTTGCAGCCTGTTTCACTTCTTAAAAGTAGCCTACATACAGGAACTGTAAAAAGAAAATATATCAATTTATTTTTCAGATATAAAGTCAGTCATGAGGTGATTAACTGTGGCAGAGGGAAGGGGGACTGTAGGAGAATCGGGAAAACCCGGAAAGTTCTAGTGGAATACATGCATATTCTTTTTAAATAAATATATTTGAAAGTAAGTAAGTCATACCTTAGGTTTTCATCCTTGATGACTAGTAAAAGCTTATAATGTTTTGATGCTATAATGGAATTTTCTGTCATGTTTGTAAATGTTACTGGACATTGTGAATATTACACTGAAGCTTGATTTGAAGAAAATTAGGAATTAAATTTAAATTGCAATATCCACCAGAAAAATTGCAATTAGGCTTTTTCTTTAAATCGTTCAGTCCTACTTTGGACCATCATGTGATACTGAAGCTCACCCTTAGATTTGAACATTTTGCCACATATATTAATCAGAAATCAACGGTTATTACCTAGTGTGGGTCTTAATGTGACTTCTCAGTTCACCATTAGATTTAAACGTTTTGCTACAATCACTACAAATAAACGGTCGCTCCCCAGTGTGGTTCATCATGTGAATTTTAAGCTCAGCCTTAGTTCTAAATGTTTTGTTACACTCACTACAAGTAAATGGTTTCTCCCCAGTGTGCATCATCATGTGATACTGAAGCTCACATTTAGATCTAAACGTTTTCTTACACTCACTACACATAAATGGTTTCTCCCCAGTGTGGATCGTCATGTGATACTGAAGCCCAGCCTTAGATCTTAACCCTTTGCCACAATCACTACAAATAAATGGTCTCTCTTCATTGTGGACCATCATATGATACCGAAGCGCCGCCTTAGATCTTAATGCTTTGCCACAATCACTACAAATAAATGACTTCTCCCCAGTGTGGATCATCATGTGATGTTTAAGAGTCCTCTTGTGTACATACTTTTGGCCACAATCACTACAGACAAACTGTTTCTCAGCAGTGTGAGCTTTTTTTCGTAGTTTGCCATTTTGTTTCTCTCTAATAGGTTTATTAACCAGAGAGGTGGAGGAATCATCTTCTATATGGTGCTTCATGTGTTTCTGAAGAGACTGCTTGTCGAGAAATTGTTTATCACACACAGAGCATCCGAAAGAGCTTTTGACAGATTTATCGACTGGTTTTAGTTTCCGATCATCAGTTCTATCCTCACTTTCAGATTCAGACTCATGATTGTTGTCTTCACTGGTCTCTGAAGTGTTTTCATCCAGATGTGGCTGTGAGTTACTATCTGGACTTGGATTCCTGCCTGGTTCTGGTCCTTTATCGTCCTCCTCATTAGGTTCTGTTTTTGTCTCTGTTGCTAGGCAGCAGGTTGGAGGTTCTGTCTCTCTGTTGTCTTCAGTTTTCATTCGATGAAGCTGTAAGAACTGAGGTTTTTCTTCATCTTCTTCACTCTTCACAGAAACACTGACTATGTTGATATCAGTCATCTTCTGTGCATACAGTTGTTCTCCCTCCTGACTGGTCCAGAGTTCCTCCTTTTCCTCCTTTATGCTGAGGGACCCTGAATCCTGCTCTGTTAGACCGGAGCTCCAGGGAACCTCCTCTTTTACTCCTCTTTTATCTGCAGAAAAACACATGGACATGATGGAAAATTGTGGCTTTATTATCCTTCAAATATTACTTATGTGATCATTTTATGTCTGTGAGATTGTCAATGGTTCTATGCTGATCTTCAACAGTATTCAAAAGATGGTGCAGATATCATCTTTCTGAGAAAGTCTTCATTTAATAAAGTGCTCCCCAAATATTAGAACACCACCATTCCATTGTAGACTTGATAGCTTTCTACTTTTTGCAATGACACGTTGTGATAATCTGAATGCATTTATATAAAATTATGTCCTTTCTCTTCTAAATACAGTCTTCTTTGTATTGTCATATAGACATATATATTATGAATTGAAGTGCTTCCCAATCATGACGGATGCTCTCATAGTTTGTTGGACATTTGTCAGCAACGTTTTAATAAGAGCAGCCTGAAGTTGCCGTTCAGCCACAGTAAAACAGTCAAGCGCGAGCACACAGGATATAACAGTTCCAGTTAAGCATCCTTCACAATAAAACACTTCTGAGTGTTTCAAAATAAATCTGTTTAAGTTTAAGCAATAACTTCTCTGTACTTATGTAATAAAACATGTTAAGTCCAAACTATAATAATGTAAACTGCATTTTCTAACATTCACATGTAAACAATTCACAATGTCCAAATAATTAATAATAATCATGTAAAATGTATTTCATGTCATACATATATACGTGTATGAGAATAATTCACAACAATATAATCCTCCTAAGAATTTACGTCAATGGAAGGTTAACCGAAGAGGTTTGATGCGTTTTGTGATGCATGCAGACACTATTCAGGTGATGCAGTGTGATTTTAGTTATGCATGAATTCAACCCTTTAACACGAGTTCAGAACAAGTAAAGGATATTAACCAAATTCTTTTTTTCTTTTAATTGTAAAATTATCAAAATTGGCAAGGGACAAGAAGTTCGGGTTTTGGTTCTTGTGGAAAAAGAAGTGCTGTCACCACTCAAACGAGCTAACAGAAAAGGGTTTTTGTTTTTCCCTCATAATTTTTATCTGCTTGTGTCCCTGGGTGCTTTGAAAAAGCGTTTTTCAAATAAAACGTGTAATTGTTATTAATAGTAGTAGGATCTGCAGAAATACTCTCATTAAAATCTATTATTATTCTTACCAGCGGGTTCATTCTTCACAACCTGCAGCGAATTAAGTCCGAATGGTTTCATCTCCATCCGGTCATATAAGAGCAAACTTTTACTGCCGTTTAGTTTGAGACAAAGCATTTTTTTCCAAGGTGTCCATCATCGCTCTTCTGTATTTTATTTGAGACAAACCAGGTTTGCAATTATGGCTTATTAACCCTGTTTCCACCCACAGGTCTGGGTCGGGCCAGGGTAGAGCATTAACCCGATAGCCCTCTGATGTTCGCGTGACATCATCGCAGTGCAACGCCTTTTAACCAAAGCACCACAGAGACAGAAACAAAGAGGTCATCACTGCTTTGTTTTTATGCCGGGTCACGCAGGAAACAACAGATGTTTTCAAAGAATCAACGGATTGCAGTGTGTTACGTACAGTCTTTGGTGTGTTGGCTCCACCTCTTTGGTCCGGATCGGTTAGATCAGTACCCCTACAGGAGTACCGAAAAAGTAGGCTGAGTCGGGTATAAGGGTACCCGTCCCTGTTTTTATCTGTGGAGACGCAAAATAACATGGACCAACTCAGCCCAGATCTGCAGGTGGAAACAGGGCTACTGTCCTGTTTCCATCCTGCAAACTTCAATTCTGAATTTACACACGGTGAGCATCTGGCTCGTAGGGATGGGTACGAAAACTCGAATAAAATAAAAATCATACTCACCTGTGTACCTGACGCAGAGGTAGTGTGTTTTTACGCGTAGGGCTGCAGTGTCGTGATGCAGTTTCTTTTTCAGATCTGCAGGCAACAACAGGGCTTTTATTGACCAGGAAACTCCACAAAGCAGTTTTTTTCCCTCACCCCAATGGTTTGCTATGGCTGCAGCATGCATTTCCTTTTTTAGAACAACAATAGCGGCGACATTCATTCATTCAACCATCGAGCTACAAAGCCCAAACATACGGAGGACTGTTAACCACACTGACCAATCACCACTGAGTTCTTCTGTATCTCTGCGTTCGCATAGAGAAGTTAGTGTTAGACCTCCACGGACCTCCGCAGAGCTACGGTGGTTACGGAGACGTCATGCGTCGTCTTCGTAACCGCCGTAGGCTCTGTGTAGGTTCGCAGAGCAGACATTAACTGTACGTTCAGACCAAAAGCGACAAAGACACCATAAGTTAATACATTTACAATGAGAGTCAGGCGTCCCGAGCGACAAAGGCATCTGCTGAGCGTCAAAAAGGGCACAAGATGAGAAGATGAGCTTCGGTTAACTTAATGGTAATTAGCTATGATGCGGACCAGCAGCAACTGGCTGCAACCAATCAGAGGAGAGGTGTCCTTCACTCGAGCGGGCTCCAAAGAACATAACCTGTTGGTTCCTAGAAGACACTCGTTCTGCCATGGATGCAGAGAATCTTTTTTTTTTTTAAATAACAACATACAGGTGAACATAACAAACTTTACAGGAAATGTGTACGCATTCTAGTCAATGAAAGAACACATACTGAATGCATAAAATATATATAAAATACAACAAACAATGACAATAACAACAAAAAATAAATAAAATGACAAAATAAAATAATAATTATGCACAGGCATTCCAGTCCAAAAAGCCATAAGAGTCTATAACAACTGCATTTACACATATATTCAAGGATTTCCCTTCTTTTTCCTTAAGATTTTTTTAACCAAAACTTAGTGATTCATAGAAGCATATCATGACTTGAATCTCTGAGGAGTAACAAGGAAGCAAAGTATTCTCTTATAATAATCATTATTATTATTATATATTATTATTATTATTATTATATAATTTAATTATAAAAATTATTATTATTATTCTCTTAGTTCAGTTTTAAAAACACTTGCAGATGGACTTCTATTTTGCCATTTATTTTTATGGATGTAGTACTTACCCAGAATTATAATAATTGATAACCAGAGCTCAGGCTTATCCCGTCTTAACGTTTGCCTGTTTGACTACCAGGTTCAGAATAAAAAAAAAATGTTGCTTGGGATCATGTCGCGGAGGTGGTTGGTGAGTTTTTAAAATGTGTATTTATAACAGAGAAGTAATGGAGTGAAGTGCAGTCTGTGGCAAAGACGTAGCCTAGCATGCTAGCCTTTCCTGCTTCATCTGAGTGAGAGGACACTGCACAACAGAGCATTTTATCAGCAGAATTTGAAAACTAACTGCCATTTAAATGGAGCAAAAACATCTTGATGTGTACAGTAAAAAGTGGTCGCAAACATCATCTATCGACGGATCATGTACGACTAAGCGGACCATTGGGGTGAAAAAAAACGCTCTGTGGAGTTTCTTGGTCAATAAAAGTCGTGTTGTCGCCTGCAGATGTGGAAAAGAAACTGCAGCATGACACCTAAACCTGCGCTCCGGTAAAAGCACTCAGGTATGCAGACCTAACTGGACGCAGATGCCGCGCGAGTATAAATGTAGGAATGACCTTTTTGAAGAACTAGATGGTGTCTGCCCAGATGTTCGCATCTTAACTTTCACAGTCTTTGTTTCTTTCTTTTTAGCTCTTCATTTTCCCATCTGATGAGTTGGTTTTGTTACCACTTCAGCTACTTTCTACTTGCAATCTTTCACTTAATTGGTGTTGAACTGCACCGCTAACATGGAGCTAGTTTGTTTAGCCCAATGTTTCTCAATCCTGGTCCTCAGGGACCCCTTCCCTGCTGGTTTTCCAGATATTCCTACTTCATCACACCTGACTCAGATGAATGGCTCGTTAGCAGCTTGCAAAGAACTTGACGAGCAGTTGAGTTGATCTGAATCAGGTGTGGTGGAGCTGGAAACCTGCAGGGCAGGGGTCCCTGAGGACCAGGATCGAGAAACCCTGGTTTAGTCTTTTCTTTAAGTTCGTCAAAGTTTTTCTTTCCATACCTTGATCGGCTTCTATAATGGTCAGGTTGGAGAATTCGGTCTCAACTTTTCTTTTTTTGCAGGCAGGACGTTTGTTCGGTGTCTGCCGGGACCCAGCACCTTTACGTTTGGGTGGTTTAGCCATGCTAGCCTCCATAACATGGTCACGAGCTTGCTCCGCTGGTGGATCCTCGTCTGTCGACATCACGACCACGTTTTCAACCGGACAAGAACAGTTTGACAGGTTCCAACACGCTATTTTGGCTCATTTCGAGTTTCAAAGTGAACTTTTAAAATAAAAACTTGGGACAAACTGATGCAGCCTCCGCGTTGCGTTGCCATCTTGCCGGAAGTCCTATTATTGTTTTTCTTGTCAAGGCGGTTGGCACGCAACGAGTAGGTGCATTACCGCCACCCACTGGTGAGGAGTGTGGACCAAAATTGCACTATGGCTATGACTAACCATTATACAGTGTTGTATAAAGTACCCAAAAGCCATACTTGAGTAAAAGTAAAAGTACCTTACTGGAAAATGACTCAAGTAAAAGTAAAAGTCGCCTGCTAGAATGTTACTTGAGTAAAAGAAAAAAAAAAGTAGCTTAGTATCAAAAGTAAAAAGTACTGTTAATAAAATGCAATCAGAAATTTGTGTTTAATATTTTCTTTATTTCTGTTTAATTTAGTTTTTAAGTTTTAATTTGCAAAGTGTGAAGGAGTTTCAATACCTCCTTACATCAACCCAACCATATAGAAAAATACTGTATACACAAACACGTCCTTACAGACCTGCGTGCATGCCTACCAACATTCATACCCATGTGCATTTGATATAAAATCATTCTTGGTGCTCGGAGGTGATGCAAACAAACAAAGGACTTGATTGGTTGAACTTTAACATGACTGCAGTGCGACAGTACTTCAGCTGTCCATCCAGTCGTTACTGAAGCATGAAAAACTTTTTGCTCAACCTCAAAAAAAGTTGGTTCTCAAAATGTCCAGGACTCAGTCTCGCTTTTCTGGGACTGAAGACCAGACCAGCGATGCTAAACAGCCGTTCACCTGCTGCTGAGGCAGGTAAAGGTGTGTTTAGCTTCAGAGACAGCTGCACAAGGCTGCTGCTAGTCCCACTACAACAAAACAAAGATTGTCCATTGGCTATTACGGTCCTTGTTATTTTGTAATGAGTAACTAAGATGCTCAGTTAAATGTAATGGAGTAAAAGTATTGATTTTTCTCTGAAAATGTAGTGAAGTAAAAGTAAAAGTAATCAGAAATAGAAGTAGTAAAGTACAAATATAAATAAATACTACTTAAGTAAAGTAACAAAGTATTTTTACTTAGTTACTATACAACACTGGTTGTACCTGGTGCAATATAAAATGGTTGTGCGATTTTTCAGAAGTTTTAAAGAGTCAACATGCAGTACTTCTACAAATCATTTTTAAAATGAGTAAAATTAGGAGGGCATTTCTGTACTTTGTTGCTGTGAATAAAATAAAAATTCTAAACACAAAATAACATTGATACAGAGTTCCTGTTCTTTGTGGTTTAATAACAGACCAAAAGCTACATCATCTCTACAGAGGGAAACTGGTGATGATGGAAAGTTACCATTAAATCATGTCTGCAGATGATTCAAGAACTTCTTAACCATTGCACAAGAAAAGAACAGGTGGTCAGTTGTTTCAATATCACTTTCAGAAAATGTGCAGGAGTTATCACAGAGGAAGTCCCATTCTTCTAGTTTCTGCAGTTGCATCCGTGGTGTTTTTTTGTTTGTTTGTTTGTTTTGGGTTTTTTTTTTTAATACAAACTTTATTTAACAAAGTATGCACAGTAGGATAATACGTTTTTGTAATAAACCTTATTATGTATTTTTTCAATATAATAAAAAGACATACTTAAATTCAATTTAACAGGAGGTTAATCACAAAACATTATCGCCAGGGGTTTTTCATAAACCAGGATAACCAATCCTGCAGGCATAATGGAAAGAAGAAAAGTTTATACAAAGACTTTAAATTTGGAGTAAGTTTTCATAGCTTTGTTATTTTTAGAGGAAGATGGATATAAAGATTTTTGCTTCTTTTATAAGTGAGGCACTTGAAGGTTTTGGTCCAACTCACTTTACATTTATGAATGTAAAATTTAGCCAACAACAAAATAAGGTTACATTAAAAGAGATGACCTGCTAGCTCTTTTTTGTAGTTTGTGAATGTAAATAAAATATTCTTAAAAGATCAAATTTGTCATAAATATCTAGAATAAAACGAATAATACCTTGCCACATACACTTCACAAGTCCAGAACAGATGAGAAAGGCTCTGGATATATACCACAAAAGGTGCAGGTGATGTCAATGTCCTTCTTATATCTTACTAAAAACTATTTTACTGGATAACAGTGATGGATGAGCTTAAAGGAAACCTCTTTGACTTTATTTACTGACAGGTATTTGTTGGGAAGAGTCCAAGTTTTGTTCCAGCATACTCCAACAACCGAACTAGACCAAGTTGAAATCACATTTGGAGCAGATAAACATTCAGTCTGGAATAAACTACAGATATGTTCATTGTCGTAGTAGGAAACATGATCAATTGAAGGTATAGTGGCAGGACCCCAAACTGTCACATTAAAGCATTTTTAATTTGATTGTGATCTCTCAAAAAAACTGCAGGATCATCTGCAAGCTGGCAGATTTTAAACTCCTTGCCTACAGCATTAATTCCTAAAAAAGGTACTACTGGCCCTTCCAGTAGTGCTGCCATGGCCCCAGTGGGGCATACCTTGGTGGAAAGCGGTGGCAGCAAAGATGCTGATGAGGCCCAGCATCGTCCCAGTCAGCCAGTTCTGCATCAGACCACTCATACGACTGCAAGGCCGTATTCTAATGTCCACAATCTCCCTCATGCACTTGTGGGGTCACCTGAAGGGTGAGTACTGATCAGAGTGTCTTTTTTTATTTTTCTCCTCCTGTCAGACTGTTGTCCGGTGGTTGTGTCATCGGGGCACCAACAAAGAAACTTGGGTTGGAATATAATATATAAACAAAGAATAAAATAACTGTTTAGATCTTTGCTACTTGTGTTCAGAGATAATACAGAACCATTTCCACCTGAGCTACTTTAATGCTTGAAATCAATGACTGCCAGTCAGTCTGGATAATAAAGCAGGATGTAACATTTGAAAAATGTCAAACAAAATATGAATCTCAGAAGTTTTTTGACAAATATATTTTTAATATGAAATTTAATTTAAAATGCAAATATTCAAGAGTAAAAAAAAAAAAAAAAAAAAAAATCACTACTGATGGACATTAGAGTTTCTCAAGTTAGTAAAGTTACCACACCAAAACCAGCCACTGACTAAATGTGTTATCTTGTTGTACCTCCAGAAAGGTCAGTAAGTCCGTGCAGCGACCACTCTGCCCTCAGGATTTCATCACATTCAAAGCTAATTTTTAAATATGATGGACAAAAGTTCAGTGAATGGACAGGAAAGGATTGTGGGACGGGTCCTCAGATAGCCAAGAACACGTTTTATCTTGAGTATCATCATGCAGGTTGGCTTATGGACATTTTCATACCATTTAGACAGATCCTTTATTAACCAAACCTAAACTACTCATGTTAAACCATTCAAAAATGAGCTTTAAGGCTTTTAAGAAAAATAAAAAATGAATTATCTAAATTAAGAACAGCTAATTAAAACCAAAGATGAATAAATCACAGAAGTTAAAAACAAACACTTGCGGCCTAACAACTCATTTTAACACAACCCAAAGTGTTTGTCATCTTTCTACACTAAATGGTATTTCTTTAGATTTATCTTACAACTTAATTACATTTCAGAAGGCCCCATACTCATATGATTACATGATAAACTCCATGGTTGGTAGCCTGTTTCACATCTCAAATGTAGCCTACACAGAAGAACTGTAAAAAGAAAGGACATTAATTTATTATTCAGATATTTTTCATGGCATTGTGATGAGAACATCAACATGCACATTACCTGATTTGAAAGCAATGTCAGTAATGGTGAGATTAACTGTAGTAGCAGGAGGAAGCACCACAGGAGAATCTGAAAATCCAGGGAGTTCTACTGAATGTACATTCTTATTTTGTTCAATAAATACATTTGAAAGTAAGCTAAGTCGCACATTTGATTTTCATCCTTGATGAAGAGTAATAGTTTTAATGTTTTCTGTCATGTTTGTAAATGTCACTGGACATTGTGAATATTGCACTGAAGGTTGATTTAAAGAAAAATGGGAACTGAATTGAAATTTCAATATCTACCAGAAAAATTGCAATTGGGTTTTTTCCTAAAATTGTTCAGTCCTCGTTTGGACCATCATGTGACACTGAAGCTCACCCTTAGATCTGAAAATTTTGCTACAATCACCACTAATGAACGGTTTCTCCCTAGTGTGGGTCATCATGTGATTTTTAAGTTCACCATTAGATTTAAATGTTTTGCTACAATCACTACAGATGAATGGTTTCTCTCCAGTGTGGCTCATCATGTGAATTTTAAGCTCACCTTTAGCTCTAAAGGTTTTGTTACAATCACTACACATAAATGGTCTCTCCCCAGTGTGGCTCCTCATATGATACTGAAGCTCACATTTAGATCTAAACTTTTTTGTTACACTCACTACATATAAATGGTTTCTCCCCAGTGTGGCTCCTCATGTGATACTGAAGCGCAGCCTTAGATCTTACCGCTTTGCCACAATCATTACAAATAAATGGTTTCTCCCCAGTGTGGACCATCATGTGATACCGCAGTGCAGCCTTAGATCTTACTGCTTTGCCACAATCACTACAAATAAATGGTTTGTTCCCAGTGTGGATCATCATGTGATACTGAAGCGCAGACTTTGATCTAAACGCTTCATCACAATCACCACAAATAAACGGTTTCTCCCCAGTGTGGATCATCATGTGATATTTAAGATGACTCTTGTGTCCAAACTTTTTGCCACAAACTTTACAAGGAAACCGTTTCTCAGCAGTGTGACCTTTTTTTTGTTGATTGCCATTTTGTTTTTCTCGAAAAGGTTCATTATCCAGAGAGGTGGAGGAATCATTTTCTAAATGGCGCATCATGTGTTCCTGAAGAGACTGCTTGGAGATAAACTGTTGATCACACACAGAGCATCCGACTGGTTTTACTTTCCAATCATCACCTCTGCCCTCACTTTCAGATTCAGACTCATGATTGTTGTCTTCACTGGTCTCTGAAGTGTTTTCATCCAGATGAGGCTGTGAGTTACTATTTGGACTTGGATTCCTGCCTGGTTCTGGTCCTTTATAGTCCTCCGCATTATGATCTGTTTTTGTCTCTGTTGCTAGGCAGCAGGTTGGAGGTTCTGTCTCTCTGTTGTCCTCAGTTTTCATTTGATGAAGCTGTGAGAACTGAGGTTTCTCTTCATCTTCTTCACTCTTCACAGAAACATTGACTATGTTGATATCAGTCTCCTCCTGTGCATAAAACTGCTCTTCCTCCTGACTGGTCCAGAGTTCCTCCTCTTCTTCCTTTATGTTGACAGGCCCTGGGTCCTGCTCTGTTAGACTGGAGCTCCAGGGAACCTCCTTTTTTATAGCAAACAGCTGCTGGACATCTGCAGGAAAACACAAACAGATATGGACATTATAAAAAACTGTGGCATGCGTGCATGGAGGGTGGGCAGTTGAGTTTGATGGATATATAATCATTCAATCAATAAGCACGAGCTGTTACAATTTCATTGGATGGGATTTTTTCAGTCCAGTCTTTTTCACAGGTGACTTTTTTAGTGTGTGTTATTTTGTAATTAATTGGCTGCAATCGGGGTGTGAAGAAGACTTTAAGCAATATCATAAAAAATTCTCCTGAAAAACAACAACCTGCCTGAAACCACCCGCCGGCAGGCCGAAATCTGGTCTGGTGTATGTCAATCAAAAGGATGCACCCCTAATAATGTATAATGTCAAGAATGAATAACACTTAAATGGATGAGTTATCAAAAAATTCACCCCCTCTGGGAATGTAACAATATGAAAATTTCATACCACGGTTATTGTGACCAAAATGATCACGGTTATCTCTGTTACTGTGCTATTATTGAAATACCCCCCTGCATCTTTAAAAATATCCCCCCAAAAAGTCTAAATGTCTACTTTGTCCTTTTAAAAAGGGGAAAGAAAAATCTCGAGAGAACTGTCCAATCGGGTGCCTATGTAACCTTCTGCCATGTTTTCATCAATTTAACATTGCAAACTGGGACTGCTGCTGCTGCTTTTCAGCAATGAAAAAGTGCAGTAATCAATCACGGTTTTAACGATAATTAAAATTTGAAAGCATTATTAATCATTGGAAATTTTATCACCATTAATCATTTTAGTGGTAATCGTTACATTCCTACCCTCCCTCACAGTTATGAAGGTAATCTTGACCTATTAAACCTAAAATGATTATTGGAACCAGGTTGTAAACGTGTTTATTTCTGCTGTGAAAGTGGCCTTTTTAACATGGGAGTCTATGGGGATTTGCTCTGTTTTGAAGCCTGCCCCTCGCGGATGAAGAAAGAATTACAATTTTTGAGTTTGCCTCTTGGTTTCATTAGCAACTCTACCCTTCTTATTATTCGGCCTAGACACCAAAAGACTTTCACATATGTGTTCAATGTTCTCTTGAACAGCTTCTTTCATCACAGAGATAACTATGAAGTTGCCACTGACAATGTCCCCCCCCCCCCCCCAAGAATATCCGATCTTGAATTAATCAGATTGGTGTGAGAGGAGAGAGAACTGGAGATGTCTCCGTGTCTGCAACTTTCCTTAGCTTACCGGCAGGAGAAGCACATGGTGTGTCAGGAAAGCCTTCTTCCATCAGGGTGTGCTGTGAAGGTTCAGAGACTGCTTCAAAATAGCCATGCATCGAGTCGATAAGATGGTTATTAGTATCGGGAAGCTTTTCAGGAGAGAAAGTAAGTTTCGAGGCTTGGCTAACGCTAAGAGGCTTGCTAACAGAGCCTGTGTTAGCATGCGATTTCTTGCGCTCAGACTTTCTTTTCTCAAAGTTGCTCATTTTGTTTCGATGGCAACGACCGAAAATTGCATTTGGCAATAAATATCAAATCGGCGCAAATATAATTTCGTTCACCGCATTTCAAGTTTTAAAAAAGGCAGCTGGGTTTGCAAAGCTCAATGAAAAGTGACTGATCAGAGCGCCATCTTGGAAGCTCTTCTTCTGCAGTTTTTTCCCCCCCAACTTTATTCAAACTGATCAACAATACAAGAGACTACTTGAAAAGTCCGTTGACATAAAAACAAGAGCACGATTTTTTTTTTAAAAAAAAAGAGGAAAATATAAGAAACTAAAATAATACAGAGGAAAATATGGAAAACTAAACATACGCAAAACACAAGGAAATTAAAATAAACACAGTTGTACATACAGAACAGTTTTAACAGCTTAAAAAAATACAGGAGATACACTACTCACGAAAAGTTAAGGATGGTTGGCTTTTTGAATTATGTCAGAATGAATCTAAAATACAACATTTCCATGTAACTGAATTAAACTTTCTCTAAATTGTTCAAGTACATTGTTCAATGGTTAAATATTTATTCTGCATTCTGTTCTCCAAAAACCGAAAGTTGAAATCCCTAACTTTTTGTGAGTAGTGTAGTTGAGACATACTGTTCCGTTTCAGACTTTAGCACCAAAAAAAGTGTGTGGTTTTGGGGTTTTCTTCTTGAATTTGCATTTGTGGATGTGAAATTTAGCAACACATAGAATTAGGTTTACTACACATTAAGAGAAAAAAAGGGGAGGGGAAGAAAAAAAGAAGGAGGAGGAAAAAAAAAAAAAAAAAAAACACAAATATTGACAGTTTTTAACAGCTTTTTTGTTTGTTATACAGGAGATAGTTGAGATATACTGTTCCATTTCAGACTTTAGCACCAAAAAGTGTTTTTTTATTCGTGAATTTGCATTTGTGGGTGTAAAATGTAGCAAGTAGAACTAGATTTACTCGAAAGAATGCAACATCGCTCTTCCCATAGTCACTGAAATAACCAAGAATAGAGTAAGGGAGAAATCAGAGGAAATATTATCAACCATGAATGAGTTAATGTCTTTCCAGAGTTAATATGTGAATTCACAAGACCAGAAAAAATGTGAGATAGTTTCAGGATGCAAACCACAAAATGAGCATTTCACATCAATGTCATTCTTAAACTTATTCATGTGTACATTTGTGGGGTAAAACCTGTGGAGCAACTTAAAAGAGTCTTCTTTGATCCTATTAGTTAAAAGGAATTTCTGGGGTAGAGACCAGACTTTTTCCCAGTCTATATGTGAAAGTCAAACATATTCCAATAGAAAAGTGCAGGAGAAGTAGAGACTTGGTCAGCCTGAAACAAGGATGTAATTTCAGTTTCAGAGTTTGAGGTTCTAGAGAAACAAATTTTACCTAATGGAAGTTGAGTTGGATATGGCAGTGACATAATAGTGGAGAGAAATCAGCTGTCCTGAATAACATACGAGGCCCAGAGGGCCTAAACAATAAGTCAGTAATGGGGTGCTTAACTATGGTAGAGAGAGGGACCACAGGGAAATCTGAAAATTCAGGGAGTTCTAGGGAATGTACATTCATTTTTTTATTTAATAAATACATTTGAAAGGATGAATGTTTTGATGGGATAATGGAATTTTCTGTCATGTTTGTAAATATTACTGGACATAGTGAAGTTTTGAAGAAATGGGAACGGAATTGAAATGTCAACCAGAAAAATCGCAATTAGATTTTTTTCCTTCAACTGTTCAGCTCTAGTGTGGACCATCATGTGGTAATGAAGCTCACCCTTAGATCTGAACATTTTGCCACAATCACCACTAATGAACGGTTTCTCCCGAGTGTGGATCTTCATGTGTTTTTTAAGTTCACCATTAGATTTAAACGTTTTGCTACAATCACTACAAATGAACGGTTTCACCCCAGTGTGGATCATCATGTGATTTTTAATCTCACCCTTGGCTCTAAATGTTTTGTTACACTCACTACACCCAAATGGTTTCTCCCCAGTGTGGATCGTCATGTGATACCGAAGCCCACCCTTAGTTCTAAATGTTTTGTTACACTCACTACAAATAAATGGTTTCTCCCCAGTGTGGATCATCATGTGAATTTTAAGCTCACCCTTACCTCTGAACGTTTGGTTACAATTACTACAAGTAAATGGTCTCTCCCCAGTGTGGATCATCATGTGATACTGAAGCACATCCTTAGTTCTAAACGTTTGGTTACAATCACTACAAATAAATGGTCTCTCCCCGGTGTGGATCCTCATGTGAATTTTAAGCTCACCCTTAGCTCTAAACGTTTTGGTACAATCGCTACACATAAATGGTCTCTCTCCAGTGTGGATCATCATGTGATACTGAAGCTCAGTCTTAGATCTAAATGTTTTGCTACAATCACTACAAATAAATGGTTTCTTCCCAGTGTGGATCATCATGTGATAATTAAGATTACTCCTGTGTCCAAACCTTTTGCCACAATCTCTACAAGGAAACAGTTTGTCAGCAGTGTGACCTTTTTTTTGTAGATTGCCATTTTGTTTATTACTAATAGGTTCATTAACCAGAGAGGTGGAGGAATTATTTTCTAAATGGCGCATCATGTGTTTCTGAAAAGACTGCTTGTAAAGAAATTGTTTACCACACACGGAGCATCTGAAGGAGCTTTTGGGTGTTTCACCAACTGGTTTTAGTTTCCAATCACCTCTGTCCCCACTTTCAATGTCTCCACTGGTCTCTGAAGTGTTTTTATCCAGATGAGGTTGCGAGTTACGATCTGGACTTGGATTCCAGCCTGGTTCTGGTCCTTTATCGTCCTCCTCATTATGTTCTGTTTTTGTCTCTGTTGCTAGGCAGCAGGTTGGAGGTTCTGTCTCTCTGTTGTCTTCAGTTTTCATTAGATGAAGCTGTGAGAACTGAGGTCTCTCTTCATCTTCTTCATTCTTCACAGAAACACTGACTATGTTGATATCAGTCTCCTCTGGTGCATAGAACTGCTCTCCCTCCTGACTGGTCCAGAGTTCCTCCTTTTCCTCCTTTATGCTGAGGGGCCCTGGGTCCTGCTCCGTTAGACTGGAGCTCCAGGGAACCTCCTCTTTTATAGCAAACAGCTGCTGGACATCTGCAGGAAAACACAAACAGACATGGACATTATGTAAAATTGTGGCTTTATTATCCTTCAAACATTACTGATCTGATCATTTTAAAGCTGTGAGAAAAATCAATGGCTTTGTGTTAATTTTCAACACAATAAAAACGATACCTTTGATACAAACTCTCCTAGAACGTCCTCATAAATGACATACTGTTTCTGAAATATTAGAACAAGACCTTACTTCTTGTGGACTTGGTAAGTTGCTGACAAAATCTTATTTGCAATGACAAGTTGTGATAACCAGAATGCATTTACATAAACTGATTACACTTTTCTTCTAAATACAGTCTTCCTTGTATTGTTATATCGACATATATGCCTCATAAGAAGAGGTCTTAATGGAGAGTTTACCAAAGAGGTTTAGGCCCAAGCTCAATGCTCCCCATTAGCCCTTCCCCTCTGTTTTGTGTGTTGTTGACGTGTAGGGGTGTCTCAGTCCTGTTAGGACAGAGGGTAGGAGCTGACCCCCAGCAACACAGCCTGCCAAGTCACCAAGCCTGCGGTGCTGAAATTCAGAAATTCTGCTACTCTGGTGGGAAGTTGCAAATCTAATTGGCTTAATGTATTTTATTTTTACTTATTATAGACTTGAGTTCTGGATATTCAAAAAAAATATTATGGCTAATTCCATGTTGCGCAGTGAGTCTGTCAAATGATATTAGTGCTTTGTTTATAATTATATCTTCCAAATGTTTTATTCCTTGGTTGCTCCATTGAGAGAAGTTAAGCATTTTTTTGTTTAGCAGGATGTCCGGATTGTTCCAAATGGGTGTATTTTTACAAGGGAAGGGTGAAGATTTAGTTATTTTAAGGAACTCCCACCAGGCTGTCAGATTTTAATGAATATTGATACTTTGAAAACACTTATGATGTTTAATATTTTGGTTAATAAATGGCTAATAAATAATTTTTTTAAATCTTGAAATAAAAAGGGACTGATTTATGAGCAAACTAGTTGTATGTTTGTAATTTCAGACATTATTTTGATTAAAGTTGAAGGAAAATGCTGTTTCATATTTTCATATTTCAGCTGCAACCTGTTCTGTTTGGATCTCAAAAGATTTTAATTACTTTTTTGATTACTACTTACTTTCTTTTTCTCTCAAATCTCTTTTTTGGTTTCAAATCTATTCTATTTGATTAAATAATAAAGAAACAAAATTCTCTCCATATCTGTGTGAATTTAACACTAACACACGCTCAGAACAAGGATACTAACAGCACCACCCCCATCTGTAAAATGGTTAAAATTGACCGAGGACAAGAAGTTCAGTCCTACTTTCTTGTGCAGCAAGAATGTTGTCGCAACACAACACGATAACAGATCAGTTAGTTTCTCAATAAGTCCTCTAATTAAAAATCTTTTATTATTCTTACCAGCGGGCTCATTCTGCAGCTGATTGAATCCGAGGGGTTTCATCTCCAGGTGGTCATATAAAAGCAAACTTTCACTGCCGTTTAGTTGGAGATAAAACATTTTCTTCAAGGTGTCCATACGCGCTCTTTCTTCGTTTGAAACAACCCAGGCTTGAACACAATTATGGCTTATTGTTCCTTCTGTTTCCATCACGCAAACTTCAACATCAGTTTGTCTGGAAACGAGCAGTTTGGTTCAGCATGTGCAGTGAGGGGGGATTTTGATCAGGCATCCGCACGGACAGCCGTTCATTCTTCTAGTTTCAGCAGTCTAGCCGCATCTATGGTGTGTTGCTGCCATCTACTGCTGAAATTATTCATAAACTAGATATTAGTCAATCTTAAGACTCCCATATTTATTTATATGGACTAATATTGTGTAAATATTGCAACAGTATATATTTTTTTATTGTCCTGCTATCCATATTAGTGTATGCATGTAAGAATGTTTCCATAGCTGATCCAATGACTAAAGATGACATGATGAAAAAGTATTTGATTTTGCACATACATAACCACTCCTTTTTTTCTCTTCTGCTGTTGGTCTCAGTTTCCTGTTTCTCCAGATTGTGTCCTTATGACAGAGTTGCTGTGGAGGGAGGAACATTTTCCTGACAGGTATGTTTTTAATAAATCCCAAAAGATGAGTATAACTAGTGTAAACCAGTTTTTGTACGTACCCCAGCTTTTTAAATGACGCCTCAGACCTCCGTTCAACAGAGCAACTTCAGGATGTGGTTGAGCAGGAGATTCTTATTGTGGCAGGATACAGCAGTCATCCACTCACACATAAGTTAAAATAAAATAATTCATTAACTTCCAGCAGATCAATGTCTGTTACTCCAAATTTCAGGAACACACACCTTTGTTTATTTATTCACAAAACATACAGTAATGCAGCTGCTCATGACAATTTATTCTGAGTTTTAGTGCAGTTTATACATTGTGTCACCCTGAGCATAACGTTACTGTATATCAAGTCATGTGGTAATTGTGATTATAAGCAACAAAACAGTTACTGGTGCACAGCTTTTAAAGAGGTGCATGGTCATAGCAACATATATTATGTTCTTTCTGGTTGTGTTCAAACTGCATTGGGTAGTAAAATAGCTGTTTAGATCTTGACTGCTCGTGTTCAGAGAAATAATACGGTACCATTTCCACCCAAGTTACGCTAAAATCAATGACTGCCAGTCAGTCTGGATAATAAAGCAGGATGTAACATTTGAAAAATGTCAAAGAACAAAATATGAATCTCAGAAGAGTTTTTTGACAAACATATTTTTAATATTATATGTAATTTAAAATGGAATATTCAAGAGTTTTAAAAAAATCACTAGTCATTGACATCAGAGTTGCTTAATTTACTAAAGTTACCACTCCAAAACCAGCCACTGGCTAAATGTGTTATGTTGTACCTCCAGAAAGGTCAGTCAGTGCAGCGACCACTCTGCCCTCAGGATTTACTTCACATTCAAAGCTGATTTTTAATTATGATGAAGGACAAAAATTCAGTGAATGGACAGGGAAGGATTGTGGGACAGGTCCTCAGATAGCCAAGAACTCATTTTATCTTGAGCTTTATATGCAGGTTGGCTTATGGACATTTTCATACCATTTAGACAGATCCTTCTTTAATCAAACATACTCACGTTAAACCATTTAAAAAATTTGCTTTAAGGCTTTTCAGAAAAATAAGGAATTATCTCAATTACAGTGAGAACAGCTAACTAAATCCAAAGATGAATAAATCACAGAAATAAAAAAATAACACTTTGCTGCTTAACAACTCATTTTAACACAACTCAAAATGTGCATCATCTTTTACACCAAGTCTTAAACGTCTTTCGTCTGAATTCTCTCTTATGACTCTCATAATTTCCCCTTCTTTGTGGGTAAGACATACACCTTCCAGATTACTACAATCATCCTCATCAATCATCTGATTTATCCTTTTTCTGGGAACTTTCTGCATTTTTGTGAGTTCTCAAGTGTTGCATTAGATCATCATTCTAAAAAACATTTTAAAACACTGAAAAACCTTGTGTGCAATTGTCCAGGTGATAGAATGAAATAAAAAATATATCAAATTTTTAAAAAACCTGGTATTTGTTTAGATTTATCTTACAACTTAATTACATTTCAGAAGGCCCCATACACATATGATTACATGATAAATTCATTGGTTTGTAGCCTGTTTTACTTCTTAAATGTGGCATTCATAAAGGAACTGTAAAAAGAAAAGATATTATTTTATTATTCAGATATTATTCATGGCATTGTGATGAAACATAAACATGCAGATGACCTGATTTGGAAAAACAATGTCAGTAATGCTGAGATTAACTGTGGAAGCAGGAGGAAGCACCGCAGGAGAATCTGAAAACCGGGTTCTAGTGAATGTACATTCGTATTTTTTTAAATAAATACATTTGAAAGTAAGCTAAGTCGCACCGTTGGTTTTCATCCTTGATGAAGAGTAATAGTTTTAATGTTTTCTGTCATGTTTGTAATGTTACAGACATTGTGAATATTGCACTGAAAGTTAATTTGAAGAAAATTGGGAACCCAAATAGAAATCGCAATTAGATTTTTTCCTTAAATTGTTCAGCCCCAGTGTGGACCATCATGTGGTACTGAAGCTCACCCTTAGATCTGAACATGTTTCCACAATCACCACAAATGAACGGTTTCTCCCGAATGTGGGTCTTCATGTGTTTTTTAAGTTCACCAATAGATTTAAAGGCTTTACTACAATCACTACAGATAAACGGTCTCTCCCCGGTGTGGATCCTCATGTGAATCTTAAGCTCACCCTTAGATCTAAACGTTTTGTTACACCCACTACACGTTAATGGCCTCTCACCAGTGTGGATTGTCATGTGATACTGAAGCTCACCCTTAGATCTGAACATGTTTCCACAATCACCACAAATGAACGGTTTCTTCCTAGTGTGGGTCTTCATGTGTTTTTTAAGTTCACCATTAGATTTAAACGATTTGCTACAATCACTACAGATAAACGGTCTCTCCCCGGTGTGGATCCTCATGTGAATCTTAAGCTCACCATTAGATCTAAACGTTTTGTTACACCCACTACACGTAAATGGCCTCTCACCAGTGTGGATTGTCATGTGATACTGAAGCTCACCCTTAGCTCTAAATGTTTTGTTACATTCACTACAAATGAATGGCCTCTCACCAGTGTGGATCTTTATGTGATACTGAAGCGCATCCTTAGTTCTAAATGTTTTGCTACAATCACTACAAATAAATGGTCTCTCCCCAGTGTGGACCCTCATGTGAATTTTAATCTCACCCTTACCTCTAAACGTTTTGTTACACTCACTACACATAAATGGTTTCTCCCCCGTGTGGCTGGTCATGTGATACTGAAGGTCAGCCTTAGCTCTAAACGTTTTGTTACAAATACTACAAATAAAAGGTTTCTCCCCAGTGTGGATCATCATGTGATACTGAAGCGCAGCCTTTGATCTAAACGCTTCATCACAATCACCACAAACAAATGGCTTCTCCCCAGTGTGGATCAACATGTGACATTTAAGATTACTCCTGTATCCAAACTTTTTGCCACAATCTTTACAAGGAAACAGTTTGTCAGCAGTGTGACCTTTTTTTTGTACATTGCTATTTTGTTTTTTCCTAAAAGGTTCATTATCCAGAGAGGTGGAGGAATCATTTTCTAAATGGCGCATCATGTGTTTCTGAAAAGACTGCTTGTAAAGAAATTGTTTACCACACACGGAGCATCTGAAGGAGCTTTTGGCTGTTTTACTGACTGGTTTTAGTTTCCAATCATCATCTCTGTCCTCACTTTCGTTGTCTCCACTGGTCTCTGAAGCGTTTTTATCAAGACGAAGCTGTGAGTTACTATCTGGACTTGGATTCCTGCCTGGTTTATACTCCTCATTATGTTCTGTTTTTGTCTCTGTTGCTAGGCAGCAGGTTGGAGGTTCTGTCTCTCTGTTGTCGTCAGTTTTCATTTGATGAAGCTGTGAGAACTGAGGTCTCTCTTCATCTTCTTCATTCTTAACAGAAACAATGACTATGTTGATATCACTCTCCTCCTTTGCGTAAAACTGCTCTTCCTCCTGACTGGTGCAGAGTTTCTCCTTTTCCTCCTTTATGTTGAGGGGCCCTGGGTCCTGATCTGTTAGACTGGAGTTCCAGGGAACGTCCTCTTTTACAGTCAACAGCTGCTGGACATCTGCAGCAAAAAACAGAAACACACATGGACATTATGGAAAACTGTGGCTTTATTATCCTTCAAACATTACTGATTTGATCATTTTACATCTGTGAGATGATCAGTAGCTTTGTGTTGATCTTCAACACAATCAAAACGATGGCTGTGATCCCAACTCTCTAAGAAAGTCCTCATAAATTATATACTGCTCCCGAATATTAGAAAAAGATCTTACTCCTTGTAGACTTGGTAAGTTGCTGACAAATCTTATTATTTGCAATGACAAGTTGTGATAACCAGAATGCATTTACATAAACTGATGTCACTTTTGTTCTAAATACAGTCTTCCTTGTATTGTTATATCGACATATAAGCCTCATAAGAAGAGGTCTTAACGGAGAGTTTACCAAAGAGGTTTAGGCCCAAGCTCAATGCTCCCCATTAGCCCTTACCCTCTGTTTTGCGTGTTCACGTGTAGGGTATCTCAGTCATGTTAGGACAGAGGGGTAGGGGTACAGGCTCATCCCAATACACACCGAGCCCTGCTTTTTAGCCCTTCTCCTAAATTTTGTGTGTTTATATTATGAGATAGCGAAGTTATAATTATGAGAAACTCTCTCATGAGTCAACATAATGAGGTAGGATCTCCTAATAATGAGAAAGTATCTCGTTATTATGAGATAGCTATGTCATAATTATACAGCCTGTTTTTGTTGTTGTTGTTGTTGTTTATTTTATCAGAGTGGTTGAAATGGGCTTCCATATTTTGTAAGCAAGTGTTTGTTTTTTTACATCAAAGAGGAATGATTTCCAGCCAATTTTTCCTTATTTTACTTGAAATAAAAAAGGACTGATTTGTGAGCAAAATGACTATGTTTTTAATTTCAAAGATTATTTTTGATTAAAGTTGAAGAAATATGCTGTTTCATATTTTTATATTTCAATTGCAACCTGATCTGTTTTGATCCTTAAAGATTTCCAGCATTTGCATGTGGGGCCCATATGGGTTTCATTTTTGTTGCATATGAGGGACCCAAGTGGGTTTTGTCCACAGTTTCCATGGTGGCCCCACCTGAGTTTTCCCATGTGGGTTTCCACATATGGGGCCCATGTAACTTAAACTATGAGATCTGCAAATTTACCCAGTTCAAGCTCATGCCTATAGGCTATATGGGCCATAGAAATAAAGAGTAGAAGCAGCATTGGCCACTCGAGGGCGAGAAATGTGGCCGCCATCTTGGACCGGTCGCAGTTCAGCGAGCAGCTTCTGTGGATGAACGACACCAGAGCTGTACAGCCGTTTTCGTGTTGTAATCGGCGGAGCATCGAAAGCAGCCAGCTGGGAGTTACTTTTCACAAGTAAGCCTGAACATCAGTATTAGTTGTATTTAGTGGTTAAAATATTTACCGGCTTGTAGTAACCTGTCCACCAGTGAAATCATACTGCGCTCGTCAGCATAACGCACGCTTAGTGCCTGCTGTTAAAGTTATGTAAACATCGATTAAACTTTATAAATCACACATTAAATAACACAGGTGTAGATTACAGCTGATATTGTGATGCTGTGTAAGAAATAATCCCGGTGTGACTGGTACCCTGTTTGACCAGAGTATTTAAACAGGAGACGTCACAGACAGAATAACTGCATCATCTCTAACTACGGCAAAATGTTTCTCATGTTTCATCGTCTCCTCTACGTTCATTCGCATCAACACAATACTGATTTTACACGTGAGTGTACAGACTCTAATATGTTGTTGAGTATACAGTCCTGATACACTCAGAGCTAGCAGTGACTGACCAGTGATAACTGCAGGTGTGATGTATTATCATGTAAATCATACATAAATCATGTCCAAGTGATTTGTGTAAAATAAGACAATGTTTGTTTTCTTTCTACCAGGATCAGAGCTCTGCATCGCCTGCTTGTCTGACTTCTCTGAAGCCCATAATCACCAATTTATGGGAAGACTTTTTAAAAAATGTCTTCTGGAGGATCTGAGGGAGAAGAAACTCATAAATGAAGAAGATAGGAGTTAGATGTGATATTTTCTTTTTTTTTTACAAACAATTTATATTGTGGTTTATTTTACTGATATTTTAGTGTGTGTGTGTATAATACAATGTGTATATATTGTGCATATGTAGAAACTCATTTTACCACACTGCACCATTGTGTGCCACAGGAAGTGATTCCTGCCAGTGGCATCAAACAGTACAGTTTGTCTCTCTGGTAGTCATTCCATTATTTACTTATTTGGAATCTTATTATGTGCAATAATAAGTATTTAGGAGCACTGTAAATACTGCCTGTTGTATATACTGAGATTTTATCAAATTTTTATCATTATATATTGGTATTATTATGTTATTTCTTGTATAATGTTGATATAGGAAGGGTTGCAATTTTACTTTTTTTTATTTGAGTTTATTTTATTTTTACTTTTGCACTTTATTTTTATTTTAACTAGTCTTACTATCTCTACATCTGTAAATGGGAGCAAAGCAGAAAAAGAATTTCCTACCAGAGATAATGAAATAATTCTGATTCTGATATTGTTACAGATGGAATTAAATATTTTGAATATTTAATAATTCTTTTCTGTCATTAATGTGTTGGACAGGTAAGTAATTAGGAATCATCTTTAGTTTTATATGTGGATGTTATAATAGTAGAAAAATGAGGATATATATTTATGTACATTTGCATTGTTACTGTTATTAAGTGTAGAAGTATTATCAGTATAGAGATGATAGCTGTGGGAGTATCATATTTAGTATTACATTATATTTATACTATACTTTATTATTGTTATATATGTGATACAATATTATACTCTATTAAGTAGTATTATGATAATTGCCAGCAGTAGTGGTGGTAGAAATAGTAGTTTTAACAGTTATTGACTATTATTAGTCTTACTGTACAAGCTAAGTAATTAAATAATATTGATTTGCTAACAAGTCGGCATAAAATAAGTTTGTACTTCTTCCCAATTGAATATATGTTCTTAATTTGTTTTCTATTTTTGTTTTTCTCATTTCTTTTATTGATTAGGTCATTCCATTGATGTATGATTTTTGTTTTGTTTTACATGTCCGACATACATGCTCAAACAGCAAAAATATCTGTATTGTTAATGGTGATTCTTAAAATCTTTAATAAAGTCAATCAGACCAGTATAGTCTCTATGCAGAGGATGCAGACATCATGAAGCCTGAAAACAGACACAATGTATAACAGTTAAGCCCACTATCTGCACGCAAATTACAAAAACACGTCTTTTCGCTGTAAATAGCATCCTATATCACAGCAGTATGTCTAAGTTTTACAATAGAGGACAATAAATTAATAATCCGTTGAAATCTGCTCGTTCATATCACACATAAACAGGTGAGTGAACGGAGCTGGCGACCGGTCCAAGATGGCGGCCCCACGGCTCGTCAGCTCCCATAGGCGGCAGCGGTCAGTGCTGCTTCTAGTCTTTATTATTTCTATGATATGGGCAAACACAGGTAGGGCCACCATGGAAACCGCGGACAAACCATAGACTGTATATAATTACTGGACGTAGCTTCCGGTCTCTTCTGAATAGAGAAATGTGAAGCCAGTTGGGCGTGTCTTACCGTCGCCATCTTGCCGTGTCACGTACGTCGTCACTCCAGGAAAATACTAAAATGGGCACAGCGCGGCCGCGGGGCAAATGATTGACAGCTGACGTACTGTGGGCTAAACGCTAACTGAGCTAACACGAAACTAAGAGGAGCTAACAAAGATAAGCCCCCTAAGCGGCATGGTTAAGGTAAGACATGCTTAGACTTGCAATTCGCTGACTAAACACCGCCGTTGTGCGACTCTGTAACAAACTGAGACCTTATTAAGAGCAAAGAAGGAGCTAACTAGGAGCCTCCGGTCGGCAGGCGGAGCTTCCGGTCTGCCGCATGTCAATCATAAGGACACGCCCTTACTTATCTGTAATTTGAAGAATAAATAACATCTAAACGAATGAGTTATAAAAAAAATTCACCCCCCTCACAGTTGACATGAAGGTAAACTTGACCTAATAAACCTAAAATGATTTTTTGAACCAGGCTGTAAACCTGTTTATTTCTGCTGTGAAGTTGGCGTTTTTAACATGGGAGTCTATGGGGATTTGCTCGCTCTTGGAGCCAGCCCCTAGCGGATGAAGGGAGGATTACACTAATTACAACAAGGAAGCCAGCTTCACTGTTCTGAGGCGGAGTTTGCCCCTTGGGACAAACCCACTTGGGTCCTTCATATGCAGCCAAAATTTGACCCATTTGGGCCCCACACGGAAATGCTGACTACTTTCTTTTGCTCTCAAATCTCTTTTTGGTTTCAAATCTATTCTATTTGATTCAATGATAGAGGAACAAAATTCTTTCCATATCTGTGTAAATTCAACCTTTTAACACACGTTTAGAACAAGGATACTAACAGCACCACCCCCATCTGTAAAATGGTTAAAATTGACCGAGGACAAGAAGTTCAGTCCTACTTTCTTGTGCAGCAAGAATGTTGTCGCACCACAACAAGCTAACAGATCAGTTAGTTTCTCAAAAGGTCATCTAATTAAAAATCTTTTATTATTCTTACCAGCGGGCTCATTCTGCAGCCGATTGAATCCGAGGGGTTTCATCTCCAGGTGGTCATATAAAAGCAAACTTTCACTGCCGTTTAGTTTGAGATAAAACATTTTCTTCAAGGTGTCCATACGCGCTCTTTCTTCGTTTGAAACAACCCAGGTTTGAACACAATTATGGCTTATTGTTCCTTCTGTTTCCATCACGCAAACTTCAACATCAGTGTGTCTGGAAACGAGCAGTTTGGTTCAGCATGTGCAGTGAGGGGGGATTTTGATCAGGCATCCGCACGGACAGCCGTTCATTCTTCTAGTTTCAGCAGTTTAGCCGCATCTATGGTGTGTTGCTGCCATCTACTGCTCAAATTCTTTATAAACTAGATATTAGTCAATCTAAGACTCCCATATTTATTTATATGGACTAATATTGTGTAAATATTGCAACAGTATATTGTTATTGTCCTGCATCCATATTAGTGTATGCATGCAAGAATGTTTCCATAGCTGATCCAATTACTAAAATATGACATGATGAAAAAGTATTTGATTTTGCACATACATAACCACTTCATTTCTCTTCTGCTGTTGGTGTCAGTTTCCTGTTTCTCCAGATTGTGTCCTTATGACAGAGTTGCTGTGGAGGGAGTAACATTTTCCTGACAGGTTTGCTTTTAATAAATCCCAAAAGATGAGTATAACTAGTGTAAACCAGTTTTTGTACAAACCCCAGCTTTTTAAATGACGCCTCTGACCTCCGTTCAACAGAGCACCTTTGGGATTGAGAGCAGGAGATTCTTATTGTGGCAGGATACAGCAGTCATCCACTTACACATAAGTAAAAATAAAATAATTCAATAACTTCCAGCAGATCAATGTCTGTCACTGCAAATTTCAGGAACACACACTTTTATTTCTTTACACAACATACAGTAATGCAGCTGCTCATGACAATACATTGTGAGTTTTAGTGCAGTTTATACATTGTGTCACCCTGAGCATAACGTTACTGTATATCAAGTCATGTGGTTATTGTGATTATAAGCAACAAAACAGTTACTGGTGCACAGCTTTTAAAGAGATGCATGGTCATAGCAACATATATTATGTTCTTTCTGGTTGTGTTCAAACTGCATTGGGTCGTAAAATAGCTGTTTAGATCTTTGCTACTTGTGTTCAGAGAGATAATACAGTACCATTTCCACCTGAGGTGCGTTCATGTATAAATCAATGACTGCCAATCAGTCTGGATGATAAAGAAGGATCCAACATTTGAAAAATGTCAAACAAACAAAATATGAATCTCAGAAAAGATTTTTTGACAAACATATTGTTAATATGAAATTTAATTCAAAATGCAATATTCAAGAGTAAAAAAATAATAATCACTAGACATTGACATCAGAGTTGCTCAATTAACTAAAGTTACCTCCAGAAAGGTCAGTCAGTGCAGCGACCACTCTGCCCTCAGGATTTACTTCACATTCAAAGCTGACTTTTAATTATGATGGACAAAAATTCAGTGAATGGACAGGGAAGGATTGTGGGACGGGTCCTCAGATAGCCAAGAACTCATTTTATCTTGATGCAGGTTGGCTTATGGACATTTTCATACCATTTGGACAGATCATTTTTTAAGCCTACTAACGTTAAATCAATCAAAAAATTAGCTTTAAGGCTTTTCAGAAAAAAAAAGAATTATCTCAATTAAAAAACAGCTAACTAAATCCAAAGATGAATGAATCAGAAATAAAAAATAAACACTTTGCTGCTTAACAACTCATTTAAACACAACTCAAACTGTGTATCATCTTTTACACCAAGTCTTAAACGTCTTTCATCTGAATTCTCTCTTATGACTCTCATAATTTTCCTTCTTTGTGGGTAAGACATACACCTTCCAGATTACTACAATCATCCTCATCAATCATCTGATTTATCCTTTTTCTGGGAACTTTCTGCATTTTTTGTGAGTTCTCAAGTGTTGCATTAGATCATCATTCTATAAAACATTTTAAAACACTGAAAAACCTTGTGTGCATTTGTCCAGGTGAAAGAATGAAATAAAAAATATATCAAATTTTTAAAAAACTGGTATTTGTTTAGATTTATCTTACAACTTAATTATATTTCATAAGGCCCCATACACATATGATTACATGATAAATTCATTGGTTTGTAGCCTGTTTCACTTCTTAAATGTGGCATTCATAGAGGAACTGTAAAAAGAAAAGATATTATTTTATTATTCAGATATTATTCATGGCATTGTGATGAAACATAAACATGCAGATTACCTGATTTGGAAAAACAATGTCAGTAATGGTGAGATTAACTGTGGTAGCAGGAGGAAGCACCGCAGGAGAATCTGAAAATCCGGGGAGTTCTAGTAAATGTACATTCGTATTTTTTTTTAATAAATACATTTGAAAGTAAGCTAAGTCGCACCTTTGGTTTTCATCCTTGATGAAGAGTAATAGTTTTAATGTTTTCTGTCATGTTTGTAATGTTACAGACATTGTGAATATTGCACTGAAAGTTAATTTGAAGAAAATTGGGAACCGAAATGTAATTGCAATATCTACCAGAAAAACCACATTTACATTTTTTCCTTAAATTTTTCACCCATGGTTTTGAGAATCGTGTGGTACTGAAGCTCACTCCTAAATCTGAATGTTTTGCCACAATCACCACAAATGAACGGTTTCTCCCGAGTGTGGGTCTTCACGTGATGCTTAAGTTCACCCTTAGATTTAAACGTTTTGCTGCAATCACTACAAATAAATGGTTTCTCCCCAGTGTGGTTCATCATGTGATATTTAATCTCACCCTTAGATCTAAACGTTTTGTTACACTCACTACACATAAATGGTTTCTCCCCAGTGTGGCTCGTCATGTGATACTGAAGCGCAGCCTTAGCTCTAAACGTTTTGTTACACTCACTACAAGCAAATGGCCTCTCACCAGTGTGGATCTTCATGTGATTCTGAAGCGCATCCTTAGTTATAAAAGTTTTGCTACATTCACTACAAATAAATGGTCTCTCCCCAGTGTGGACCCTCATGTGATTTTTAATCTCACCCTTAGCTCTAAACGTTTTATTACACTCAGTACACATGAATGGTTTCTCCCCAGTGTGGATCCTCATGTGATACTGAAGCGCAGCCTTAGATCTTAAAGCTTTGCCACAATCACTACAAACAAATGGTTTGTTCCCAGTGTGGATCATCATGTGACGCTGAAGCGCAGCCTTAGATCTACACGCTTCATCACAATCACCACAAGCGAACGGTTTCTCCCCAGTGTGGATCATCATGTGATATTTAAGATGGCTCCTGTGTCCAAACTTTTTGCCACAATCTCTACAAGGAAACAGTTTCTCATGACCTTTTTTTTGTTGATTGCCATCTTGTTTCTCTCCACCAGGTTCATTAACCAGAGAGGTGGAGGAATCGTTTTCTAAATGGTGCATCATGTGTTCCTGAAGAGACTGCTTGGAGAGAAATTGTTTACCACACACAGAGCATCTGAAGGAGCTTTCGGCTGTTTTGCCGACTGGTTTTAGTGTCCAATCATCATCCCTGTCTTCACTTTCAGACTCAGATTCATCGTTGTTGTCTCCACTGGTCTCTGAAGTGTTTTCATCCAGATGTGGCGGTGAGTTACTATTTAGACTTGGATTCCAGCCTGGTTCTGGTCCTTTATAGTCCTCCTCATTAGGTTCTGTTTTTGTCTCTGTTGCTAGGCAGCAGGTTAGAGGTTCTGTCTCGCTGTTGTCTTCAGTTTGTATTTGATGAAGGTGTGAGAACTGAGGTTTCTCATCTTCTTCACTCTTTACAGACACACTGACTATGTTGATATCAGTCTCCTCCTGTGCAAAAAATTGATCTTCCTGCTGACTGGTCCAGAGTTCCTCCTTTTCCTCCTTTATGAAGAGGGGTCCTGGGTCCTGCTCCGTTAGGCCGGAGTTCCAGGGAACCTCCTCCTTTACAGTCAACAGCTGCTGGGAATCTGCAGGAAAACACAAACACATGGAAAACGATGGCTTTATTTTCCTTCAAACATTACTGATGTGATAATTTTACATCTGTGAAATGATTAATGGCTTTATGCTGATCTTTAACACTATTCAGACGATGTTGCATATACCATCCTTCTGAGAAAGTAATCATTTAACGACAAAATGCTCCTCAAATATTAGAACACCACCATTCCCTTTGTAGACTTGGTAGGTTTCTACTATTTGCAATGGCAGAAGTTGTGATAATCTGTAGGCATTTATATACACTGATGTTACTTTTCTTCTAAATACAGTCTTATTTATTGTCATACAGACATATAAGCCTCCTAAGAAGTAGTTTCAATGGAAGGTTAACCAAAGAAATTTGATCTGTTGTTTCTTGATGCATGCATGCAGGGGATGCAGTGTGATAACAGTTATGCATTAATTCAACCCTTTAACACGAGTTCAGAACAAGTATAAGATATTAACAAAAGTATTTTTTTTTCTTTTAATAATTGTAAAGTAATTAAAATTGGCAAAGGACAAGAAGTTCAGGTTTTGCTTCTTATGGGAAAAGAAGTGCTGTCACCACGATAACAAGCTAACAGCGACGTGTTTTTTTTTTCCATTATCATTTTTATCTGCTTGTAGTGTCCTTGGGTGCTTTGAGACGGCGCTTTTCAAATAAAATGTATCATTATTATTAGTATGAGTAGCATCTGCAGAAATACTCTCATTAAAATCTCTCATTATTCTTACCAGCGGGTTCATTCTTCACAACTTGCAGCTGATTAAGTCCGAACGGTTTAATCTCCAGTTGGTCATATAAAAGCAAACTTTCACTGCCGTTTGATTTGAGATAAAACATTTTTTTCAAGGTGTCCATAATCGCTCTTTTCTGTATTTTGTTTGAGACAAACAAGGCTTGCAACTGTGTCTACAACAAAGCAGTTTTGTTCAACACGTGCGCACTGAACGGAGATTTTGGTCAGGCATCTGCACGGACACTCTTCATTCTTTTTTTCCCTTTTTTTTTCCAAACAAATCTTTATTAACAGTTCAGTAGAAAAAATAACACAAAAGAACAGTACGGAACAACATATAGTACATAAAATATTCACAGAAAACGGGTGTACAACATTGTACTGGTTTACAATACCGGATTCAGTTCACTATAAATGTCCAAAGTCCGAATGGCTGTCTTGTTTTCAATACCGTACTTCAGGACGGTTTCAAATCACTGTTTAAGTGTTGTATATTGGGTTTCATACGAGAACATTTATATTTATGAATTTGATATTTGGCATACAAAATAATGATTAAAAGAAGAATAATCTTTTTCTCCCAATGTAATTTTTATCATAAAAAGTAAAATGTTTCCTTTTTTCGATTAATATCAAGTTTAGTATCAATCCAGAAGAACCTTACATGGACACAATCAAAAAATAAATGTGTAACACTTTCTGGACACAATCGACAAAAGTCACAAACTTCTGAAATTTCATTTTTGCATTTTCTACATACTAGATTTGTGGGATAAATTTGATGGGTAATTTTGAAATGTATTTCTTGAACTTTATGCGTACAAAAATATTATAATAGGACCAAGCTTTTTCCAATGAATGTAATTAAAAATAGTAATCAAAAACATGCAACAAGGCAAAAAACCTTTACGTATAATTTGTCTAATGTACTTATTACATTTTTTGTCCTTAATATTGTTTCCATTTCCTATGGCACGATGAAATTTAGCTGAGTGATTAAAATGAACATTTCCTTGTATTATTTTCAGGTAAGCACCTGGTTTAGCATCAAACACGATGCAGTGTTCTCACAGTGGGGTTGGAACTCTAAATATATTCAAGAAATCTGTATAAGTGAGAAGGCTACCACTTTTATCAAGCAAATCCGGAAAAAAACAAATCCACCATTAACCTAGTTTTCATAACAGTAATTTGTTTTTGTACTTTATATATTTATTGTTCCAAATAAGTTGTTTATGGGGGAAAAGATTATGTTTATGCATAGCCAATATAAAAGTGCCTGCCTGTAAAAGGTAGAAATTTATAGAGGAAGTTTGTTTATATCAAAGTCACAATTTAAAAGGCATCGAAATCCACCAACCTTTTCAAAATCAATCTTGGGAAAATAAACTACATTTGTTTTTGATGAAATTTTGAATCCAGTTTATTTTGAGGATAGTATTAGAAGTTCTGAAATACATCATATTCAATCCCCCTTTATCATATAAATTGTTTAAGTAGTTCCTTCTTAAATAATGAGTTTTGTTTCTCCATACAAAGTTTGCTAAAATGGAGTCTGCTTAATGAAGGAATTAGGGGTATCTTGCTCTTAAGCTGTATAAATTAAAAGAGAGATCCCCTCTAATTTAGTGAGAAGAATTCGACCTTTGATTGATAAATCCCTCATGAGCCAAGTGTTTGAAGGTACGGTATGTAAGAATTACTGACATCTAGTGGTAAAGATTGATATTGCAAGAAAATATGTTTTCTTTCGAATGACTTCATCTTCAATGCACTGTTGTGAATGTACGGTGGCTGTTAGTGGCCAAAATTCTCCCAGTCATAGATATGTTTTTATCTGAGTGTATCCAGTGGTTTCAGGTGTAGCTATGACTGTCTGATGAATAACTACTTTTAATGTCTTTTAAGGCATGACTTATCCCAGTCTCTAACACCCATTAAACAATGGTGGTACAGCACTTTTAAAGTTCAGAGGGTCCTGACTTCACACACATTGTTCTGTCCATTTAGGGACACCGTAGTAAAAATGGTGGAACAAATATGGCAGCCTCCATAAGCGCACCACCCAGCAAGTAGATGTAAATGACAAATTCTAAGAAAATAAACATATAACAGGTATTCTAGTGAAGCAATTATACATCAACAGAAACACAGTTTTGAATTATATATCACATTTTTCTGCCATTGACCTTTGATTTTTTACAAATTGTACCTTATTTTGGATTTTGATAAAGATTAGTTTAGGTGCAGTTCATGCATTGAGTCACCGTTAGTATAAAGTTATCACAAGATGTGTGGACAAACATGGTTGTAATTAGCAACCAAACAGCTACTGCTGCACAGCCTTTTAATGTATGTCATAGCAACATACATTATGCTTTGTTTGTGTTCAAACTGCATTGGGTTGTAAAATAGCTCTTTGCTAATTGTATTCAGAGAAATAATACAGTACCATTTCCACTAGAGTTACTTTAATGCAGTTTTTCTCCTGAGTGGCTAATCATGTGCACTGTCAGATCACCCTTACGCCGAAATCGTTTATCACATTTGCTGCAAGCAAATGGTTTTTCACCTGTGTGAACTCTAATGTGCGTCTTCAGCTCTGCAGGTTCGAAAAATGCTTTTGGACACAACCTACATTTATGTGGTCTCTCTGCACCGTGGATTCGAATGTGTTTAGAGAGGTAATTGACAGTGCTGAATGCTTTACCACAATCTTTACAAACAAATGGTTTCTTTGTACTGTGACATTGCAGATGAACCTTGAGCGCATGCTTTTCTCTAAATCTTTTACCACATTTATCACATTCAAATGGTTTCTCACCAGTGTGGCTCATCATGTGATACTGTAGCTCACCTTTAGATCTACACATTTTGTCACAATCACTACAAATAAATGGTTTGTCCCCAGTGTGGATCATCATGTGATATCTAAGATCACTCTTACATCTAAATGTTTTGTCACAATCACTACAAATAAATGGTTTCTCCCCAGTGTGGATCATTATGTGATATCTAAGATCACTCTTAGATCTGAATGTTTTGCCACAATCACTACAAATAAATGGTTTCTCCCCAGTGTGGATCATCATGTGATATTTAAGTGCATTCTTAGATCTAAACGTTTTGTCACAATCACTACACATAAATGGTTTTTCTCCAGTGTGGCCCATCATGTGGTATTTAAGTGCAGCGTTAGATCTAAATGTTTTGTCACAATGACCACAAATGAACGGTCTCTCCCCAGTGTGGATCATCATGTGATATTTAAGAAAACTCTTAAATCTAAACTTTTTGTCACAATCACTACAAGGAAACACTTGTTCATTTTCTAAATGGCACATCATGTGTTTCTGAAAAGACTGCTTGTACAGGAATTGCTTACCGCACACAGAGCATCTGAACGAGCTTTTGGCAGATTTACCAACTAGTTCTAGTTTCCAGTCATCACCTCTGTCCTCACTTTTGTTGTCTCCACTGGTCTCTGAAGCGTTTACATCCAGATGTGGCGGTGAGTTACTATCTGGACTTGGATTCCTGCCTGGTTCTGGTCCTTTATCGTCCTCCTCATTATGTTCTGTTTTTGTGTCTGTTGCTAGGCAACAGGTTGGAGGTTCTGTCTCTCTGTTGTCTTCAGTTTTCATTTGATGAAGCTGTGAGAACTGAGGTTTCTCTTCATCTTCCTCACTCTTCACAGAAACATTGACTATGTTGGTATCAGTCTCCTCCTGTGCATAAAACTGCTCTCCCTCCTGACTGGTCCAGAGTTCCTCCTTTTCCTCCTTTATGTTGAGGGGCCCTGGGTCCTGCTCTATTAGACTGGAGCTCCAGGAAACCTCCTCTTTTGTGGCGAACAGCTGCTGGACATCTGCAGGAAAACACAGAAACACACATGGAAATTAGAGAAAATTATGGCTTTATTATCCTCCAAACATTACTGATGTGATCATTTTATATCAGAATTATCAGTGGCTTTGTGTTGATCTTCAACACCATTTAAAAGGTGGTGCTGATACCATCTTTCTGAGAAATACATCATTTAATGATAAAGTGCTCCCCAAATATGAACACAAGACCTTTCTCCTTGTTAACTTGCTAGGTTTCTGACAACATCCTATTATTTGCAGTGACAAAAGTTGTGATAATCTGTATGCATTTACATAAACTGATCTTCTTAGTTTAGCTTTTAACTGAATTTTATCTTATTTTTTATATATTTTTCAATTTATTTTGTATCCACCTTATTCCTATGCCCCATGAGTCCTTGCGTGAAATATGCGAGCTCCGGTGTGACCGGAACCGGCATTTATTTACATGCTAGATGTTCACGCTACTCCATGTTTTATAAGCTTTTTAGGTCAACTATGTAGGAACATCAGCTGTCACAGCTCAGACAGAACAACGTCACATTCCGTCTGCCTCCTGCAACAGAGGGGTAGGAGGAGGATGATGAAGATCTGGCCAAAAATAAACATCAGCCTTTAGCTCCCTCTTCGCTCTGTCACGTCTGATTGTGAAGCAATGAGCAATCGTAAAAGCTCCGAGGCTTATCAGTACCTACATAATAATAATAATAATAATATAATAATAGTGTGCATAATAATAATAATAATATAATAACAGTAAATACATTTAAAATGACAGGCGCGGGGCGGTGATTAGCTCAGTTAGTTGAGCAGCCGCCCCATGAACAGAAGTTACAGCCCCTCAGCGCAGTTGGCCCCGGTTCGATTCCCGGTCCAGGTCCCTTTGCTGCATGTCACTCCCCACTCTCTCTGCCCCTTTCCTGTCGCTATACACTGTCATATAAAGGCCACTAGTGCCCAAAAAATCCTTTTAAAAAAATAAAATAAAATAAGAAATAAAAATAAAAATAAAACAAAATAAAATAAAATGACAGGCACCTTATCAAAGCACCAAAAGACACTGTACAAAACAGACAAAACATTTAACTAAAACACTAAGCAGAACACGGAAAACAACATTAGGATTGATGTATGTGGAATTAGGTGAAATCAGACGTCTGTACAGGAGCTTTGAGTCTGCATTTGGAGAGAGGGAAAGGGTCCACTGCAGAGATCGGGAATTCCAGAGATGGGGAGCAGAGTATTACAGAGGAATAAGGTTGGTCGTGTTTTGTTGAAAGAGGTGAGATACGATCTTATTTACCTAAAAGTAGATGATATTTTAGTCCTAAAATGCGACCACTACGTCGCAGTCAGGAGCCCTGCAGCCTCTCTCTCACTAAGACCGAGGTGCATGTTCTACAAATCGCTGTTGTAGCCACAAAGTCGACTTCCTCTGCTTGTTAGTACAACCACGAACCACACAACGTGTTCCCGAACTGTGCAAGTACATTTTTCTGGGAAAAATTGTTTAGAAATGTTATGAATACTCATGTTGAAATGTTCGACTAAACCGCTAGCTGAAACAACATCTTATACTGTGAGTCAATGGCGTTTCCGGTATCTACCAGGAAGTTGATCTCATCGTCTTTTCTGTGCTAGCTCAGCAATAAGGTGGATAGATTTTATTTTAATGAATTTCTTTGTGTATTTTTATTTTCTTTGCTCCCTTCTACAGTATGTTTTATTGTTTTTAGAGTTATTTGCAGGGGTGCACACATCCAGCCCTCAAGAGCTACTATCCTGCAGCCTTTAAAAGCATCCCTTCTCCAACACACCTGAATCAAATAAATGGCTCGTTACAAGACTGTAGAGCTTAATGGCATGTACATGAGGACATTCAGTCATTTGATCGAGCTGACAGAAAGGAAACAGTAATTCAAATAACCACTTGCTACAACCGAAGTCTGCAGAAGAGCATCTCTGAATGCAGAACACATCCAACCTGGAAGAAGATGGACTACAGCAGCAGAAGACCACACCGGGTGCCACTCCTGTCAGCTAAGAACAGGAAACTGAGGCTACAATTCACACAGACTCACCAACATTGGACAATAGAAGATGGAGAAATGCTATCTTGTCTGATGACTCTCCATTTCTGCTACGAAATTTGGATGGTAGGCTCAGAATTTGGTGTCAACAACATGAAAGCATGGATCCATCCTGCCTTGTATCAACAGTTCAGGTTGGTGGTGGTGGTGTAATGGTGTGGGAGAAATTTTCCTGACACACTTTGGGCCCCTTCGTACCAACATAGCATGGTTTAACCTAGGGCTGGACGATTATGGAAAAAATTATAATCACGATTATTTTGACTGATATTGAAATCACGATTAATATACACGATTATTCATTCGAATACCGGAAATAAATTAGAAACAAGTAAAGGAGTAAAATAAGAATATTATTTAAGATAACAATAGCAATAAAAATGAATATTCAGTCTACACACATTCCTGTTCTATATTCCCTGCGGTTTACTTCCTATAACTCCACCAGTCTGTTCGCTTCAGGATTAATTGTTCTTCTTCGATTACAGTGTTTCTATGATTGTGAAAAGGCAAAATTGAAATCACGATTAAAATTCGATTAATTGTCCAGCCCTAGTTTAACCGCCACAGCCTACCTGAGTATTGTTGCAGTCCATCCCTTTATGACCACAGTGTAGCATCCTCTGATGGCTACTTCCAGAACAACGTGCCATGTCATGAAGCGGGAATCATCTCAGACTGTTTTTTTAAACATGACAATGAGTTCATTGTACTCAAATGGTCTCCACAGTCACCAGATCTCAATCCAACAGAGCAGCTTTGGGATGTGGTGGAACGGGAGGTTCTCATCATGAATGTGCAGCCGACAAATCTCCAGCAACTGCGTGATGCTGTCATGTCAATATGGAGCAAAATCTCTGAGGAATATTTCCAGTACCTTGTAGCATCTATGCCACTGAGGATTAAGGCAGTTCTGAAGGCAAAAGAGGTCCAACCCGATACGAGCAAGGTGGACATAATAAAGTGGCCGGTGAGTGTATATTGACGATCATGGTCTTAACATACTCTGAAAAAAATTTAGACAGCTGGGACAAACGAGGACAGATTTACTGGAGGGGGGCATATTTTGGCAACGTGGTCTGCACCCCACCCCCCGTGAGCCAGCTTTGTAGTAAATCCATAGAATTTACCCAGCTAAAGTCTACATAAAAAATAGATTCAAACTGAACATTGATATACTATGCAGCTTCTGTAAGAACTCCCCTGAAACAGTGCTCCATTTATTTTGGAACTGCCAATTTGTTCATGTGTTCTGGCAAAAAAATGTGCAGTCTGATCCAGGATAAAACTGATGATAGTTTTCTTTTGTTCTGGAGAGATGTGTTGTTTGGAATTGTAGCAAAGGACCCCCATAGTAATTCTACTGTGTACCTAATAAATCTACTTCTTATTATGGCCAAATTTTATATCCCTAAATGCCGATCCAGAGATAGAAAGCCATGCTTTATTGCATTCTTTGGCGAATTCATACAATACATCCACTCCACCCAATATTCTGAAAAGCAAAAAGCAATTAAACATTGTCTGAATGCGATATGTTCAACTTACTATCATAGATTGTAGCCCCTTAGCTTATTTCTTTTATCTTTCTCGTTCCTACTTGCTTGACTTTTCATCAACTTAAAAAAAAAATTTAATTAACCTTTATTGCACTTAGTGAATTTACAGACAATGATACATTAGGCTATTTAATGGAAAATATGTCTTGAAGGGATCAGCAACTTTAGACATGAAGTACACTTGAATTGATCTGAGTAAAAGTCAGTGCACTACACATCACAAACACCCTTCTATTTTTTATTCCAAATGACGGGCAATTAAATTTTTTCACAGTATGCTCAGACCATAATTATCAATAAATGAAATTTTGGTGGTCGTAAGTCATTTGGAATCAAAGATAAGGAGTGTTGGGGAGTTTGTGTTTGCTCAGACAGAACCACCACCATCTGTAAAAGGATTAAAATCGACCTGAGACCGAAAAGTTCAGCCTAGTTTCTTGTGCAGATATTTATGTTGTCGCACCGTTTAGCCAACAGATCAGTTTCTGAACAAGTCCTCTCGTTAAAAATCTATTTTATTCTTACCAGCGTGTTCATTCTTCACATCCTGCAGCGGATTGAAACCGAGGGGGGTTTCATTTCCAGTTGGTCATATAAAAGCAAACTTTCACTGCCGATTAGTTGAAGATAAAACATTTTCTTCAATGTGTCCATACTCGCTCTCTTCGGTTGAAACAAGCAGGCTTGGATTTATGGCCCCTTATGTTTTCATCCTGCAAACTGCAACACTTGACTGCAAAACGAGCAGTTTGGTTCAGCACGTGTGCATTAAATGCGGATTTTGATCAGGCATCCGCACGGACACCCTTTCATTCTTCTAGTTTCAGCGAGCTTCCAGCAGACGCATCTATGGTGTGTTGCTGCCATCTACTGCTCAAATTCTTTGTAAAGTAGAAATACACAGTCAATTTCAGACTTTTATATTAATGTACAGTATATGGACTAATATTGTGTAAATATTGCAACAGTATATATTTTTTGTCCTGCTATCTATATTTAGTATGTTTATTAGTGTATGCATGTAAAAGACTGTTTCCATCGCTGATCCAAATTTCCAATATATGACATGATGAAAAAGTATTTGATTTTGTATAAATATGTCATAATTTCTTGGTTTTTTCTCTTCTGCTGTTTCCTGTTTCTCCAGATGTTGGGCTTGTGGCAGAGCGGCAGTGGAGGAAGGAAAATATTCCTGGCAGGTTTGAGTATAACTGGTGTACACTAGTTTTTTTTTTCATACCCAAGTTTTGTTCAACAGAGCACTTTTGAGATGTGGTTGAGCAGGAGATTCTTATTGTGGCAGGATACCACCAGTCATCCACTCACACACTCATTAAAATAAAATAATTCATTAGCTTCCAGCTGATCAATGTCTGTTACCTCAAATTTCAGGAACACACACCCTTCCAATTTTTCTCTTTAAACATAGCCTACAGTCATGCAGCTGCTCATGACAATCTATTCTAGTTTTCGTACAGTTTACACAATGTGTCACTATTAGCATAACGTTAGACAGCAGAGGAAATGATGCAGAAAGAACTTGTCTCGACACCTGTCTGATCAATATTGTATGTAAGTTCAACACCGATACAGTATCATTCACTGCAAACAGCAAAAACCATGATGTAAGCTTAGTTTTTACCTTACAAACGTGTTTAACTACAGATGTAGTCGAGAAATAGAGCAGTGAGTAAATACTTCTATCATTGTGATACAAATAAAGTCATTCAGTCATTTTAATTTACGAGACACAAATAAACAAATGTCATTAATAAAAGTGTTTTATATGGCAACAAGAGGTGGAGAAATGAAGATCCTGAGTACAAGAAACTATAGAGTAGAATTGAGCACACTCAGCAACAGATTCTCCTTTCAAACAGACTGAAATCACTCAGCTCAAGCAACAAGAGGTGAAGCTAAAGATTAAGTTGCCTGACAAGCAGTTAATTCAATAAATTTATGTGCAACTAAATAAGCCAATTATGTATGCACATGTTTTATTTAAAGTTAAAAATCCATCAGATCTACATTGAGTGTCTAGATGTTTATTTGTGACAAAAAGGTTAAGGGAACTTGATTCGTCTGTATCGCTGGTCACTAAAATCTGCGCGATGTGCATATTTTGTTCATTTATTTTACAAATACTGTAGTCTTAAATTATGTACAGTGAGATCGCTGGAACTGCATACCCTGATGTGTCTACTGAGAAATGAATGTCTGAATGGGTGAATGGGACTTGAAGTGTGAAACGCTTTGAGTGCTCAACATATGACTGGAAATGCTATAAAAGTACAGTCCAGGTACCATTTACCATCGCTGGATGATAAAGTCTCGTGCATGGGTGTAATTTAAAAACCTTGGTTTTACACTTCAAATGTTAAAGAAAAAAAAAAGCAGTTTCAAGCAAATATAATTTACTCAATGAAAATAAGAACCCCATGTTGCATGTTTGTAGTGAATTTGGCACTGTGATGTGTATGAAATATTCAGTTTTCAAACATTTTGCATGATCATGATAACATTTACTCAATATGAACAGAGTGGTTTTATTTAAAAGATTCAAGGTGAAACATGATGCGTTAACTGTGAACTTCTTCTCTACACACTTCAAGATCCATTTCAGGTCCACCTCTGAGGAGGGTTTATTTTAATTCACATTTTCAGAATAAAAATGATCCAGATTTGAGTGTAAAATTTTGAAATACCCAAAAAAGCAAAAATCTGGACCAAAAGTAGGACTGGATTTACAGATCTGGATTTAAACCTTTGGAATAAAATATGGTTTGAAAAAACAGATTTCTGATTGGATTAGGAAAAAACCCAATTCAACTGGATTAATCCTGGTGGATTATGTTTGAAATACTGGACCCAACTATCCTCATCCAACATTTGATTGCTTCAGGGAACTTTGTTTTTTTATGTGAGTATTCAAGTGTCGCATCAGATTGTTCTTTTGGGAAAACGTTTTAAAACATTGATCACATGCAAACGGCTTCACTTTTATGTGGGTTCTAGCATGACTCGTCAAACTCCCAGGATGTGAAAATCTTGCGCCACAGTCACCACAACAAAACGGTTTTTCTCCTGAGTGCCTAATCATGTGCGCTGTCAGACAACGCTTTCGCCGAAATTGTTTATCACATTTACTGCAAGCAAATGGTTTTTCACCTGTGTGAACTCTAACGTGTGACTTCAGCTCTGCAGGTTCAAAAAATGCTTTTGGACAAAAACTACATTGATGTGGTCTCTCTGCTCCGTGGAGTCGAATGTGTTTAGAGAGGTAATTAAAAGTGCTGAATGCTTTACCACAATCTTTACAAACAAATGGTTTCTCTGTACTGTGACATTGCAGATGAGCCTTGAGTGTATACCTATCTCTAAATCTTTTACCACATTTATCACATTCAAATGGTTTCTCCCCAGTGTGGCTCATCATGTGACACTGAAGCTCACCTTTAGATCTACACATTTTGCCACAATCACTACAAATAAATGGTTTGTCCCCAGTGTGGATCATCATGTGATATCTAAGATCACTCTTCGATCTAAATGTTTTGTCACAATTTGTACAAATAAATGGTTTTTCCCCAGTGTGGCTCATCATGTGATATCTAAGATCACTCTTAGATCTAAATGCTTTGTCACAATCACTACAAAAAAATGGTTTGTCCCCAGTGTGGATCATCATGTGATATTTAAGTGCATTCTTAGATTTATACCTTTTGTCACAATCACTACAAATAAATGGTTTTTCTCCAGTGTGGCCCATCATGTGATATTTAAGTGCAGCGTTAGATCTAAATGTTTTGTCACAATGACCACAAATGAACGGTCTCTCCCCAGTGTGGATCGTCATGTGATATTTAAGTGTACTCTTTAATCTAAACTTTTTGTCGCAATCACTACAAGGAAACACTTTTTCAGCACTGTGACATTTTTTTTGTAGATTGCTATTTTGTTTCTCTCTAACGGGTTCATTAACCAGAGAGGTGGAGGAATCATTTTCTAAATGGCGCATCATGTGTTTCTGAAGAGACTGCTTGGAGAGAAATTGTTTACCACACACGGAGCATCTGAAGGATCTTTTGGCAGATTTACCGACTGGTTTTAGTTTCCAATCATCATCTCTATCCTCACTTTCAGATTCAGATTCATTGTTATCTCCACTGGTCTGTGAACCTTTTTTATCCAAATGTGGCGGTGAGTTACTATCTGGACTTGGATTCCTGCCTGGTTCTGGTCCTTTATCGTCTCCCTCATTAGGTTCTGTTTTTGTCTCTGTTGCTAGGCAGCAGGTTGGAGGTTCTGTCTCTCTGTTGTCTTCAGTTTTCATTTGACAAAGCTGTGAGAACTGAGGTTTCTCCTCATTTTCTTCAGTCTTCAAAGACGCATCAAATTTGCTGATGTCAGTCTCCTTCTGTGCATGAAATTGCTCTCCCTCCTGACTGGTCCAGAGTTCCTCCTTTTCCTCCTTTATGTTGAGGGGCCCTGGGTCCTGCTCTATTAGACTGGAGCTCCAGGGAACCTCCTCTTTTATAGCAAACAGCTGCTGGACATCTGCAGGAAAACACAGAAACACACATGGAAATTAAAGAAAATTATGGCTTTATTGTCCCTCAAACATTACTGATGTGATGATCATTTTATATCAGTTTATGAGTGGCTTTGTGTTGATCTTCAACACTTTTGAAAAGATGGTGCTGATACCATCTTTCTAGAAATACAGTTGTGTGAAAAAGTTTCCTGATTTCTTACTTTTTGGCATGTTTGTCACACGTAAAAGTTTCAGATCATCAAAACAGTTTTAATGTGAGACAAAGATAACACAAGTAAACAGAAAATGCAGTTTTTAAATGAAGATTTTTATTAATAAGGGAGGAAAAAAAATCCAAACTTACAATGCCCTGTGTGAAAAAGTGATTGCCCCCTTTGTTAAAACATAATCTGTGGTTTATCACATCTTTGGAAACCTGAGTTCAGTTTCTCTAGCCACACCCAGGTCTGATTACAGACACCTGTTCTCAATCAAGAAATCATTTAAATAGAACCTGCTTGATGAAGTTAAGTAGACCAAAAAGATCCTCAAAAGCTAGACATCATGCTGCAATCCAAAAGAAATTCAGGAAAAATGAGGAATAAAGTAATTGAGATCTATCAGTCTGGAAAAGGTTACAAAGCCATTTCTAAAGCTTTGGGGCTCCAACGAACCACAGCGAGAGTCATTATCCACAAATGGCGAAACGATGGAACAGTGGTGAAGCTTCCAAGGAGTGGCCAGCCAACCAAAATTACCCCATGACCACAGCGACGAGAAGACCCCAGAACAACATCCAAAGAACTGCAGGCCTCACTTGCTTCAATTAAGGTCAGTGTGTTCATGGCTCCACCATCAGAAAGAGACTGGGGGGCAAAAATGGCTGCATGGCAGAGTTCCAAGACCAAAACCACTGCTGAGCAAAAAGAACATAAAGGCTCGTCTCAGTTTTGCCAGAAAGCATCTTGATGATCCCCAAGACTTTTGGGAAAATACTCTGTGGACTGACGAGACAACAGTGGAACTTTCTGGAAGGTGGAGGTCCCATTACATCTGGCGTAAAAGTAACACGGCATTTCAGAAAAGGAACATCATACCAAAAGTAAAATATGGTGGTGGTAGTGTGATGGTCTGGGGCTGTTTTGCTGCTTCAGGACCTGGAAGACTTGCTGTGGTAAATGGAACCATGAATTCTGCTTCTACCAAAAAATCCTGAAGGAGAACGTCCGGCCATCTGTTGGTGACCTCAAGCTGAAGCGCACTTGGGTTCTGCAGCAGAACAATGATCCAGAACACACCAGCAAGTCCAGCTCTGAATGGCTTAAGAACAACAACATGAAGACTTTGGAGTGGTCTAGTCAAAGTCCCCACCTGAATCCCATTGAGATGCTGTTGCATGACCTTAAAAAAGTGGTTCATGCTGGAAAAGCCTCCAATGTGGCTGAATTACAACAATTCTGCAAAGATGAGTGGAACAAAATTCCTCCACAGCGCTGTAGAAGACTCACTGCCAGTTATCACAAACGCTTGATTGCAGTTGTTGCTGCTAAGGGTGGAACAACTAGTTATTAGGTTTAGGAGGCAATCACTTTTTCAGGCAGGGCCATTTAAGTTTGGATTCCCCCCCCCCCCCCTTACTAATAAAAATCTTCATTTAAAAACTGCATTTTCTGTTTACTTGTGTTATCTTTGTCTCACATTTAAATTTGTTTGATGATCTGAAAGTGTGGCTAACATGCAAAAAAGTAAGAAATCAGGAAGTGGGCAAAAACCTTTTCACACAGCTGTACATCATTTAATGATAAAGTGCTCCCCAAATATTAAAGCAAGACCTTACTCCTTGTCAACTTGGTAGGTTTCTGACAACATCCTATTGTTTGCAGTGACACAAGTTGTGATAATCTGTATGCATATAAACCGATCTTCTTGGTCTAGCTTTTGACTGAGTTTGATCTTATTTTTATGTATTTTTCCAATTTATTTTGTATAGATTTTATTCTAATGAATTTCTTTGTGTAGTTTTATTTTCTTTGCTCCCTTCAACAGTATGTTTTACTGTTTTTAGGGTTATTTGCAGATGTGCACACATCCAGCCCTCAAGAGCTACTATCCTGCAGCCTTTAAAAGCATCCCTTCTCCAACACACCTGAATCAAATAAATGGCTCGTCACCAGACTGTAGAGCTTAATGGCATGTACATGAGGACATTCAGTCATTTGATCGAGCTGATAGAAAGGAAACAGTAATTCAAATAACCACTTGCTACAACCGAAGTATGCAGAAGAGCATCTCTGAATGCACAACACATCCAACCTGGAAGCAGATGGACTACAGCAGCAGAAGACCACACCGGGTGCCGCTCCTGTCAGCTAAGAACAAGAAACTGAAGCTACAGTTAACACAGACTCACCAACATTGGACAATAGAAGATGGAGAAATGTTGCCTTGTCCAATGAGTCTTGATTTCTGCTACAAAATATGGATAGTAGGCTCAGAATTTGGTGTCAACAACATGAAAGCATGGATCCATCCTGCCTTGTATCAACAGTTCAGGTTGGTGGTGGTGGTGTAATGGTGTGGGAGAGATTTTCTTGGCACACTTTGGGCCTCTTAGTACCAACGTGGCTGTCTAACCACCACAGCCTACCTGAGTATTGTTGCTGACCATGTCCATCCCTTTATGACCACAGTGTAGCATCCTCTGATGGCTATTTCCAGAACAACGTGCCATGTCATGAAGCGGGAACCATCTCAGACTGTTTTTTTTTTTAAACATGACAATGAGTTCATTGTACTCAAATGGTCTCCACAGTCACCAGATCTCAATCCAACAGAGCAGCTTTGGGATGTGGTGGAACGGGAGGTTCTCATCATGGATGTGCAGCCGACAAATCTGCAGCAACTGCGTGATGCTGTCATGTCAATATGGAGCAAAATCTCTGAGGAATATTTCCAGTACCTTGTTGCATCTATGCCAGTGAGGATTAAGGCAGTTCTGAAGGCAAAAGAGGTCCAACCCGGTACTGGCAAGGTGGACCTAATAAAGTGGATGGTGAGTGTATATTGACGATCATGGTCTTAACATATTCTGAAAAAATTTTAATTTAAAATTTAAAAAAAGAAGAAGAAGGAGGGGGGAAAAAATGAAACTGTTGGGACAAACGGGGACAGATTTACTGGAGGGGGGCATATTTTGGCAACATGGTGTGCACCCCACCCCCGTGCAGGGGCCACTCCACTGGCCACCCCCACACTTTAACCGGGCAACATTTAAGCAGTTACAGAGACCCCAAGCTGCTTCCAAACCACTTTTCTTTCTTATTTTAGACACAAACAACCCCATACAGTTGGATGTATATATACATGCGCTCTGAGGTATCTACTTACGGCCACCCCTATGTGAGTAAAGGTCTCTCCCTGGCCACCCCAGTGAAAAATTTCTGGCTCCGCCACTGCCCCCGTGAGCCACCTTTGTAGTAACTTGGGTGCACACCCAGACTAGTCAGCAGAGGGCGCTGCTAAAATGTTTGTTCTGTTTCTGACTTCTTCGGCTGTCGAGTTGATGCAAAGTCAAGCGACCCTCGGCCTAAAGGCAATACACCACACTTCACACACACCCTTTTATTTTCCATTCCAAATGACTGGCCATTATATTTTTTACAGTATGCTCGGACAATAATAATTAATAAATGTAATTTTGGCTATTGTAAGTCATTTGGAATCAAAGATGAGGAGTGTTGGGGCTCTGTCGTTGCTCACAGTATTCAGAGGAATACTGGGAGTTTGTGTTTGCTCAGACATATGAAAAACGTTGACCACTATCACTCCCCATCTGTAAAAGGATTAAAATCGACCGGAGACCGAGTTCAGTCCTAGTTTCTGTGCAGATATTAATGTTGTCGCACCGTTAAGCCAACAGATCCGTTTCTGAACAAGTCCTCTCGTTAAAAATCTATTTTATTCTTACCAGCGGGTTCATTCTTCACATCCTGCAGCGGATTGAAACCGGGGGGGGGGGGGGGGGGGGGGGGGTTCATTTCCAGTTGGTCATATAAAAGCAAACTTTCACTGCCGATTAGTTGAAGATAAAACATTTTCTTCAAGGTGTCCATACTCGCTCTCTTGGGTTGAAACAAACAAGCTTGCACACTTGCCCCTTATGTTTCCATCCTGCAAACAGCAACACTGTCTCAGTGTGACTGCAAACAAGCAGTTTGATTCAACAACACGTGTGGATTGAATGGGGATTTTGATCAGGCATCCGCACAGACACCCTTTCATTCTTCTAGATTCAGCGAGTTTTCAGCAGACGCATCTATGGTGTGTTGCTGCCATCTACTGCTCGAATTCTTTATAAACTAGAAGTCAATTTCAGACTTTTATATTAATTTATATGCACCAATATTGTGTAAATATTGCAACAGTACATCTTTTTTGTCCCACTACCCATACTTAGTATGTTTATTAGTGTATGCATATTAAAGACTGTTTCCATAACTGATCCAAATGTCTAATATATGACATGATGAAAAAGTATTTGATTTACCACAAATATAACATAAGTTTTGGAAATGAGGCCACAGACCTCCGTTCAACAGAGCACCTTTGGGATGTGGTTGAGCAGGAGATTCTTATTGTGGCAGGATACCACCAGTCATCCACTCACACACAAATTAAAATAAAATAATTCATTAGCTTCCAGCTGATCAATGTCTGTTACCTCAAATTTCAGGAACACACACCCTTCGAATTTTTCTCTTTAAACATACAGTAATGCAGCTGCTCATGACAATCTTTTCTAGTTTTCGTTCAGAGGGGGAGAGGGGGGGGGGAAAAAAAAACAGAGGGAAGAGGGAAAAAAAAAAAAAAAAAAAAAAAAGGGGAAAAGGAAGAAAAAAAAGAAAAGGGAAGGGGGTTTATACACTGCGTCACCGTCAGCATAACGTTATGACAAGTCATGTGGACATATCATGTGGTTATTGTGATAATAAGCAACAAAACAGTTATTGGTTTACAGCTTTTTAAGAGGTGCATCGTCATAGCAACATACACCATAGTCATTCTTGTGTTCAAACTGCACTGGGTAGTAAAATAGCTGTAAAGTAGATATTTGCTACTTGTGTTCAGAGAGATAACTACCATTTCCACTAGAGTTACTTTAATGCATAAAATCAATGACTCTGAATAATAGTCTGAATAATAAAGATGTAACATCATTTGAAAATGTCAAAGAACAAAATGTAAATCACAGAAACAATAAGGGTGTTTTTTAAAAACATAACTTTAATATGAAATTTTATTTATCATATACATATTCAAAAGTAAAAAAAAAAACTGAAGTTATTGACATAATTGCACAATTTACTAAAGTTGCCACACCAAAACAGCCCGACTAAATGTGGTATCATGTTTTACCTCCAGAAAGGGCAGTCAGTAGCGAGCACTCTGCTCTCAGGATTTACTTCACATTCAAAGCTGATTTTATTTATGCTGGAGGACATTAGTTCAGTACATGAACAGGGAGGGATTGTGGGCTGGGAGCTCAGATAGCCAAGAGCACATTTTATCTGCATCATGCAGATTGGCTTATGGACATTTTTATACCATTTAGACAGACATCACCTTTAAAAAAAAAAAATCAAACCTAAACTACACATGTTAAATCATTAGAACATTAGCTTTAAAGACTGAATATTGAACATTTTTATCAAAGGTTATATATACTAGGGCTGGGCGATATATTGATATGAAAAATATATTGATATATTTTTAAATGAGATATGGAATTGGACCATATCGCATTTATCGATATATAGAACGTAGTTCAATGTTTGTTTTGTCTTACAGAAATGCTCTTATTAGGGTTTGTCATGATTCTTTTATAATGAGCCTATTTGCCTCTTCTTGCTTTTTGTACAGTAAAACAATATTTATGTTTACATTTTATTATTCTTTGAACAGCTAAGCATTATTTCATCCGGTGGGTTTAAATAGAACTACTTGTGACGTCACATTTGGCTCCGACTGACTAAAAATTTGCTCTCACTTTGCGATAAAAATATCGGGATATTCATCTCATACCGACATTCAGCCTAAATATATCTAGATATGACTTTTGGTCCGTGTCGCCCAGCCCTGATATATACTAATGTTTAATCATTCTAAAATGAGTTTAAAGACTTTTTAAAGACTTTGTGCGCCCACATGTTGGCTGGGCGAGTCCGACCAGCTGCCTCTGTGGGTGGCACCGGCACACCCTGGCACAGCCGTGGTCATAGAAATACAGAGTTGCAACATGCGCTGACTTCAATGCCAAAGCGGTCACGTGACTCACGGAAAATGCCACGCAAACCCCGTGCTGTTATATCTTACTGCAGAACACACAGCAGTAATCAGATTACTGACAGTAAACAGTAAATAAACATCGGTGCTGCACAGACATCCTGATCACTGAATGTTTTCTGTTAGAGAGCAAATTATGTTTTGAATTTTTAATGTTTTATCCAGTGTCTTTGTGCGCTTTGATAAGGTGCTTTCAAATAAAATGTGATGATGGGGAAAAATTGGATAATGGGAAAAAATGCTGAAAGAATTTAGTTGTAGTCTTGTAAATAGTGGTCCTGCAAGATTCCCAGTCTTTGTAAAATCTCAGTCTGAGACTAGGCTGAGACGAAAAACTACCTTTAGTTGTGAGCTAGTGTGAGATGGTCGTCTTGCAAGAGTCTTTTCCAAATCTTAAAAAAAGTCATCTGATGTAAGGCTGGCATTGTCACAGCCTATAGCGTTCTCCGGTGGCGTTAAACAGTAAAATTTACTTCTTGGTTCATGTCAGACAATATGAATTAACATTCAAAAATATGTTAAATTGTATATATTATAATGTATAAAAGTTGCAGGAGCACCCAAACTATGAAAAAAGTGCAACTTAGTCTGGAAAATACGGTATAAGGACTTTGGCTCTGAATCCTCATCTGCTGCTGATGAAAACAGATAGTCTGAGCAGACAATATGCAGCAGGTTGACAAATTCGGTATAGTCTGCAAATTTCAGTTAAGTTTCAGACTTTCATCTCGTGCAAATTGGGACAGTTAAGCTGGCACTTGAGAAAATGGTGGAGTCGGCAAGTTACTACTGCACAGAGATGGGTAAAATGCAGAGCCCCAATCTCCCCTCAGGGATCAAAGCAGTACGTCAAAAAAAAAAAAAAAAAAAAAAAAAAAGTGAAGCAGCTGCTTCAGAGCCCCGGAGATATTGCTATCTGGCTCAGAGGATGAGTGACCTGAGAAGAGCAAAACACTGGAGTAGATTTAGGTGAAGATTTAGGTAGACCCACATAAACCTTTTCATGGCAATCAAAACACAGAAATGGCAGCTTTTCTCCTGGATTGCTAAGCTAACTCGCTTGCTAACATGGCTAACGTTAGCTGTCAGCTATAAACTCCTCTGCAGTACTTGCTCAACATGTTGCAGTCTGCTGGTCTCTGGCCATATCGGCAACGAGTCGTTGCAAATACAACCTAGACACACGTTGCTGTTCTGTTCATATCCTTATCCAACCTTTAAGGACATTCATCTGAATTCTCCTTATTAATGTCATAATTTCTCTTTGTGAATGGAAGATGCACCCTCCAGATGATCTCAACCCTCCTCAAACATTTGATTTCTTCTTTTTTCTGGCAACTTTCTGTTTTTTTTGTGTGTGAGTTGTCAAGTGTCGCATTAGATTCTTCTTTGTATAAAACGTTTTAAAACACTGATCACATGCAAACGCCTCTACTCCTGTGTGGGTTCCAACGTGATTCGTCAAACTCCCACGATGTGAAAATCTTGCGCCACAGACACCGCAACAAAACCGTTTTTCTCCTGAGTGGCTAATTTTGTGCACCGTCAGATCACCCTTTCGGCGAAATCGTTTATCACATTTGCTGCAAGCAAATGGTTTTTCTCCTGTGTGAAGTCTGAAGTGCATCCTCAGCTTTCCAGGTTCTAAAAATGCTTTTGGACACAAACTACATTTATGTGGTCTGTCCGCTCCGTGGATTCGCATGTGTTTAGTGAGGTATTTTAAATTGTTGAATGCTTTACCACAATCTTTACAAACAAATGGTTTCTCTGTACTGTGACATTTCAGGTGAAACTTGAGTGTCTGCTTTTTTCTAAATCTTTTCCCACATTCATCACATTCAAATGGTTTCTCCCCAGTGTGATTCATTATGTGATACTGAAGCTCACCCTTACCCCTAAACCTTTTGCCACAATCACCACAAATAAATGGTTTCTCCCCAGTGTGGATCTTTATGTGTTGTTTAAGATTACTCTTAGCTCTAAACATTTTGCCACAATCACTACAAGGAAATGGTTTCTCCCCAGTGTGGATCATCTTGTGCAATTTAAGCGTGCCTTTATATCGAAATGTTTTGCTACAATCACTGCAAGGAAATAGTTTCTCCCCTGTGTGGATCATCTTGTGTAATTTAAGCGCACTCTTAACTCTAAACGTTTTGCCACAATCACTACAAGGAAATGGTTCCTCCTCAGTGTGGATCATCATGTGATACCGAAGGTTAATCTTAGATCTAAATGTTTTGTCACAGTAACAACAACTAAATGGTTTCTCTCCAGTGTGGATCATCATGTGATACTGAAGCGCACCTTTAGAATTAAACGTTTTACTACAATCACAACAAATATATGGTTTCTCCCCAGTGTGGATCGTCATGTGATTCTTAAGCTCATACCTGTATCCAAACTTTTTGTCACAATCACTACAAGGAAACCGATCCTTATTAATGTGACCTTTTTTTCGTAGATTGCCATTTTGCTTTTCTCTAATAGGTTCATTAACCAGAGAGGTGGAGGAATCCTTTTCTAAATGGCGCTTCATGTGTTTGTTAAGAGACTGCTTGTGGAGATATTGTTTACCACACACAGAGCATCTGAAGGATCTTTTGGCTGTTTCACGGACTGGTTTTAGTTTACATTCATCACCTCTGTCCTCACTTTCAGATTCAGATTCATTGTTGACGTCTCCACTGGTCTCTGATGTTTTTTTATCCAGATGTGGCTGTGAATTACTTTTTGGACTTGGATTCCTGCCTGGTTCTGGTCCTTTATCGTCCTCCTCATTAGGTTCTGTTTTTGTCTCTGTTGCTAGGCAGCAGGTTGGAGGTTCTGTCTCTCTATTGTCTTCAGTTTTCATTTGATGAAGCTGTGAGAACTGAGGTTTCTCTTCATCTTCTTCACTCTTCACAGAAGCACTGCCTCTGCTGATATCAGTCTCCTTCTGTCCATAAAACTGCTCTCCCTCCTGACTGGTCCAGAGTTCCTCCTTTTCCTCCTTTATGTTGAGGGGCCCTGGGTCCTGCTCCATTAAACTGGAGCTCCATGAAACCTCCTCTTTTACAGCAAACAGTTGCTGGACATCTGCAGGAAACACATAAAATGATCCCATCAGTAATGTTTGAGGGATAATGGGTTCACAGTTTTCTATATGTCCATGTCTGTGTCTATTTGTGAGATTATCATTGGCTTTGTACTGATCTTCAATATGATTCAAAAGATGGTTATGGTACCATCTTTCTAAGAAAGCCATCATAAATTAAATACTGCTCCCCAAATATTAAAGCAAGACCTTACCCCTTGTATACTTGGTAGGATTCTGACATCTTACTTGTAGTGACAAAAGTTGTGATAATCTGTATGCATTTCTGTATGCATACAATCTTCTTTGTACTGTCGTATAGGCATATAAGCCTCATAAGAAGAAGTCTCAATGGATGGTTAACCAAAGAGATTTAGACCCAATCTGAATCCTCCTCATTCGCCCTCCCTCTCCGTTTTGTGTGTTCATGTGTAGGGATGTCTCAATTCTGTTAGGACAGAGGGGTGGGGTAAGCCGTAGAGGTATATACCCCTTTAAATGAAGGAGTTTCAGATGCACAATTCAAACTGAGGGGTATGACAAATTTGTAAATCATCGGCAAGATGGCTGCTACTGTGTGCAAAAAAGATCCACAAATGTAAATGTTTTTCTATATGGATAAAGTTTTTAAATGAAGGGGGGGCTGTGCGATAATTCGATAACTTTTATATATATATATATATATCAATCAAAAGACATGCCTGCGATCGATAAACTAGACTTTTGTGTAGGTTCAGTACGGGAAGCGCTGCCTCTGAAACGAGTGTGAAAAATCTTAACAGCTCGTAACGGGTTTTCCCAGAGGAAACACAAATAAAGCGTGCCGTGTGGAAGGTTTATGAAAATGTGCAGTGGAAAAGGCCTAATAGTGACAAGCACAATGGACTTTCTGTTGGCATAACATGTAGACATCAAACATATAAATCTGCATTAAAGATGCATCTCATGACCACAAGAGGGTTCTTCGCTTTATGCAATATAGTAGATAAGAACCAAGAATACTTTTCTTCACATTCAGAGCTCAAGACTTGATTTAGTTTACAGATTTCAGAAGAACTGATACAGAAAGGAAACTATAACTGTTTCATTACCTTAGTAGAAATCAAATATTCATATCACAGCAACACTACCATATTAAATGTGGCAGAAACATTAAATACCATAAATAAATAAAGTTTCCTCCCAGCATCCTTAAAAAAAACAGAATACATCCAGAATTCAGACTTTGTTTTTTTAAAATGGAAAAAATCTCCAGAGTTGTCTATACAGCCAAACAGATGCCAAACATGCAAACTGTGTCTGAGGAGCTGCTGCTGCTTTTCCTGGCTATGATCAGCATCACTGAGTTTTTCAAAGTACGATAATCACGGTTTTATGATAATTAAAATTTGAAACGGTTAGAGGCTACTAATTGTCAGGGAATTATATCCCGATTTATCTTTGTAGCATTTATTGTTACAGCCCTAATGTGAAGAAGCGCGCGCCACCACATGCACATGGACAGATGAATCGCCCCAGGAAAAGCCGCGTTTCCCCTTCACTGACTGGCGGCCCGCCACGGCTGTGTTGTCATCACCACACCTTCAGGATCCCGAGGATTAAATGATTTAACACAAACAACATCATTTCTGAACTGACACGGCAGCACAGATGCTGTATTTCGCGAGTCACGCGCATGCGTATATAGTATAGCATGATACTATCACAAAGATAATACATCAACTACTCATGCCAAATAAAAAAAAATCTACATTCGGCATTATCTCACAGAGGGAAGTGGATTTCCAGCATGTCGTGAATAGTTAGAGCCACCAAAACCCACTTTATCCTTATTTATAGTTTCTAATCTATCATCCATTGTCCAAAAACAAAGTTATTATTGGTGCTATTCAAAATATCAAATTTGTCATTTTATTTATTGTTATGACATTGAAAAAATGTCCATTTTGGTTCTCTTCTCTCGCTAGACTTGAAAGCTTTGAGATTTTAGTTTTAGAATTGAGATTTTTAAAATTCATTTAGAGTTGTTTGTGTACCTATTTTATCCGACACAGCTGTGTAATGTTACATATCACGTTCAGCTTGGACAGAAAAATATTTCAATAAAATCAATCCGCTGATTTCTTTAAATATTATTTTAGAGTTACGGGACATTTTAGATTGTCAAAAATAAAGATTTATTTAAATCGTGATATATATCGATATCGAACAATATGGAATAATTATTGTGATAGAACCTTTTCCCATATCGCCCAGCTCTACCGTTGCATTGTCACATTTATTGTTGTTTAGCATTAAACTTGACAATTTAACATTAAATATGGGAGAATAAAGTCTTTGATCTCAAATGACTTAGCAATGTAATGTCTTCACAGCATGCTAAGACCATAATCATCACTGAATGTTGTAATTTTGGTGGTTGCAAGACATTGGGGATCAGAAATGGAGGGTGGGGTTGTTCAGAATATGCACCCTCCATTGTTATTTTTATTTTTTTCCCAGTGTAGGTCTAAAGTACATTTAAATTTGGCAATTTTGCTGATAGACTTTTTGATCCCTTTATTTATCTTTTATTATTTTTTAATTAACAGGTTGGTAGGTTACAGGTTATTGTTCATCAGCAAAACATTAACGAAGACCAGCCATCTACTGGAGAGCGGCTGTCACTGCGCTGCTCGAGAGGAGGGTGCTCGCGCTCTCCGTCTTTTTACAGTCTGGTCCAAACGCTCTTATTTTATCACTTAAATTAAATCAAATCACGAAACGACACAATTAACCGTCCAAGTGATGCATTGTGTGATAAAAGCTCTGTGTGAATTCAACCCTTTGACACACATTCAGAACAAGTATGATATTAACCCCACTCCCCCCAATCTGTAAAATGATTAAAATTGATAAAGGACGAGAAGTTCAGATTCTTGTGCAGTAAGAATGTTGCCGCACCACTAAAACTCAACAGATCAGATAACAGTTTCTGCATATGTCCCATCATTAAAAGGATATTATTCTTACCAGCGGGTTCATTCTTTACGTCCTGCAAATGACTGAATCCGAGGGGCGGTTTCATCTCCAGTTGGTCATATAAAAGCAAACTTTCACTGCCATTTGGTTGAAGATAAAACATTTTCTTCAAGGAGTCCATACTCGCTCTTTCTTCGTTTGAAACAAGCAGGCTTACACACAGTTATGGCTTATTGTCCTTTATGTTTCCATTATGCAAGCTTCAACACTGTCTCAGTGTGTCTGCAAACGAGCAGTTTGGTTCAGCACGCGGTCATTGAGTGGTGATTTTGATCAGGCATCTGCACAGACACCCTTTCAATCTTCGAGTTTCAGCAGACGCATCTATGGTGTGTTGCTGCCATCTACTGCTGAAATTCTTCATAAACTAGATATAAACAGTCAATTTCAGACTCATATTTATTTATATGGACTAATATAGCCAAAACAGCCAAGAACATATTTGATCTACATCATGGATTATGCACATTTTTATCCCATTTAGACAGACCCTTTTTTAATCAAACCTAAACTACTAATGTTAAATCATTAGAATATTGGCTTAGTCATTAAAGACTTTCAGAAATAATAAAGAATGAATTGTGTCATCATTCAAGAACAGCTAACTAAATCCAAAGATGAATAAATCACAAAAGTTAAGACAATAAGAACCCGTTTGTGGCATTTTAACACAACTCAAAGTGTGCATCATCTTTTCTACACTTACACCCTATTCTGACAGGATAATTTTCACCTAGGGACCACATGTAATTTGTAATATTTGCAGAGATTATCAGTGATGTTAATTCCGTGCAAGTTGGCCATGTTGGAAATTTCAGAAGTAATTCCCCTACAAATGACCTTGTATATGTTGCAGAACTCCAAGGACCTGTGATAACACTAATCCAATGCTAATAGGCATCTCTGTGACTGGATAGAAATGGACGAGATAGGAAAAGTTATTTGATGGTACATATTTCCTGGATGGATTTTATTTTCTTATTGGCGAAGAATGGAGGCTGCAAAATAAGTTTTCCTTATGTTTCTGATCATTTACAAGCATTAATTTTGAGTCGGTGTGATCATGGAGGTTTTACCAGTCATATATAGGCTTACATGAAATATCTGGAAAATGGCATTATCCCTGCAAGAGACATTCATTTTGGACAACATGCGAACAAGATGCAAGTTCTTGATGGATTGTTATCAACTGGTCAAGAGTTATTAATGTTGTTTTCATGCATTTGTCATCCATAGTCCGTATTTTCTGGACTGCTGGTCACACTGGCGTACAAGTTGCATCAGTCATAAAATGAGTCGCATTTATTTGGAAATTTATTTCAGAAAATCCAACACCAAGAATAGACATTTAATCTGGAAAAACAAGATATTCATTTACACAACAGCACTCAGAACAACAAGCTGAATATGTGTCTGGTATGTTAAGGAAATCAATCGTATAGATGTCATTTTTTCCTCCCCTCCTGTTTCATTTCTTACTAATACCATGTTTTTAGGGGTGGTAATGTTGCCTGAAAGCCTCAGCTAATAACTATCCGCATACATAATAGATGCCTGGGGCGCGATGATTCGTTAATATTTTTATATAGGCTATAATAAACGCAGCCATAGCCTGTCGCGTCGTCTCGAGTTGACTCGGGGACGCGGTGGCGGTGAACAGCAGCGGAGCACCTGCGCTGCTTTGTGGTGCTGTAGCAACTCTATTCAAGCCGTCAGAGATCCCATCGGACACTGCCTGCATCTGTGCAGTGTAAACATCGTATTGGGTGAGTTTCAATGCAAGTTATGAGAGCTTTAGTTGATGGTAACTGGGTTTGATGTACTTCCCCCCCCCAGAAAATTAAGTAATGAGAGTGAATGCGATCTGAAACTTACTGTAACAAATGCATGTGTTTAGCAGAAGATCTAACTGCTCGTTTACATATTTACACATTACACATTTACATAAAGTTGATCACCAGAATACCTACTTCTCTCAGCTAAAACATTTCCTTGAGATGTCATATTTTCGGGTCAACCCAACCAGCCACGAAACATCTATAGACATCTCTGGTTGTGAAAACTTTCTTTCTCCCGAGCATGAAGACGGGTTATTATATATCTGATAGATGTGGGAAAAATCCGGTCAGCTGATGTCAGGTGTTTGAAAACTTCTGCAAGGACTCCATTCAAATTACAACCAATAAAAAAAAATTTTTTCTGTTGAATCGTTTCAGTTGTTGGGGATCAAAATGATAAATATCCACAACTTTACTTTGGCTCTACTACAGTGTTTCTGCTCAATATGAAGCTGGGAGTATGCTAGGATGCGTAGAAGATGTCACCATCTGCAACCTAAAGATAATTCACTTCTGACGTGTAACCATGTACACGACTGTTATTAGTCTTGATTTTATTCATTCATTTTCTGTACGGCTTCGTCCAATTCAGGGTCGCGGGGGTTGCTGGAGCCTATCCCAACTATTATTGGGCGAGAGGCAGGGGTACAATCTGGACAGGTTGCCAGCCTGTCGCAGGGCCAATTAAAATTGCAAACGTTGGCACCCCTCCCTCAAACATTTGAATTCTTTGTTTTTCTGGCAACGTTCTGTTGTTTTGTTTGTGAGTTTCCAAGTGTCGCATTAGATAATTCTTTGTGTAAAACATTTGCGAACACTGATCACATGCAAACGGCTTCACTCCTTTGTGGGTTCGAACGTGACTCGTCAAACTCCTACGATACAAAAATCTTTCGCCACAGTCACCACAACAATATGTTTTTTTTCCTGAGTGGCTAATCATGTGTTTTCAGAGTGTGCTTTCGCCGAAATCGTTTATCACATTTGCTGCAAGCAAATGGTTTTTCTCCTGTGTGAAGTCTAAAGTGCATCCTCAGCTCTCTAGGTTCCAAAAATGCTTTTGGACACAAACTACATTTATGTGGTCTCTCTGCTCTGTGGATGCGCATGTGTTTCGTGAGGTAATTTAAATTGCTGAATGCGTTACCACAATCTTTACAAACAAATGGTTTCTCTTTACTGTGACATTTCAGGTGAACCTTGAGTAAACGATTTTCTCTAAATCTTTTCCCACACTTATCGCATTCAAATGGTTTCTCCCCAGTGTGGACCATCATGTGATATCTAAGATTACCCTTAGTTTTAAATTTTTTGTCACAATGACTACAAGGAAAAGGTTTCTCCCCAGTGTGAACCATCATGTGATATCTAAGATTACCCTTAGTTTTAAATTTTTTGTCACAATGACTACAAGGAAATGGTTTCTCCCCAGTGTGGACCATCATGTGATATCTAAGATTACCCTTAGTTTTAAATTTTTTGTCACAATGACTACAAGGAAAAGGTTTGTCCCCAGTGTGGACCATCATGTGATATCTAAGATCAGTCTTAGATCTGAATGTTTTGTCACAATCACTACAAGGAAATGGTTTCTCCCCAGTGTGGATCTTCATGTGAGACTGTAGGTGAACTTTAGTTCTAAATGTTTTATCACAGTTATTACACATCAATGGTTTCTCCCCAGTGTGGATCTTCCTGTGATACCGAAGTGCACCTTTAGATTTAGACATTTTACCACAATCATTACAAATAAACGGTTTCTCCCCAGTTTGGTGCATTGTGCCATATTTTAGTTGACTCTTATGTCTACACTTTTTGTCACAATCTCTACAAGAAAGCTGTTTCTCAGCAGCGTGACCATTTTGTCGTAGATTGCCATTTTGTTTCTCTCCAACAGGTTCATTAACCAGAGAGGTGGAGGAATCATTTTCTAAATGGCGCTTCATGTGTTTCTGAAGAGACTGCTTGTGGAGATATTGTTTACCACACACAGAGCATCTGAAGGATCTTTTGGCAGATTTACCGACTGGTTTTAGTTTCCAATCAACACCTCTGTCCTCACTTTCAGATTCAGATTTGTTGTTGGTGTCTCCACTGGTCTCTGAAGTGTTTTTATCCAGATGTGGTGGTGAGTTACTATCTGGACTTGGATTCCTGCCTGGTTCTGGTCCTTTATCGTCCCCCTCATTAGGTTCTGTTTGTGTCTCTGTTGCTAGGCAGCAGGTTGGAGGCTCTGTCTCTGTGTTGTCTTCAGTTTTCATTTGATGAAGCTGTGAGAACTGAGGTTTCTCCTCATTTTCTTCACTCTTCAAAGACGCATCAAATTTGCTGATGTCAGTCTCCTTCTGTGCATGAAATTGCTTTCCCTCCTGACTGGTCCAGAGTTCCTCCTTTTCCTCCTTTATGTTGAGGGGCCCTGCGTCCTGCTCTGTTTGACTGGAGCTCCAGGAAACCTCCTCTTTTATAACAAACAGCTGCTGGACATCTGCAGGAAAACATGGAAACAACATGGACATTATGGAACAGACATGGACACCAATTGTACTGATCTTCAACACAAGTAAAAAGATGGTTCTGATATCAACACTCTGGGAAAGACTTCATAAATGACATACTCCTCCCCAAATATTATAACGAGACCTTTCTCCTTCTAGACTCTATAGGTTTCTGATAACATCCTATTATTTGCAATGACACGTTGTGATAACCAGAATGCATTTACATGAACTGATGTCACTTTTCTTCTAAATACAATCTTCTTTGTATTGTCATGTAGAGATACAAGCCTCATAAGAAGAGGTCTTAATGAAGAGTTTATCAAAGCGGTTTAGTCTCAGTCTCAATCTTAACGTTTATCTTAGCCCTTTCCCTCCATTTTGCACGTTCACATTAGGGGTAGCAAAGCCAAGAACCTTATTTCTATAGTACTTGACAACAGCCTTCACTGAACAAAATGCTGAACAAGGTGTCTCAATCTTGTTAGGACAGAGGGGTAGGGACTGTGAATGTAGCTCTCCTAAAGATCTGTTGAGAAGTAATAGATCTGACTGAAACAGGCAAGTTGTTCCAGTCTGATGGGGTTTTAAATGTAAATGCGCGACGACCAAATTCTTTATTGATTTAGGGAACACAGAAAAACAGATGCTCAGTATGCTTCAGCTTAAATGAAGACCTAAATTGAACCAAAATTGTTTTAAATAAGATGGATAACTAAGATAACTAGAAATTATGTCATAGCCCCCATCGGCCATTGCTTAGCAACAACACAAAGGGCTACAAATGTGAATGAATAAATGGCTAAAAATCATCAATAACTTAATTTACAAAAGATATAGAAAATTTGAATCAGAGCAGTCATCTCCTGACTGAGCTGAATGTTTCGATGTTTTACCGGCTAAAACTGGTTGAAGTATGCTGAAGTTATTCCGTGCCAAAAAATGGCGGAATAATAATAATAAACGGGAATAAAGGGAAACATTCACAAATGTGTGAATGCTGTCCAGCATTCACACAATAACATCTGAAAATAAATTGAAGCCAATGAAGATGTAGTCTTCCCAATTTTTAATGCTAACCAGTTGACCAAGTGTTAATAAATTTGGGCAGATATCAGGGTATGAGGTAGGGATGTAACGATTACCAATAAAATGGTTAACCGTGATAAAATAATCAATGATTAGTAATATCGTTTCTAAATTAATTCATCGTTAAAACTGTGACTGATTACTGCACTTTGAAAAACTCCCAGTGATGCTGCTCATTGGCTGGAAAAGTGGTAGCAGTCGCAGTTTGCAATGTAAAATTTATGAAAACATGGTGGAAGGCAACGAAGGCACCCACATAGACAGTAGCCTTGAGATTTTTCCCCCTTTAGAAAGGACAAAGTACACATTTAGACCCATTTTGGATATTTTTAATAATGTTGAGGGGTATTTATAAAGTTCCGCAATAAAAATAATAACCATGATATTTTAGTCACAATAACGGTGATATGAAATTTTCATATTGTTACATCCCTAGTATGAGGTAAACTATGGTAAGTCAGAGACAATCCTTGGAATGTCTACGACCGGGGAGAACCAGCGTCTGTTAAACCGTTTCGTTGGGCTCCCACTTTAAAATAACTAGAATTGAGAATTACACCCAAAATTTACTTTCTATGGTGTTGCATAACAGTGACGTCATCAAAGTCGCCACAATAAAATGCAATGGGGCCCCCCTGACAGAGCCCTGAGCCCCCCCAGTTTGAGAACCACTGCACTACAGACAGAAATGAAGAAAACAATGAGGAGCTGATAACTTTGCACATCTATGAAATGGGCACAGAGTGCAGCGACGTTTCTCTGAAGTCTATAATCCACCAATTTATGGGAAGAGTGTCAAGTCTGGAGTGAGAAAGAGAGAAAAAAAATACCAAGACGGGGGCTAAAAATGAAGACTTTAAAGTGTCTTCTGGAGGATCTGAAGGAGAAACTCATAAATGAAGATATTAAGATAGAAGTTAGATAAGATATTTGTATTTAATTACAAACAAAAATTTATATTGTGGTTTATTTTGTGTGCGTGTAATACAATGTTTATATATTGTAAATGTGTCTGTGTAGAAACTCATTTTACCACGCTGCACCACGGACGCCACAGAAAGTGATTCCTGCTAGTAGCCATCAAACGGTACTATTCATCTCTCTGATAGTCGTTTCATTATGTACTTGTTTAGGATCTCCTTATGTGCAATAATCTTGAAGAGCACTGTAAATACTGCCTATTATATACTGAGATTTTATCTAATTTTTATAATTATATACTGGTATTCTTATATTTTCTTTATTGTATAATGTTAATATAGGAAGGGTTGCAATTTTACTTTTTTTATTTGGAGTTTATTTTATTTTATTCTTACTTTTGAACTTCATTTTTTATTTTAACTAGTCTTACTCTCTCTACGTCTGTAAATGGGAGCAATGCAGAAAAAGAATTTCCCACAAGGGATTAGTGAAGTATTTTTGATTCTGATATACTGTATATTGTTACAGATGTAAATAAATTCATTTTGAATACTTGATAATTTTTTTCTGTTGTTAAAATGTGTAGGATAGGTAAGTTATTAGCTGTCATCAGTTTTATTTGTAAATGTTTAAAAAGTAGAAAAATTAGGATATATATTTATCTAAATTTGCATTGTGACTGTTATTATTAAGTGGAGAAGTATTATAAATGTAGAGTTGATAGTAGTGGGAGTATAAGTATAGTATTTAGTATTCCATTACACTTATTATACTATTATTATGTTATATATGTCATACAATATTATACTCTATTAAGTAGCAATAGTACAACTGTAGAAGTAGTAATATTAACAGTAATTGAATATTATTAGTAGTACTGTATACATCAAAAGCTAAGCTAACAAGTGGGAATAAAATAAATCTGTATTTCTTCCCACGCCTTTTCAGAAGTATAAATTGAATAAATGTTCTTAGTTTGATTAGTATTTTTTCCATCATTTCTTTCATTGATGTCAGTCCATTTATGTATGATTTTTGTTTTGTTTTACATGTCCGAAATACAAACACCGGAAATATCTGTATTGTTAATAGTGATTCATATAATGAAGTCAGACTAGTACGGACTCTATGCAGAGCATGCATGCATCGTGTAAGCTTCCTGAAAACAGACACATTACTTTAAGCCCACTAATTGCACGCAAACTCCGAAAAAACGCCTTTTTTTAATGTAACGAGCATCGTATATAACAGCAGTATGTCTAAGTTTTGCAATAAAGGACAACCATTTAAGAATCCGGTGAGTTCTGCGCGTTTAGGTGAGTGAACGGAGCAGGTGACCGGTCCAAGATGGCGGCCCCACGGCTCGTCAGCTCCCATAGGCGGCAGCGGTCAATGCTGCTTCTAGTCTTTATTGTTTCTATGGTGAAAACAGCCTCACGTGAATTAAACTCTTTAACACACGTTTACAACAAGATATCAACCCCCCTCCCCCATAGTTTCTACAGAAGTCCTCTTACCTTCAGGTTCTTTCTTCACATCCTGCAGCTGATTGAGTCCTACAGGTTTCAAGTCCAGTTGGTCATGCAAAAGCAAAGTTTCACTGCAGTTCATTCTGAAATAAAACATTTTCTTCAAGGTGTCCATACTCGCTCTTTTCGTTTAAAACAAACCAGGCTTGCGCAGACTCAATTACAGCCTTAACTGAGCCTTCGATGGTGGTTACGCAGACGCAGACGCCGCACGAAAAAACCCAGTTTTATTATCCTTTATGTTTTCATCATGCAAACTTCTACAGCGTCAGTGTTTGCAAATGTGTCTTGTGTTTCTGCACGTGTGGGGACTTTGATCAGGCAACCGCAGGGACACGCTTTCATTCTTCTTCTAGGGTTGCAACAGTCGCATTTAAGGCGTGTTGCTGCCATCTACCGCTCAAACTCCACACAGTAAATTTCAGAGCCCTGCTCGTTTGCAGCATGATCACTCAAACGGTCGTGACACTAAAGACTGTAACATGTGAACACATGGTTATTGAAATAAGTCACAGAAGAGTTTTTGATGTGTGGTTGAACTGCGTTGGGTAGTAAAATATCTGTTTAGATCTTTGCTACTTGTGTTCAGAGAGATAATACATCATTTCCACCTGAGTTTCTTTAATGGACAAAATCAATGACTGCCAGTCAGTTTGGATAATAAATTAGGATGTGAAATTAATCAAAAATGTCAAAGAACAAAATATGAATTGAAGCGGCAGTAAACAAGTTTTCTGAAAAATATTCAATATGAAATTTAATTTAAAATACATATTCAACCATATTCAAACCAGTGCCTGTCTAAATGTTGTATCAGTACCCCAGAAAGGCAGTCAAGTGACCACTCTGCCCTCTTCACATTCAAAACCGATTCAAAATTATACTGAAGGACAGACTGGACAGGGAAGGATTGTGGGCAAAGAACACAATTTATCTGCAGTATCAAGATGCATTTTGAGCTTAGATATTTTAGATAGATAGATATTTTTTTATACCATTTAGACAGACCCCTTTGTTAATCAAACCGAAACCACTGATGTTAATTCATTAGGACATTAGCTCTAAGGCTTTCAGGACAAATAAAGAATGAATTATCTGATCAATAAAGAACAGTTAACTAAATCCAAAGATGAATAAATCACAAAAGTTAAAATCAGTAAAAAACAAAAAACAAAAAAACATTTTGCTGCTTATCGACTCACTTTAATACAACTCAGCATGTGTGTCATCTTTTCTACACCAAGTCTTACCCCCTTTCATCCGAATTCACTGATTTTTTCCCAACATTTTATTTATTGGATTTTAATAATTTCTTAGAACAAAAAGAATGAAATTAAAATATCAAGAAATTCCCTCCCCTTCACAACAATGCCCCAGAGTAAGGAACAAAAAACAGACCAAAAAAATTTAACTGAAAACAATAACAGGTAAAAAAAAAAACAACAACAAATTGAATATGTAATATAGTAGTCTGCACAAATGTAAAAAAGCACAAGGAGACACAAATGTACAAGTACATATCAGGGTTCTTATGTGTTTTTACAAGTTAAATTTAAGACTTTTTGTGACCTTTTTAAAACCACTTAGAACAGAATTTAATGCCCATTTCATGGCCACACTGGCAAAAACACAGATCCCTCTACAAAAAAAGAGAGACAGGTTGAACAACAACCACACACACATAAACAGAGTATATACTGTAAAAAAAGAAAACAAAACTCCCAAATCCATAAAATTCTCAGCGTAAGGTTGTTTTCTTTCATGCATAAATAAAGGCTTCCTGTGTGTGTTGAGTTCAATGTTCCCCGGTCATTTCTACCTGCAAAGTCTACGATAAATTGATCCCTAATTTCATCATTATGGTCAGGTAGGAAATTAGTTTACGACTGTCACTCTGTGGATGTGTTTCTCTGACATTTCTCCAACACACTTTAACACAATGACTGAAAACTATATTCATGGCATTTATTCTGAGTCATACAAGTGACGGAAATCTGTTGAAGTCCAATGTAATTTTTTAAGTTTATAGTTTGGGTCTTTTTCAAGATCATTTTTCCATGGAGACGGATAAGAACTAAGATTTTCTTTGAAGCCTGATAACAGCTCATAAAACTGGACAGTTGGTTTTGAATGAATCGTTCAATTGTCGATGGCGTAGGTTCCATTGTAGTTTTCATTTTGGGAATATATGAATCCTAATTTGCAAATACTTCTTCCTGTGGAAGTCGCACTTATCAATTACTCGTTGGAAACAAGGTTATAATTGCTTTGGATTTTTAATTATTTTCAGTTTTTATTTAGTATTGACTTTTTGTTTTTCAATTCAGTTAGTTTTACTTCGTTTTTTGAGCAGCTTTATTATTTTTTTTCAGTTTCTGGTTATTTGAATAATTATTACGGGTCTAACGATTCGATTAAACAAAGATTTTATACGTATCATGATTCATGGTTTCTGTTTGATTTCATGTGACTGAATCATATCATATTGTAAATTAACTAATATCATCCATGAATCGAATCATTGTTTAACTGAATCGTTACACGCTTAATCACTATTGTGAATTTAGCCTCTTCTTAAATGGGATTGGATGTAAACTTTCATACATAGCTGTAGGCGTGTAACATGAAAGTTTAGGAGCTTCATTTAAGAAATTATTACTGATATAGTAGGAAATGGGTTCTGTGTTTTTACTTTAAGTATGCTTACACTGAATAAATATACAAGCACAGGAAGTCTCAATCCAAGCGGGAACCTCTGTTTTTAGACCGTAAGATGGTTGCGTGAAGTTGTGCAGCCCAGTAATAAAGTTTCATGTTAGGCAATGTGAGCCCTCCTTGTTCATATGGTATAAAAGGGAGGGCTGCAGTCTCGGTTGTTTGTTCCAAATAAAACTCGTGAAGTGTTTAACTGTGAAGAAAAAGAAGATGTAAAGGAAATGGGATTGACTGAAAAAGATATAAAAATTCAGTAATTATAGACATTTTCATAATATTAATTAGTCCTATCATAAAAATGGGCATCAGGCTCCATCTCAAAACACACTCCAATCCTTTTAAATCACACGTGTCATTTTCCAGGACTCTGCTTCTGCAGAGCGCCAGTAGCTCATTAGCAAATTTCCTCTGAGTTGTGGGAAGAGTCCGGTTAGCTGCTCAGGTTCATGACATTGACTACGTTTACATGCCATCAAAATTCGGGTTACGGTCAATATTCTGGGTTTCTGAAGGATTAGAAATAACCCGTTTACATGGAGCAGACAGAGTTACTCCTGTATACGTGATAACTGAAATCAACTGGAATATTCCAACCCAAACCGCAATGCACGGAAACCGTCATTATGATGGTGGATAATGAACCATCCGCTGTGGGCCAATTTTGAGTTTAGTTTTCTCAACTTATGTCCTCTAGCATAAGAAATATGTCACAAGAACATATAAACAAGAGTGGATCTTTAAAGGTACAGTTTGTAAGAATTACTGACATCTAGTGGTAAAGATGGGTATTTTAAAGAAAAGATGTGTTCTTTCACATGACTTCATATTCTGTTGTGAATGTATGGTGGCTGTTAGTGGCCAGAGTTGTGTGAGTGTCTCAGGTGTAGCTATGACTAGACTATGAGGAACTACTTTTAATGTCTTTTAAGGCATTACTGATCCCAAACAGTCTCTCACTCCCATAAAGCAAAACTGGTACAGCAGTTTTAAAGTTCAGAGGGTTCTCACTTAACACACATTGTTTTGTCCATTCAGGGACACCGTAGTAAAAATGGTGGAACAAATATGGCAGCCTCCATATGTGCACCATCCATTAAGTAGATATAAATGACTCATTCTAAGAAAATAAACATAACAGTTAATCTAGTACAGCGATTACACATCAATACAAACACAGTTTTGAATCATATATCACATTTTTCTGCCACTGACCTTTGATTTTTTCCACACTGTACCTTTAAGAGATTTTTCTACCTCTTGAATTCTCTTATTAATCTCATAAATTTTCTTCTTTATGGCTAAAAGATGCACCTTCCAGATGCTCATCCTCCTCAAACATTTGACTTCTTCTGGGAACTTTCTGCTTTTTTGTGTGAGTTGGCAAGTGTTGCACCAGATGCGACTTTCTATAAAACCTTTTAAAACACAGATCACATGAAAACGGCTTCACTCCCGTGTGGATTCTAGCGTGCATCGTCATACTTCCATGTCGCGTAAATCTCGCGCCACAGTCACCGCAACAGTACGGTTTTTCACCCGAGTGGTCAATCAAGTGCACACGGAGATCGCTCTTTAGTGTAAATCGTCTATCGCATTTGCTGCAAGCGAATGGCTTTTCTCCTGTGTGAATTCTAACGTGTCTCTTCAGCTCTGCAGGCCTAAAAAATGCTTTTGGACACAAACTACATTTATATGGTCTCTCTGCTCCGTGGAGTCGCATGTGACTAGAGAGGCTGCTTGAACTGCTGAACGTTTTACCACAATCCTGACAAAGGTATGATCTGTCAGTGTTGTGACATTTCTGGTGAAGCTTGAGTTGACATTTATTTCTAAATCTTCTACCACATTCATTGCATTCACATGGTTTCTCCCCTTTGTGCATTAGGGCGTGTACATGCAGCTCACGCTTCATTTTAAACTTTTTGCCGCAATCACTGCAAGTGAAAGGTTTCTCCCCAGTGTGGCCCATCGTGTGATATTTAAGTTCACCTTTACATCTAAATGTTTTTCCACACTCAATACAAGGAAATGGTTTATCTCCAGTATGAATCATCTTGTGCAATCTAAGTTCACTCTTAGACCGAAACGCTTTGTCACAGTTACTACAAAGAAACGGTTTCTCCCCAGTGTGGCTCATCATGTGAAATTTAAGCCCATTTCTAGTTTTAAATCCTTTGTCGCAATCACTACACTTAAAAGGTTTCCCGTCAGTGTGCACTAGGAGGTGTACATTGAGATTACTCATTAATCTAAACTTCTTGCCACATTCACTACAAAGAAACGGTTTCTCCCCGGTATGGATCGTCATGTGATTCTTAAGCTCACAATTCGATCTAAACATTTTGCCACACTTACCACAAATAGTAGATTTCTTCTTAGAGTGGCTAATCAGGTGATCTTTAAGCTTACTCTTAGATCTAAATGTTTTGTCACATTCAGGACAAGGAAACGGTTTCTCCCCAGTGTGGGTCATCATGTGATTCTTCAGCTCATACTTATATCTATACTTTTTGTCACAATCACCACAAGGAAACCGATCCTTATTAATGTGACTTTTCTTTTGTAGATTGCCATTTTGTTTCTCTGTAAAAGGTTCACTAACCAGAGAGGTGGAAGAATCATTTTCTAAATGGCGCTTCATGTGTTTGTTAAGAGACTGCTTGTGGAGATATTGTTTACCACACACAGAGCATCTGAAGGAGCTTTTGGCCTTTTCACTGACTGGTTTTGGTTTCCAATCATCACCTCCGTTCTCACTTTCAGATTCATTGTTGTCTCCATTGGCCTCTGAAGCGTTTTTATCCAGATGTGGCTGTGAGTTACTATCTGGACTTGGATTCCTGCCTGGTTCTGGTTCTTTTAAGTCCTCCTCATTAGGTTCTGTTTGTGTCTCTGTTGCTAGGCAGCAGGTTGGAGGTTCTGTCTCTCTGCTGTTTTCAGGTTTGATTTGATGAAGCTGTGAGAACTGAGGTTTCTCTTCATCTTCTTCACTCTTCACAGAAACATTGACTATGTTGATATCAGTCTCCTCCTGTGCATAAAACTGCTCTCCCTGCTGACTGGTCCAGAGTTCCTCCTCTTCCTCCTTTACATTGAGGGGCCCTGGGTCCTGCTCTGTTAGACTGGAGCTCCAGCGAACCTCCTCTTTCATAGCACACAGCTGCTGGACATCTGCAGGAAAACACAGAAATATACATGGACATTATGGAAAACTTTGCCTTAATTATCCTGCAAACATTACTGATGTGATTATTTCATATCTGTGAGATTATCAGTGGCTTTGTGTTGCTCTTTAACACGATTCAAAAGTTGGTGCTGATACAAACTTTTCGAGAAAGTCATCATTTTATGATACACTGCTCCCCAAATATTACGGTGTGTTCCAGTTGTCTCGGAATTCATTTTTCCCTGTTAATTTTGCCAGAAATTATGTCATCAGCTTGTTTTTTTGAGCTTTGTGCTTGTAATTTGCAAAGGACCCCAAGATTCAGAATTCATAATGACTGTGCCCAGTAGCACTGTTGTGTTTATTAAACTCTATAAAAAAAATTTCTGTCAATACAAAATCAGCTGTAAACAGCAGAATTATTATTGAAGTAGTCTTTTATTTTTAGGAAACATCATTTAAATTGGTGTTGTTGATTAAACACTCCCATTTACACCACTTGAAAAAAACAAACAAACATACAAAATATTTTAATTTTGAGACTCAAATTTGTATGACTTTTTAACTTCACAATTATTACCTTTTATCTTGTAATTAGGTCTTTTTTAATCTACTATTACTTTTTAAATCATAATTAGGGCTGTTAAAAGTTTAATTCTGATTAATTTTATTTTCAAACAGTATTTTTTTTATTCTTTAGTACAGTTATATGCAGAAAATACATTAACTTTTGTTTTAAAACTTAAAGGCTAGAACCAAGCCAGAAATCTGGGAGTAGTCCATGACTCAGACCTGAATTTCAGCTTCACATTAAGACAGATGTGAAGTCAGCCGGTGAGGACCGGATCAGCAGCATTCTGGCCTGGACTGCCGCCGTCTGAAGGACTTTACGGAGACATGTAAGGACAGGGTTTCAGTAGTCTAGTCTAAAGATAAATGCAGAATTCCTGCTGAGACACCTTTAATCCTAAATATGTTCTAGAAGTGATAAAAGTAATGTGATTAATCAGGATTAATCTTTTGACGGCCCTAATCATAATATTGACTTATCTTAAAGTGACTTTTATGTCATTTTATTTGGTATTTATGATAATGTGAGCCTTTTTAGGTTTAACTGATGAGGTGAGAAAAATTTGACCAGACTTTTGTTCATACAACTTTGATAATGTCTACTTCAAAATGTCTCTGAAATGTGTGACCATCCAGCTGTAAAAGGCATTATTACACTCTTGTAGGATCTGGATTTTGGGTTTCAGTGCTTGGGGCTAAAGTTACAGATGTTCCAAAGGGGGTTTTAATGGCCTTCACACATATCTAAAGTGTTTGTTGCTCTTCTATTGAATGTTTATTACTTTTAAACTTCAAAATAATGACTTATCTTGTAGTTATGACTTTGACTCTTATAATTAATCACTTTTAAATCTTATAATTAAGGCTGTCAAAAGATTAATCCTGATTAATCTCATTGTCAAACAGAAGACTTTTTTTTTATTCTTTAGCACTGCTATATGCAGAATATACATTAACTTTTGTTTTACAACTTAAAGGCTAGAACCAAGCCAGAAATCTGGGAGTAGTCCTGGACTCAGACCTGAATTTCAGCTTCACATAAAGACAGCTGTGATCAGACTGTGAGGAATGAATCAGGTCTAAACTGTCGCTGTCTGAAGGACACTAAGGAGACATGTAAGGACACGGCTTCAGTAGTCTAGTCTATGAAAGATAAATTTTACGCCTTTAATCATAAATATGTTCTAGAAGTGATAAAAGTAATGCGATTAATCTTTTGACAGTCCTATTTATAATTACATCTTTTAATTACGACTTTGAATGTCATTATTACAACTTGAAATGTCATATTATGAGTTTCAATGAGATATTTTTTCCCAAGCGAGGGACACAAGCTTCCATTTAAAAAAAAAAAAAAAAAAAACAGGAGTCTGATAAATATTCTTATTACATTTGCCTCTAAAATACTTCAGTTATCCTTGAAACAGAACAGATTAAAGCCGTGCGCGGTCCCGCCACGGGCATGTAATTCCTGGCATGCGGAAGTCGACAAAACATCGTCAACGGATCACTATCGTATCCGTTGTTGATATTCTATCAATTACTCATGAAATATTCGTGTTCCAGATCTGGTTCCGAAAGCATTAAAGGCAAACTGCGTCCAAACGCTGCTGATCAGTTAAATTAAACCACAAAATGACGCATATGAGCCCGCAACAACGTCCAGGTGATGCATTAAAACAAGCTAACAGATCAGTTATAACCGCAGTTTCTAACAGAAATACTCTCATTAAATCTATAATCACTCTTACCATCGGGCTCATTCTGGACATCGTGCAGCTGATTAAGTCCGAAGGCTTCAGCCTCCAGTTGGTCATATAAAAGTGCATTTTCAATACTGTTCGGTTTGAGGTAAAACACTTTTTTCAAGGTGTCCATCGTCGCTTTTTTCCCTTCTTATTTCGTTTGCGACAAACCAGGCTTGCGAAGATTCAGTAACGGCTTATTGTCCTTGACGTTCCCATCATGCAAACCTCAACAGTGTATCTGTTGTCTGCAAGCGAGCAGTTTGTGCACGTGTGTATTGGTTTTGGATTTTGATCAGGCATCCGCACGGACACGCTTCTTCTTCTAGAGTTGCAGCTGAAGGTGCATTTATGGTGTGTTGCTGCCATCTACCACACAAATTCTTCATAGACTTATATATTATATATATATATATATATATATATACAGTCATCCTCAAAATTATTCATACCTTCCAATTAATAAATAGGTTAAATTCACAAAAGTAATTCAAATAACAAGACACTATAAAAGTTATTAATAAATACAAATTTACAAAATTATAATTTAGTGTAATAAAATATTGCTTCTGAATTGTGGTTGGAAATAAGAATATATATATATATATATATATATATATATATATATATATATATATATATAAAACAAACAAACAAACAAACAAAGCTGTCCCAGACACATTAGAGCACCTTTCCCATGAAGAGTGAACACCTGTCAGCAGGTGTAGAAATCTTTAACATAAAAAAAAAACTCCTGATTCCAGTGATTGCCTCAAAGTGTTGCTCAACAAAATTTTAGCTTAGCTTCAGAGCCCCTTTGTGCTTGTTTACTTGTTACTACAACTTAATAGGCAGTAAGTAAAAGCAAAATGTTTAGAGAATAAATGAAAAAGAATTGTTCCTTTTCCAATCAGAAAAATATAATTAGGAATCTTATCAAAAATGGATGTGATCAGAAATAAATAAAAAAAAATTCTCTCTCATCCCTTTGATTCCCCAAATTATCAAAGTTCACTTTAGAACAATGAAAAACATTTCTTCATGCTCCTGATCTTTTTTTTTTTTTTTTTTTAGATCAAGATTTAGGTTGGAAAGTAATGGATGTAAATGTAGCCAAAACACATCAAACTCAGGAACATCTTTCCTACAGTTGCTGTGTTATTAAATCCATTTTGGACAAGATTTATGAGTCTTTATCTGGAAAGAATGTAAAACCTACATTTGATCATAATAAGGATGCTGAGTACTTGTGTAGTAATATCTTCAATATTGAGACATTTTACAAACACAAGTGTACAATTTTTTATGTTTCTACAAAATCTAAGGATATTAAGAATAATGCTGGTGTTGCAACGCTGCCATCTGCTGGACATTTGTATTCACTACATGATGCAGTCAGTGAGGTCAGCTTAAGCGGGCATCAGTTATGTCACATTACAGTAAAATCTCCTTTTTGCTTCAATCAGTTTTAAAGTTTCCATTCGCCAACTTGTCTTTCTTTCACTGTATTATATTTTTTGATAGGTGGCAAATCACTTACCTCTTTGAACACGTTACTATTTTATTATTTTAGCAAAGCCATGCTGTTTCAAATGTAAATATTTTCTTCATTTCTTCTGCTCTAATTAAAGGGCCTGGTTTCTGAAATAAAAACAGAAGACATGGCCCATTTATTTTATTGATTATTTTTAAAATAAAGTATTTGATGGAAGTAAAAGTGAAGAAATAATACTTAAAAGCATCTACTCACACAAAATTCTGTAAAAACTTGAAATGTAATATATCTGATTTTATACTCTGGATGACTATTTAGAAAAGAATAAAATAAATTCAAATAATCCTATTTAATTATCTTTTGCTTCTTTGATACTTAATGCAAAGCATTTAATCCGTACATTGTCGCATCTAAGAGAATAAAAGGCAAGACTGTCTTTAAAACATTTAAATACACCTGCAGCAGATTAGTTTGTATGACAGGGTAGCAAAGTGGGTGTTATATTTGTTTGGATTATAATTTAGCTGCATTTTACTTTGCTATATTTTAAAGACATTAAAAAATGACGAGACAAGAGATTTTATTCAAAGCTTTGATTAGACATTTGTAAACTATTAAAAATGAGTTTCATGCATTCAAAAATAAGTAAAAAGTAATTAATTGTGTGCATAGAATAAAAACAGAACATTAACCAGCACGTGTCTGGCCATGTCCTTATGAAAAATGGCTCCAGGTCTGGTTCAGAGCCAGGTTTTCAACAGCTTTAACTCTCTTAGGTACCACAGCGTAGACGAGCCGACACCAGACACCATGTGCAACAAGATTAAATGCAGTGACAACATACAAACAAAAAAAAAAAACAGTCTCAACAGGCTCAGCAGATACCCCACATCTTTTCTCTTTAACATTAACTTTAATTACAACTATCTGTTCCAGCAGTTGCAAAACAGGTTCATCACCGTGATCGAGCTAAAAAGACCTTGATGCTGGATAATTTAGCTCATCTAAAGGCACTTGTGACTGCAGTTTTACAGCAAGTAAAATATAGAAAATTTAGCAGATTAAGTTGCATAAAAATGGCGTAAAATCTTTGTTTTCCACCAGAACACCAGCGTGGTGTAATAATACAGTAATAACACCTCATGTAGCCATAATTACAGTTCTTGGTAGTTTCTAGACCTCTTCTGATTACAGAGAGGAAATATTACAGCTGATGTGAGCAGGTTTCATTAGCTTGTTTTAGCAGCATCAACTAATAAAAAGAAGTAAAAAAAAAAAAAAAAAACAGCATGTAGGTGCAAATTGATAAAAGGATCATTTCAAGTTAAAAGAATGTGTGATGAATATGGCTTCAGGCCTCCTTCACAGAAACAAGTCACCCCCCCGGAATAAAACATCAGTAATGAAGCACATTCATCTCCCTGAATAAACCCTGAAACGCAGATGTTTCTACTTCTTGTGGACTTTCTGATTGTGTCTCTTCAGAGTTCCTGGTCGTGGAAACTTTGCTTCACAGAGACCACACTGAAACGGTTTCTCTCCTGAGTGAATGGCCATGTGCGCTTTCAGATGACCGCTCCTGATAAATTTTTTCCCACAATCATCACAAGCAAACTTCCTCTTACCCTTTTCTTTGTAATCAGATTCTTTCTGATCTCCTGAGTGGAGCTTCATGTGTCTCTGAAGATGTGAATTTCTGTAAAATGTTTTATCACACTTCTCACAGGCAAACAGTTTCTCTCCCGTGTGGAGTTTCTCGTGTCTCCCCAGACTTCCCACGCGTGAGAAGGCCGCCCCGCACACACTGCAGATGAACGGTTTGAGTCCTGAGTGGTTTATCATGTGCGCATCGAGATCGGCCTTCAGTCTAAACTTTCTATCGCAGCTGCTGCAGGCGAATGGTTTCTCTCCAGAGTGAATCTTCAGGTGGGACTTTAAAACAGCCTCCTGGTTGAAGCTTTTCCTGCAAACGTCACACTGAAAACGTTTCTCCGTCGAGTGAACGGTCGCGTGAGTCTTCAAACAAAGTCGAGATTTAAACGTTTTCCCACATTCGTCACAAGCAAAAGGTCTCTCTCCTGTGTGGGTTCTCATGTGAAGCTCCAGGCTGCTCTGATATAAAAATGTTCTACCACATTCACCACAGTGTTTGTTTTTCTCTCTTCTTTGGCCTTTGGACTTCTTTTTCTTCACTTTCCGATCCTCCACGCAGCTGGACGGCCTCTCTCTTTTATGACATGTCATGTGTTTCTGGAGAGACTGCTTAGACGCCAACTGTTTGTCACATATGGAGCAGATGAAGGAATTTTTGGCAGTTTCACTTCGTACTTTAACCTTTACCTCCGACTGAGGCGCTCTAGTCTTCCTCACACGATAGTCAACGTCTTCGATTTCAGATCCTGAACCTGACAAATGATCATTCCAATCATCATCATCATCAGTGACTGATTCTGAATCATAAGGATCTGGGTTTTCAGCTGGTTCTGGTCCTCCACAGTCCTCCCCATCAGGTTCTGCTTTTGTCTGCGCAGATGAGTTTTTGGTTGGAGGTTCAGCCTCTCTGTCGTCCTCTGTTTTGGTTTGATGGAGCTCAAGGAACAGAGGTTTCTCTTCATCCTCTTCTGTTTTTACAGTAACACTAAATAAGAAGTTGTTACTGGGAGTTTTCTCCTGCCCATTAAGCTGCTCCTCCTCCATCTGACTGGTCCACATCATCTCCTCTTCCTTCTTCATAGCGAGCTTTGGATGATCCTGAGTCAGACCAGACTCCTGCTCATCAGGAAAATCTTCTTTCACCTCCATGAGCTGCTGGTCGTCTGAAAGAAATGAAAGAAATTTCACATGACTGGCTTGTGGAGAGAAGACGTGAGCCATGTTGCATGCTGGGACAGGAGGATCATCCTGTCAGGCGGGGATCTCAAACTCGGGTCCCTGAGTCATGGGCAGACTGGCCATCGGGAGCACCGGGACTTTTCCCAGTGGGCCGGGCTGCTAAATGTTCAGCAGCAACACAAGTTAATGTCAGTATTCACAGCATCCAAGAAAAGAGTGAAGCCACATGATGATGGAGAGATGAGCCGGTGGAAGTTCCACAAACGGATGCAGAGCAAGTGGAGAAAGAAGAAAAAGAAGAAATATTCACTTGGGCTGATGTTCGTACATTTTATTCATGTTCCGGCTCCATTTTTATATATATACTGTGTATATATACCCAGTTTGTGTTGCTGTTTGAAAAAAAATCAGCAGTTAAAACAGCGAAACGTTTCATCTGTAAAATGCAACATGGAGCAGTCATATCAAAACAAACAACAAAAAACAGTACAAAACTAACAAAGGCTGTTGTGATACTTCTTATAGTTTGGGTAATGTTACAGTTATTACTTACAAACTTTGAAGACTGAACACAAAAGTTACATTTGTAATGGTTTATTTTAACTAAAATGTGGTCTTACTTCTTGGTGCAGAAAAATTAATGATCCAACTGCAAAAATGAGGATTTTTTTGGTGTAATAAACATTATTACAGTTTAATTATTAAGTAATTAAACAATAAAAGACTTTAAAAAAACAGAATCAATTCAGCACTAAAACTATTGAACATTTACCACCTGCAGAGCCACCAGGATCGCAGGTGACCCCAAGCAACAGAGTCTTCACCCTGCCGTCGTCTGGAAGGAGGCTGCAGAGTCTCCGGACCCGAACCAGCAGGCTCAGAGACAGCTTTTTCTACCAGGCAGTGAAGACGCTCAACTCCCTCCCTGCTCTGCCCCCTGCTCTGGGGGGTTTATTATATTTTATATAATAAAGGATTGTAATTTCATCTGTGTTGTATGTCTAACATGTGGCACATTTGACAATAAAGTTGACTTTGACATGGTCCAAAAACGGTTTGCAAAGTTCCATTTAGGGAGCACACAAATTTATGATTTTACAAGTTAAGAACGCTAAAAATTTAGTGATTTGGTGGAATTATTGCCTACAAAATCAGTGTATAAAGCTAGAAATAACTTACTACCCGGTCATTTACAAATAAAATGTTTTATAATCGTGAAGGTGGATATAATTTTAGGAGAAAATTAAACCTGAAGATTTTAAGTGTGACAAAAACTTAGCCTGGTCCACCAGCCTGACCAACGCCATGTATGAGATTAACCTTCATGAAAAGATCAAACAATGCCCAAACATTTCTCAGTTTAAAAGAGGATTTAAAGAACTAGTATTCAACAAGTATAAAAGTAGAGAACATAGACATAAATAAAATTCTACACAGAATTACAAATAAATATGAAAATAGAGAACATGATGGTTAAGTACAGGTGCATAAATATGAATGAATGCATTGAGGTACATTGGTTACGTTTACATGCGGATGTTGGATTGCAAATTTTCTGTATTTTCTATATAATTATTTATCAAATTTGATCCAGTCTTGTAAACTGCCAATAAAGAGAATGAGAGATTAAGGGTCAACTTTAAGGACAGATATGATGATGAAAAGGGGCAGGACTAAATAAGTTTCACTTCATCCTGCTCCTTTTTTTGGACCTTTTGGACTTGATAGTAACTGTTACTTTTCTTCACTTAATTTTTTATTTTCTATTAATATGCTGAATGATTTATTTATGTGTTATTTAGGTTTTGTCCAAATAAAGAAAGAATCAAATACTTTTGATCATATATTTTAGTTTTACTTTAATTTGCAAAAAATTCTACATTTTTTAATTTTTTCTGTCCAGATGAGGTGCTGCGTGTAGATTAATGACAAATGAAATTATCTTTTTTGATTCTAGCAAATGGCTGCAATGTAACAAAGAGTGAAAAGTTTAAAGGGTCTGAATACTTTCCGTATCCACTGTATATCCAACCATGACACTTTCATTTTGAAATTTACCAGATGCTTTACGGTGCACCTACAGCTGTGTGAAAAAGTTTTTGCCCCCTTCCTAATTTCTTACTTTTTTGCATGTTAGTCACACTTAAATGTTTCAGATCATCAAACAAATTTTAATGTGAGTCAAAGAAAACACAAGTAAACAGAAAATGCAGTTTTTAAATGAAGATTGTTATTAGTGGGAGGGGGATCCAAACCTCCATGGCCCTGTGTGAAAAAGTGATTGCCCCCCCTGTAAAAAACATAAACTGTGGTTTATCACATCTTTGAAAAGCAGAGTTCAGTTTCTCTAGCCACACCAAGGCCTGATTACTGCCACACCTGTTCTCAATCAAGAAATCACTTAATTAGGACCTGCCTGATGAAGTTTAGTAGACCAAAAGATCCTAAAAAGCTAGACATTATGCTGCAATCCAAACAAATTCAGTAAAAAATGAGAAAGATCTATCAGTCTGGAAAAGGTTAAAAAGCCATTTCTAAAGCTTTGGGACTCCAGAGAACCACAGTGAGAACCATTATCCACAAATGGTGAAAACATGGAACAGTGGTGAACCTTCCCAGGAGGGGCCGACTGACCAAAATGACCCCAAGAGCACAGCGACGACTCATCCAAGAGGTCACAAAAGACCCCAGAACAACATCCAAGAACTGCAGGCCTCACTTGCCTCAATTAAGGTCAGTGTTCATGACTCCACCATCAGAAAGAGACTGGGGGGCAAAAATGGCTGCATGGCAGAGTTCCAAGACCAAAACCACTGCTGAGCAAAAAGAACATAAAGGCTCGTCTCAGTTTAGCCAGAAAGCATCTTGATGATCCCCAAGACTTTTGGGAAAATACTCTGTGGACTGTCGAGACAAAAGTGGAACTTTCTGGAAGGTGGAGGTCCCATTACATCTGTCGTAAAAGTAACACGGCAATTCAGAAAAGGAACCTCATACCAACAGTAAAATATGGTGGTTTTAGTGTGATGGTCTGGGGCTGTTTAGCTGCTTCAGGACCTGGAAGACTTGCTGTGGTAAATGGAACCATGAATTCTGCTGTCTACCAAAAATCCTGAAGGAGAATGTCCGGCCATCTGTTGGTGACCTCAAGCTGAAGCGCACTTGGGTTCTGCAGCAGGACAATGATCCAGAACACACCAGCAAGTCCGCCTCTGAATGGCTTAAGAAAAACAAAATGAAGACTTTGGAGTGGCCTCGTCAAAGCCCCCACCTGAATCCCATTGAGATGCTGTGGCATGACCTTAAAAGGCGGTTCATGCTGGAAAAGCCTCCAATGTGGCTGAATTACAACAATTCTGCAAAGATGAGTGGAACAAAATTCCTCCACAGCGCTGCAGAAGACTCACTGCCAGTTATCACAAACGCTTGATTGCAGTTGTTGCTGCTAAGGTGGAACAACCAGTTATTAGATTTAGGGGGCAATCACTTTTTTACACAGGGCCATTTAAGTTTGGATCCCCCCCTCCCCTTTGAAAATAAAAATTTCTTTTAAAAACTGCATTTTCTGTTTGCTTGTGTTATCTTTGTCTCACATTTAAATTTGTTTGATGATCTGAAACATTTAAGTTTGACTAACATGCAAAAAAGTAAGAAATTAGGAAGGAGGCAAACACTTTTTTCACACAGCTGTATGTCTGGATTCCAGTCTGGTCCTATCTGAACTACAAAGCCTGGGAGCATGCTCCGTCAAAAATAAATCTGATATCCAGATGCCTATAGTTAGCAGAGAGCCATTGAGAGATGCGTCCGGTGTGAACTACACCATACACTAAAACAGCTCCGGAGCTAAACGGTTAGCTAAACGGATCTGGTGTGAATTGGCCTTCACTGTAGGACACAAAATTTTTCTTGTTAAAAAAACAAAAACAAAAAAACAGAGAAAACTTGAAACTGTAAAAACAAGTTGATAAAAGATTACATTCTACCACGTGTATGATTGTGGCACAGTTCTGTTCTGTCCGCTCATAGGCACAAACTTGGCCATTTCTTGCCTGTAGTCATCACAAGATTTGTAGTTTAATTACCAACACTCCCAGCAATCCGAGCCTCCAAGAAAGACAGAAATTTCTAATTGCTGCGTTTTATTAAGCATTTTCTTCGTAGCCAACACTTCTCAATGAAAAAACGTTAAAAATCAAGACTAGTCTAAATCAAATTTAAGACACTGGAAGAAAAGCTGGCTGTTTCAAGACTTTTTAAGGCCTTAAATTCAAAGTTCAGAATTTTAAACATTTTAAGATTTTTTTAAGACCTGCATGAGGATCGGTAAGCAAACCCAGAACACCATCAACCATGATGACACAACATAACACAGGTCGAATGACACTTCTGAAGACCAAGCGTTCGGTAGAAACATCTCAAGGTAATTACTGCTAAGCTGAGCAAACAAAACCCTGCTGCTTAAAGGTATAGTCCGAAGTTCCCCCCAGTGAAAATAAACGTTAGACTTGTGCGAGTGAAATCCGTCTCAATCAGCACCTTTGGGTCTTTACTCGCGTGCAGTGGTGTGTTTGAATGCAACTTCCTCTCCACCTGCCTGTAATTCGCTCTTTCGGATTATTTTGTTGTGCTCGGGACGTTTCTGGGTGGAGATTTCTGTTTATACCAGCAGCCAATGACAGAGCTAAGGACATGACGCTGTGTGGGAATAAGCTCATGATTGGAGCAGACGCCAATCACTCGAACTCTCGAAGAATAAAAGTAAGAAATGAAAAAACTTTAGATAATGGAGGTTGGAAAACCAGGGCTAATATTAGTTTGGCTTTTACCTGCTTCTGAGCTCTGAAGGAGAGGCTTGAAGCTGAATAGTTTGAAAAACGAGGTGGCCATTAGCCTGGGAAGGAGGGCCGCTAAATTTGAATGCTGTTGTTTGCAAATATAAACGGTGGGGGGGACTTCGGACTCTACCTTTAACACTGTACATTTAGGTGTGTGTGTGTCCATTCCATCTACCAGCCATCACTCGTAGTGAAGTCCATCATAGAAGGCCTCAAAATCTTTTGGTAAAACCTTCTTCAGTTCTTGAATGTGTTCGAACTTTAATCCTTTCACTTTCTGTTTGCATGTGTAGAGGTGTGTCACTGTGGTGTTTCTCTCCCTCCTCAGAGATGGGGGCAGGTAGAGTTCCCAGTAGTCCGACTGGCACAGCAAGTAATCCATTGTGCCATCCTCGTTGTACCTAATGGAAGTGCACAAGAAAAGACAGTGGATATTTGCATGACCATTGTTTTAGACATTTCAGGTATTGTCAGATCTAATATGTGTGAGATAAAATACCTGATTCCTCGGAGGTCATGCTCTGTGTGGTTATCGGCGGTTGTTCCTGGTCGGATGGACTTGCAGAGGTTCACTTGACTGAAGTCCATGAAAAAAGTGTGGTCCACATATTTCACTCGGTACGGCCTGGGATTGGGGCGAGCATCCTGGATCACTGCAATATATTCAGCTGGAACGTGGACGTCTCGGCGCTTCAGTTGTCTCTCGGTCATACGATGCACAGAATGACATTCCATTTGTGTGTGACCTTCTTCAAGGAACTTCTGCGTCACTGGCTTCTGCTTTTCACTAGCAAACTTGAGGAGGGCGTTGCTCAGGAGCAGGTTTTTGTAGCCACATCCATCACTCCACAGGACGTATTCCTCATAGGATGGGTGTGCTTCAAGATAGTCAACAATGCACGAAGCAAACTCGTTGGTAGAAAGGCCAGCTTCTCCATTGTGCCACAAGTAAACCGTTGCATCATGAGATGCCATGTTGAAGATGGTGAAGTTGTGAACGCAGAGCTTGGTCTTGTAATAGAAGGCAGGGAATTGCAGCTTGGGGCAGAGCAGGGGCCCCAGCAGATCCATGCACACCAGCAAGGTCTTCTCATCCACCTCTTCCCTTTCCTTCTGCTTCATGGCTCGTGCACTGTCTTTTCTAAGGCAGTGCTCCTCCCACTTGGCAGCGTCAATGTTCCCATCCTTGAATGCGCAACAGGTTTCACACTGGTCTTTCTTTGGATGGAAAAGAGAAAGATTTAAATCCTCAAACATGGTGGAAAACGCTTGCCTTGACAGAGGCCGGATACCGTGTTCTGCACAAGAGTGCTTGTACAATGTGTGGAGGTAAAAGATGGACTTGAACATCGGGTCCAGATACAGCTTTGAAGAAGACCTACAATAGTGTGATGGGACTTTTGGTAGGTCCAGAAGGAAGGTCTTTAGGAAGTCCCGCTCTTCTGTTCCAATGCTCTCCCGAGGACTCTTCTCTACTCTTCTTCCCCTTCCCAGCCAGATATAACATAATCCCTCCTTCATCCCCAACGTTGCCAAGAACATGCGTTGACACACTCGAAGTTTTATTCCATCCACAATAAGGTGATAAAAAATGGTCGCTGGCCTCCTGGGCTCTTCTGCTTCTGTTTGCTGCTGCTTCACATCGCTCAACTCCACTAATGATTGGACAAAACTTTTCCTCTTGTCCCAGTCTAATATCTTCCAGAAGTATTTGAAAAGCTCCCTTCTCTTCGACTCTGGAATTCGTGTGCAGTGCAGTTTGGGGGACTTCTGGCAGATCCCAGTCTCGCATCGCAGGCCCATTCGTCTCGCCTCCTTCAAGACAACCTTTCTATTTTTCGTACCAAGGTAGGCTTCACCCCTCATCCGCCTCTGTTTGTGGACTTCGATCCTCCAAGCCTCAGATTGTTTCCTCCTTCTCTGCCTTCTCAGAAGAGTCTTACCACCTAGAGAGTCCATGAGTGAGACTTTATACATACACTTTCATGCATGCAATGTGTAAACTATTTATAACTGTTATATTATTACATTCTATGACATGTAAATTGCTATAAGCTGAGTTTTGGTTTGACAAAATAAAGCTATTATTATTATTATTATTATTACAATGAATAACATTATTTAGCACACTAAATAAATAAAAAAATTCACAATTAAATGCATAAGGGATGTTATGCACCCATGAGTTGATACATTTTGCAATCTAGCAGCTATAAAACATAGCTTAAGTGTTCAAAACCTCGTTTTGCAATTGTGGATACTAAATCTAGATCTGTAAAACCCTTTGAAGTTTTCTGAGGGTAAGTTTCAATACAGAAATGTTTCCTATACCAACCTTCATTTTTAGAGTTTTCTGGGACACAGTCACGAGAATCCTTATTTTTGAGTGAGTCTTGGGGGTGGGGGGCTGGTGGGGAGAGAAATATGTTTAGTACTGAATGCAAAGATGACAACTCAATGCTTCAAAAAGAATTTGCTTGTTCTACTGGCAGACTTTTTGTTCTTATTAGAAGCAAAAAAAAAAATTAAATTAAAAAAACAACTCTTGGCCACTCTTTAAATGAGTGAAAAAAAAAGAAAAATTATTATTTTTTTGCTTACTTTGAGTGTGAGGAGATATTTTGACTGGAAATTAGAAAAATATACTTGTTAAGATTTGAATTTTTGCAGTATTAACGAACCTGGCAAATCATCAGATGCACAGACAACCTCAGTGGAGACTGACAACAACCATGTTGCTGCAAAATAAATGTGTCAATGTCAATAAAATGCTAACTGTTAGCCATCTAATTGCCCCCCACACAGGTGGCATTTATTAGCCGACTCGTGGGTAGTCACCAGGATAGAGTTGTAAATAACAGAGGTGTCGTTGACCAAGAATTTTCATAGTTGACCTACTTTTGTCAGATCATATAATTTGCTGACGAATAGTCGAATCATGTTTTTTTTTCCCCTTATTGATTCATAATCTCATTTGCGTCTTTTCCTGCTCCAGAGAAAGAGCTATAACACCTCATTTAATAAATTTTATTTTTCATTTGGCATAAGATAACAGGACGTCTCCATCCACTTCTGTTTTTTTATATCACTAATTAGGCTGTAAGACATGTCTGCCTCTTTTTATTTATTTGAATATCTAACAAAAAGAAAATTACATGATGTGAAACAATTCATTAATTAGAATTTCATGTTTCATTTAAAGGAATAGTTCACCCATGGAATGATTTAATTTTTATTTTCCACTTACCCTCATGGTGAGCAAGACTATGGAACACTTTTTTAATATGTCAAATGTTTAATATGTCAAAAAAAGAAAAGAAAAAGAAATGTAAAATGCAGCCGGCGATCAGGAAGGTTTCTATTTTTCCCCCAACTTTCATATAATGGCGTTCGCTGGGACCCAAGCCAAAACTATCCATAAAAGTCCACAACAACTTGTCAATATTCCTCCATGCTGCTCGTCCAATGTAATCCAAGTGTCCTGAGTGGGTAGCGTCCAGAATTTACTACAAATGACATCATTTAGTACATTTTTAGAACCTAAACAGTGCTATATCCTTTTTCCTGCAAGCGCGCCGAAGCGCGTTCGCAACACTACGGATGCCTCGATGTCAGAGCCTACTCTGCCGAAAATGCAAGCGTAAAAGAAGAAATTTGCTGTTTACATTGTGCTAAGAGCGCCAAAGCTGCAGACAAACCCGGACAAACACAAGAGGGTCAAAGACGGGTTGGATATTGATTTAAAACAAAGATAGAAAGAAAAAAAAGGACGCACGATCTCGTCTGCCGTGGCTTCCATAGTTTCGTCAACGTGTATTTGCGTGCTTGACAGACATGCGATGTAGTATTGTTTAGGCTCTAAAAATATACTAAATGACATCGTTTCGAGTAAATTCTGGATGCTACCCACTCAGGACACTTGGATTACATTGAACGAGCAGTATGGAGGAATATTGACACATTTTTGTGGACTTTTGTGGACCTTTTTGGCTCATGCCCTGGCAAACTCAATTATTTGAATGTCGGCAGATAACAAGAAGCCTCCCAGATCTCCAGCTGCATTGAACTATAAAAAAAAAGTGCTTCAGTTTTTCAGCATTGGGGTGAGTAGAAAATGAAGACCCATCATTCGTTGGGTGTACTTTTCCTTTAAAACAGTTACACCGTGCTGCCGTCTGCAGCTGCTGCTTTAGAGGGGTGAGGAAAACCTGATTACCTGATGCCTGTTAGACAAGGAACTTATAGTAATCATGTCAGTGGTGTGGTGGTATTTCAAACTGGATTCTCCCACCAGCAAGACTACATTTATAAATAAATGGTTTCATTTTGCTGTTTTCAACGTGTTTTAGAGTTTAACCTGAGCCAACATTACCACCATGATCATCATATCAAAACAGAGCGACAGCGACTCAGGTGGTAGAGGTAGATCGAAGGATCGGCGGTTCGAATCCCAATCCCCGAGCCATCTGTTGTTGTGTCCTTGGGCAAGACATTTAACCCTCCTTGCCTCCAGTGGGGGCACTACTGGTGTATGAATGTGTGTGAATGTTTCGGTGGGGGTCGGAGGGGCCGCAGGCGCGAAATGGCTGCCACGCTTTCGTCGGTCTGTCCCAGGGCAGCTGTGGCTACATACGTAGCTTACCATCAAATATGAATGAGGAGTGGACTTGGTGTGAGCGTTTCGATTGTCCAGAAAAAGCGTGATATAAATCCAATCCATTAAAGCCATGCAGGCAGAATAATTTTTACTGAACACAGAGGTATTGGTACTCAGTATTGGCCGATATCCACGGCACAAGCATTGGAATTGGTATTGGGGAGGGGGAAAAAAAAGGGTATCGGAACATCTCTATTTCTCTTTTTTCTCAGAGTCCAATAGATTGTTTGGTTACCCATTTTTTTTTACATTACTAGAAGCAAATAATGCCAACAGTTTCACATACAGAGCAGATGAAAGGACTTTTCGGCAGTTTCACTTTGTACTTTACCTTTTACCTCCGACCGAAGTGCTTTGGTCTTCGTCACGTAATCGAAAAAGTCTTCACTTTCAGCTTCTGAACCTGACAAAAGGTGATCATACCATTTATCACCATTATCAGCGACTGATTCTGAACCATGATTATGATCTGGGTTTTCAGCTGGTTCTGGTCCTCCACAGTCCTCCCCATCAGGTTCTGCTTTTGTCTGTTCTGCTTTTGTCTGAGTAGATGAGTTTTTGGTTGGATGTTCAGTCTCTCTGTCGTCCTCAGTTTTGGTTTGATGGAGCTGAAGGAACAGAGGTTTCTCTTCATCCTCTTCTCTCTTTATATTAACACTAAATAAGCTGTTCCTGGGAGTTTTCTCCTGCCCATTAAGCTGCTCCTCCATCTGACCGGTCCACACCATCTCCTCTTCCTTCTTCATAGCGAGCTTTGGATGATCCTGGGTCAGACCAGACTCCCGTTCCTCGAGAACATCTTCCCTCACCTCCATGAGCTGCTGGTTGTCTGAAAGAAATTTAAAAAATTTCACATTATTGGCTTGTGGAGAGAAGACATGAGCCATGTTGCATGCTGGGACAGGAGGATCATCCTGTAAGCTGGGGATTTCAAACTGGTCCGTGAGTCATGGGCAGACTGGCCATCGGGAGCACCGGGACTTTTCCCAGTGGGCCGGGCTGCTAAATGTTCAGCAGCAACACAAGTTCATGTAAGTGTTCACAGCATCCAAGAAGTGAGCAAAGCCACATGATGATGGAGAGAGATGAGCTGGTGGAAGTTCCACAAACAGATACGGAGCAAGCTGAGGTAAAGAAAAACCCCAAAAGCACCAAAAAAATGGAGAACGTTCCACAAAGTCAACAATCACTGCAGCCTCCACCAGTGGGGGGGTTTATGGGAGAGTGGCCTGATGGAAGCCTCTCCTCAGTGCAGACATATGAAAGCCGCATAGTTTGTCCAAATACACATGAAGGACTCCCAGACTGTGAGAAATAAGATTCTCTGGTCTGATGAGACCAAGAATGAACCTTTTGGAGTTAATTCTAAGCGATATGTGTGGAGAAAACCAGGCACTGCTCATCACCTGTCCAATACCATCCCAACAGTGAAACATGGTGGTGGCAGCATCATGCTATGGGGGTGTTTTTCAGCTGCAGAGACAGGAGGACTGGTTGCAATTGAAGGAAAGATGAATGCGGCCAAGTACAGAGAGATCCTGGATGAAAACCTGGTTCACCTTCCAACAATACAATGACCCCCAGAACAGCTAAAATAACAGAGGAGTGGCTTCAGAACAACTCTGGGACCATTCTTGACTGGCCCAGCCAGAGCCCTGACCTAACCCAACTGAGCATCTCCGGAGAGACCTGAAAAATAGCTGTCCATCACCGTTCACCATCCAACCTGACAGAACTGGAGAAGATCTGTTAGGACAAATGGCAGAAAATTTCCAAATCCAGGTGTGAAAAACGTGCTGCATCATTCCCATAAAGATTCATGGCTGTCCTAGCTTAAAAGGGTGCTTCTACTTAGGACTGAGCAAAGGATCTGAATACTTATGACCATGTGATATTTCAGTTTAATAATTTGCAAAAATTTCTACATTTGTTTTTTTCTGTCAAGATGGGGTGTTGAGTGTGCAATTAGAAATAAAATGTGGTTCTGGTGTGAAATGGCCTTAACTGTAAGACTGTTGTGAAAACTAAATCTAGATCTGTAAAACCCTTTGAAAGTGAAGTTTTGTGAGGGCAACTTTTAAGTTAAGACAGAAATACAATACAGTCAATACAGAAATGTTTCCTATACCAACCTTCATTTTTAGAGGCTTTGGGGACACATTCACGAGAGTCATCCTTGTTATTTTTGAGTGAGTCTTGGGAAGAAAGAAGAGAAACATGTTTAGTACTGAATGCAAAGATGACAACTCAATGCTTCAAAGAGAATTTGCATCCTTTGAACTGGCTGACTTTGCCCTATTCTTCCTTCACAAACCTTCCCTTGTGCCGACCCTTGCCTCTGCCTCAAATGCCCTATCATATGTTACTTTTCCAATTGCACAAAGCTCCTCTAAAGAGAGAGACATATTCATCCTAAAAAACAGAGAAACCCTGCATAGATCGGACAATGATGAATACATCTCTGTTAGAAATCTAATGTCCGAATAAAAGTCTGTTCACTGCAAAAACTCAAATCTTACCAAGTATATTTTTCTAATTTCTTTTAAAAATATGTCATCACACTCAAAATAAGACAAAATTTCTTAAAGAGAAACATTTCAGTGAGAGATTTCCTGAAAGGCGATGCATCTTATTTCAAGAAATCTTACCAAGAAAATTTTACTTGTTCTAATGGCAGAATTTATTTATTTATTTTGCTTATTACAAGCAAAACAAAAACAAAAAACTACTTTTGGCCACTCTTTAAATAAGTTAAAAAAAAAAAAAAAAGATTCTTTTGCTTACTTTGAGTGTGATGAGATATTTTGACCAGAAATCAGAAAAATTTACTTGGTAACATTTGAATTTCTGCAGTGTTAACGAACTTGGCAAATCATCAGATGCACAAACAACCTCAGTGGAGACTGACAGCAACCATGTTGCTGCGAAAAAAATGTGTCAATGTCAACAAAACGCTAACTGTTAGCCATCTAATTGCCACACAAACAGATGGCATTTATTAGACGACTCGTGGGTAGTCACCAGGATAGAGTTGTTAATGACAAAAATAAGTTCAACGACTTGAACTAATCCATACAAATAACTAGAGATGCACCGATCCAGTTTTTTCTGAGCCAATCCGATACCTGGACTGAGTGCATTGGCATACCCAACACCATTCCAATACTAGTATTGAATGAATGAACTGTACAACGTGCCATGTGAGAGAAAGCATCAGGCTTGACATAAGCATTTAGCGTTGTTAACCCTTGTGCTGCCCTTGAGTTTTTGTTAATGTTTGTCTTCATTTTAGTTCTTTTTTTTTTTCGTTTTTCTTTCTTTTTCTTTCTTTCTTTCTTTATTTTTTTTTTCAAAACCGTTCCTTCTTCCTTGAGAGAAAAAATAAATAATGGCAGTGAAAATGAAAACATACACACAAAAACACTATGTATGTGAAAGTAGAAACATAGAAGGTCAGCCTGACCCAGAGTGCGAACAACTGGACCCCCCCCCCCTACACACCGCACACTGCACCTTGTAGGTCTGTGTGACCCAAATGAACCGAGTGGGTCAGAGTGACCCAAATGAACCAAGTGGGTCAGACTGACCCAAAGTCCTGTTCAAGGGAATGATGAACAAAAAAAAAAAAAAAAAAAAAAAAAAAAAAAGATGACCTCTCTTGTCTCCGCCTCCATATTACAATGAGCAGGAAAAAAAAAAAAAAATAAATAAATAAATAAAAGTATATCTACTGTGTAGTCTGTATGAGTTCATTTCACAACATCAGGCCTATAACTGAAACTGTCATGGCAGGGGCAGAAGGTTCTGCGTTCACTCTCTTTCCCAAGGGAACCAGGAGGAAGGCTATAAATGTGTTTGTGATCTTCACTCCACTGGCGGCAAGACAAAGACAGACGGAATGGAGTGACAACGGGTCGCGTAACCCGACACATCGCAGCGATAAGTCCGCAATCACAAGGTGGTCGGACACGTACTTGACAAACACCATGGTGCGGGCCGTTACAAGTATTCCTTGGGTTCACGGATGCAAAGTGAAATGTACAGACCACGGACACGAGAAGGCGCGCTTTACGGTTAAGGTGTTTTACAGACACGAACCGGTGCAAATGTTCCCTTGGGCACACACCATGTTCACCATTCGTAATGTCGGGGCTACAATCCTCGGCGCGTACTATCACGACCATCAGGCCGTATCCTATCTGATCCTGGAGCGCAAGGGTCACAGACAGACGATCCGTCGGACAGGACACGGCTGCTGGCTTCCGTGTCACAGTACCGATTCAAGCGCTCTCAAGCCGGGGGTGTTTGAGGAGTGCCTGTGTCACAGGCGATGGAGCGACCTAGTCACCGGGGAACAAAGAGAAAACTACTACAAGGAAAACGTCCTGCCCCGACTGGAAGAGATTCGGAAAGCCAGGTCGTCGTCGTCTTCTCTCTCGACGCTCAGTGCCGAGTCTACGTGCAC